>LPNX010496770.1:0-154092 GCA_001517045.1 Pseudotsuga menziesii | reverse complement strand
CAATCCCACAAATATGTACATGCCATACACCCCTCCACGTTTAAACCTATAATCTTTTAAAAGGAAACATGGAGAGGAAAACCGTCGCTTAAGTGACACTTAGGAGGATAGCAATTTTAGCACCGTCGCTTAAGCGACGCTTATGCCCATTATTTCAAAAAAAAAAATAATCTTTCTGATTTTTGGCACGGTTAAAATAAAAAATCCACGCGCCGTCGGAAAAAACCGTCGGATTTTGGATCAAAATATAGTAGTGAGTCTCGGTGGAATGGCCAACATAAAGTTCAAGAGGAGTATGAAGCTCTTTCTCAAGGACATGGTGGGACTAAAAGGGACTCCCAGACCTAAGAGAGGACTCATAGCATAGGTAACAAATGCAAAAGGGAGGTAACTAGGACACCCATGTATAGGAAATCTCTACCATTCACATAGTACCACTTCTAACAACAGCTTGAAGGTTCTATGATACCATGGAATGGGTTCATACCTATGTTTAAGATGGAACGGTCATAAGGCAATGCATAAGTGCAAGCGGATGTGATATCCTAACTTATATGCTAGTTCAGAAATAATACCTGTGATAGGCACGAACGGGTCGAAACCTCAGAGAGAGTGTACAAAAATTGGACCCTACATGACAACCATATTAGTCCAAAAAGACCCAAAATAGTCAATAAAGAATCCACACTTTAGGATATAGGGAGGAATTATCATGACAACGCACCCAAAGGAAACAATGCGGTGAACGATGTGACATAAAAAGGAAAGTAAGGTGTAGACCCAACGTTCACGCATCCACTACCACCTCTGTGAAGTTGAACACTGGTGTTAAGGATGGAAGAAGGGAGTGATATGACCACTCTCAAATCCATAAACAAGGTAAGGGGCTGTAGTGCCCCCAAGTCCAACACCAGCGTCAGCACTAGGACCAAGGATGGGTAATAGGATACCAGACATGCCAAAAATAAAAGGATATGAACTCAAGATATCATAAATATGCTCAAGTAACGGCGATCCCAAAGGCCAACTAGTGCAAAAAGAGCACACTCCTAAGAGAATATACAACCAAAATACAAGCAAACCAAGGGGAGGATATGTGAGCTCCTGAATGTAGTAGGTATGTCTCGCCTAGGAGAGGCTCAAAACTCCCATACACTACAAGTGGAGGTGTGTAACCAATTATAGTGGCCCTCAGATTCAACGCATAAAGCAACTATTTTTTTCGACCCCTACCTGGCCAGGACACCCACATAATAACCTCTACAAGTACCCCCTATGATACCTAGGTAAGGAAACTAAGGTCACCCCAATATAACCAATGATCAGGTGAACAGTCACAGGAGGGATAGATTGTATGGGTAGGGTAGCAAAGCTCGAAACTATAGAAAGAGCCCCTAGATATGAATACGATCATGGAAATATCTCTGGTGCTCATAGAAAGTGACCAGGGGTCATCCCAGTCATAATCGTGGGCACTGCCTTGTGCTTAACTCCTGTGTAAGAGGAGCATCCTGAGAAACACTAATTATACCAAGGATTTCACTATCTCACCTAGACAGACACTTAATTGTTTGTGTTTAGTAGTATTGGAAAATTAAATCACAATGAACTATTCCAAGACTCTAAATCCTAATCTTGTTGGTGAACCGTATAAAAGAAAAATATGTAGTTCATTTTAATTAAGCGTTGATTTTAATTGGCTGTGGTTACTCAAAGGGAAATGGTCGTGCAAATAATGATATGAAGACTCAACAGTGAAATAAAAGTGCACACCTAACAAGCAATTCCAAGTGCAATGTGTAGAATGAAAAACAGGGTATGCCACTACATGAGATGTATTTAAAATAATTCATTTTCGGATGCCAATGCAATCCTTCCTATATGAAAGCCTAAATACAACTCTCATCCAAGCAATCCAATGCAAGTACCTCCTCAAATACATATCTAGGATGCAACTAAGAGTGCAACTACTTTGTACTCTTTAATGTAAAAGAATGAAAAATGCAATAAAAGTCATTTAAAAATCCCAGTCTCTGTAGCAAGTATAAAACACAAGCCCAACAAGACATCGAGACAAAAAGAGCAATGCACTAATGGAAAAACGAAAAGATAAATGACTAAAACTACTTTCAAATAAAAATCAATGAAAAAGCGGTCTCTGGTCATAAAAGAAGCATCCAACAGACAACATTAGAACTCAGGAAGACCCAACCACACTGATAACCCACCCAACAACTTCCCACAACATCAAACTCAACCAAAAGGGAGGATGTACGCGATTGTTTAAAGAACAACTCTGTATGTACACGATTGTATAAAGAACAACTGCGTATGTACACGAATTTTGGCCAAACATATGCATGTATACACAGATTTTGGCCAAAAACCTGCATGTATACGTGACTTTTGGCCAAAAATCCGCGTATGTATGCGACTTTTGGCCAAAAACCTGCGTATAATGAGAAGACAATGGTAAAAAGTAGGCCAAGGGTCAAATCAATAAAGGGGAGTTTCAATGGATGAACATACTATAAAATGTGACACAAAAACGGGGAGAAATAGAGAGAAAATCAATAATATCAAGAAGATTATGCCCCAACCCAAAAAAAAACAAGGAACATCCCGACTATGGTCGCTAATTCTGTTACAGAGAAAATTTCCTATGGCTTGGGGTGTACCACAATAGATAGAGAAACCGCAGAAATCAATCCCTTCCCAATATGCAAGAATAATAAAACATCTAACACTAAAGGATATCGAATCATACCTTATTCCGGATGGTTGAAGTAGATCCCTGTTGAGATTTTTCCAATCCAACTTGTGTTAGCAATTTACTCTCAACAACAGTAAACAAAGGAAGCATGCTATATAATATAGTGTTAGGCCTACTCTAGCATATATAATCAATAATGAATAAGAAATTAAACGCATCCATGGATTCAATATTCATTTAAATGCACATCTTTGGACAGGAAAAGATATTTCTATTAATAAAATCAGAGATTACATAAGTGACAAACTTTGTCGGCATGTCTACGAAATAGAGAAACCGAGTCCTCCACCTAGGCCTCCACCACTCCAATCCTCCATCTCTCGATAGCAAGCTCACAAGAAAAGGCAAGCTTGGGAAGAACAAAAAGTGCTCCAAGGGACAAAGGGATGCAGACTCAAGTACAAGCAATCTATGACAACAATGGACTATAGTTTTCTTGCTCTTCAATTCATCCCCTTCAATGTATCCCAGGGGTTCCTTATATAGTGCTTCAATGGAATAATGGAAGGTCAAATCCGAGTGATCTCGAGGCATATGGAAGGCCAAGAGGCAAGTGATTCAGATCCACATCAAGAAAAACTCCAAAAGTATTTGGACATATGCACACATCCCGACATATGTGGGTTTAAGGGTAATATCCACGTATATACACGAGAAAGGGATTAAAAGTCGCGTACAACAAATAATAGGTGTTTTAAGGGATGATCTTGGAAACATCAAAGGTACAATAATGGTCCATGGGGTCCAAAGAATCTACAAAGGGACAGGGAAGGCCATAAAAGTGGGATCAACCATGTGTGGTAAAATCAGCTGTAACAAGTAGCATGAGAGGATTTTTGATGTAGATTTGGGGAATCCTTCTATGCCCTCTTTTAGGGCAGACTTGGTCGATCATTTCCAACCATCTTCTTTAGGTATTATTGCATATTTGGAGCAGAAAGATGATGTCTTATTTGCAATTTTGGAACAACAATGTTTTCTTTATTCAAGGGCAAGTTTGGGCTAGCTTTGTTTTCCCTCTTCTAAGGAAAATAAGGGGCATTATTCCCAGCCATGTTTTCCAGAGAGTGATGTTGATCTTGATGATGATTTGGGGCAGCAAGAAGGTATTGTTTATGCAGGTTTTGATAGGAATTTCCAGCCATATCCTTCAATAATCAATGCTGGTTTTTATCTTGATTTGGGGAAGCAAAAGGATGTTATTATTATAGGATTTGGGCAGAGCATTGTACTCCCTCTCCTAGGGTGTATTTTGAGCAATTCTTGCAGAGACATTTCCAGCAATGTAATTCTTTTGTTCATGCTGATTTGCATAATTTCTTAGGGTTGTTTAGTCATGGATTTTATGCAGAGAATTTCCAGCCTCCAAATCAATTTAAAAATGATGAATTAATGGGCAAGAAATCAACAAATCAATATGCTTTAGGGGCTAGAAATGGTGCATTCCAATAATAGTTAAAGGTCATAATTTTCCACTCTCTACATTTAAAAGTTTGGAATTTGCATGGAGTTTTTCAGCTAATCACTCTTGTTTAGGTGTTGGAAATGACATGGGGTAGTAAGTTATTTTTATCTTAGGTTTTGATAGGCATTTGCATCAATCTACTTTTGATAAGACTTATTCAATCTTGGATAGAGAGAGCTTGTGGAAAGACTTGTTATTTTTGGCAAGGGTTTGAGGATGTTGATGACAATTCACATGCCTATGTTCTCATGTTTATGTTTAACCCAACTGTTATGAAGATTAAAAAATGTACTCATTTCTTGGTAGATGTTGTCTTGTCTTATACCATCACCAAGCATGATGGAAGAAACCGTGTGATGGATGAGTTTCTAAGGTGGCTTCATCGAATATTTGAATTTACCTAACAATCTCTTGTTCATTTAGTAGAGTAGGTAGGTAGGAGAATGAATATGCTCTTGCATGAATTTAGAGTAGCTAATAAGATTTTGGAATTAATGACTTGTTCCTTACTTGTAAACCGAGTTCTAAAAAAAATGACGATGATAGAAATTTTGGATGTGATGCGGTGTTTAGGGATGTTGAGATTATCCATCCTACCACATGGTTTTTTGGTTTTCTTGCATTGATGATCATTGCTAACAAGTCCATTTCATAGAATCTAAGGTTCTCATGCACTCTCATGAGATTACATCTCCCATAGCTAGAGCCAAATGCTACCCCCGATTTTGCATGGGTATCCACATGTGATTTTTATCACATTTTCTTACATGTTGATATAGATCTGGATGGCCTAGTATTAATGCTTGTGGATACCTTTTCTTGTGGAGTGTTCTTGATACTTGGAACATAGATGGTGTCATACCCTTGCATATATGAAATCACCCAGAGATAAGGAAAGTAGTAATCACCCTTGAATATATGAAATCACCTCCCCACCCATCATTATCCTTGGAAATTTGTGATGCATATCTCTGACAGCACTCAACCTTTCAACATTGATATCATTATTGATGGTCCAGGCATTTAAATAGAAATTTCAAACAGTACAAAGGTTAGCACAATGTTAATTTTTTATTAAAGAATCCAGGTCTCTTTAGTCTTCTAGGGTTTGGGTCCACCCTTGGGTTACAACTTAAGGTTTTAGGGTTGTATCATATTTCATTTTCTGGATCTATCATTACTATTAGAACATCGGACATAGAATTCAAACAAATGGATTGAATAAAGAATCTAACTAGAAAAGGTGATGTGATGCACTTCTCCACTGCCAGTATGATTCCCTATTTTGTTTTCAACCCCTGTAGTGGAACCAAGCTGCAAATAAAATTAAAAAAAATGAAAGCTAAAGGCTTGATGTTGGAGTAGGGCTCCGCAGCTACAGGAAAAGATGCTATATCGAGACAAGAAATTCAAAGGAAACAGTACTCAAGCGGTCGAGAAGAGAGAGCTGAACCACTGCAATTAAGGCAGAGGCCGAGAAGAGAGAGCTCAACCACTGCACTTAAGGCAGCGGTGAAGATAGGAGGGCTCAACTACCCTCATAAATGGAAAAGGAGCAACGGGCTGAGGTATTGAAGACAAAGGATAGAAGGGGAGCGACCGAGGAAGCGGCGCCTGTACCCATGATTAGCATCGGGAAGAGTGGAAGACTGCAGAAAGTTGTGGTGTGATGGAAAGTGGCAAGTTCAAAGTACATATAGGCCGACTGTCACAATTAGGGTTTTTTTGGGTTACTGTTAGGATATGCCCACAGTGTTGTAACATGGTGAGACCTTTGGGCTGCCTATATAAGCATGTATTTTGTATTATGAAAGGTTAGCTAGTGGGTCAGTTGAGATAGATAGACAGTTAGCTAGTCAGTTGGTCTGTTAGCCATTGAGAAAGAGTCGAGCTCTGGTTCTGTTATTCAGTCTGTAGTATCTTACTGTAACCAGTAGCTAACTCCTTGAGCATGAATGTAACAATCCGCAGGGATTGAGAGAGAGAGAGAGGAAGAGTATATTGTAAGAAGGCAATATAAGAAGAAAAGAGATCTAAGAGAGAAGGGATCCCGGTTGTGTGCGCGGAGTTTCCAAGAAGATCTCAAGCTGCATACTAGGTTGCAGCAGAACTGTGTTTACCCTCTCAAGATATAATATATAAACCAGTTCCTGTGGACGTAGCTTCCTTCCTAGGAGTGAACCATGTTAAATCCATGTGTTGTCTGACTATTTCATGTGATTGTGCTTACTTAGTTACTATCTGTTATTTGTTACATGAACTTTGCTATCAGTTAGTGAATGTATGTATGCTCTCATTCAGTTTACAGCATTATAGAAGGTTAAATGCAATTCGAATATATCAAGTGTTCTGTATATGAGTTGAACGGTGCTTGATTCATGACATTAATAGTTACAGTGTTAATTGATTCCAGTATACTTAGTTCAGCAAGTTGAGTATAGTTGATGTTAAGAGTGTTGAACTGTGGAAGTTTAAGTAAGGTTGCTTAACACCCTATTGAAGGTTAACAAAGCTATTATACCTAGAGAGAAAGCCTTTGGACCTTGAGAGTCGCATTGAGTCTTACTGTAGAGAGTCGCATTGAGTCTTACTGTAGAAGATATCGCAGTATAGAAAGGAGATATTGCACTGTCGGAGGAGCTGCGGTGTGAGATATCATAGGTGAAGGGTTGAGTAGAAGGGAAAGTGTACATTGTCCTAGAGGATACGATGCGATAAGAGTCATTCCCCCATCAGAGCCAATGAGTAAGAGAGAACAGCACCTCGCAGAGAGATCCCACTGGCTAACAAGAGTCGCGAGACACTAAGATGCTACAGAACCTGGTTGAGGACATCTGAGTCTTTGGCCAACCCATCCAAGATCACTTCGGGTGAGACTTCAGGCCGTTCTCCGGTTTGTTGCCAAAAGGGCTAGTGAGCTAGGGGTATTGTTGGTACATTACAAGTAAACCCGGGTCTTCCTAGTGACCAACAAATGGTTCCATTGCCGGCTTTGAACATATTGAAGAGATAATGTTCTGTTGGAATCCTACTAAAGAAGAACTTAACCACTGGGTTGGTTCTAAGGAAAGAGAATTCACTACGGCAGAAAACAAGAGTCCTAGACTGAGTACAGAGGATTGGTTACAAAAACATATCTTCATAGACCTGCATGAGATATTTTTTGCAACCTATGCAAATGAGTTGTATGATTGGTTGTCAAAGTTGACTGATAAGCATATATTCAAGAAGAAAAGGAACATCGTCTAGACACTAGAGCTGGTTCAGACCGTGAGGAGCATAGATAATCCCATTGCGCGGGAAGTCGACTTCTGGCTTGCGAGTTTGCTGGAAGGCTTCATTATAGAGTTTGCAGTTGATCAGAGAAAGAGTTTTAGCGAAGCAGAGAGGTACTTATTCAAAGGATATCACGATAAGTACTTGAACTCTTTGAATTTGTCCATTAAGATGTTATTACATGAAAAAGGAGTACTCGATATATTCTCAGATGAATAAGTTAAGTCAGTGTAATGTCACATGAGTTTGAGAGTGATTTTGAAGAAATTGGATGTACACGTAGTGGTAAGAAATATAAAGTAGATTTCAGATCTTCCTTCATTGAGGATAGTTAAGATAATATTAGAGAATAGAGTCAGAGTAATACAGAGAGAACAGTAGGGGGTATCCCTCCCCACCCTTATACCCCACAGAAACCGACCGGGACTCAGATTGAATCCCGCAGGAACTACATCTAATAGTTCACATACATCACATACTACCTTTACATCACTGACATCTACACCACCAAGTGGTAGTAATACAACAAATCAGAACCCACCACGTAGAAACAGAATAGGGGACGACATGAAGTTACCTACCTTTAAGAGTATAGGTGCAGAAGACCCAGAACAACATTGGTTCCTATGTGAAGCTGTATGGACCATTAAAGAGATCTAGGATGATAATACTAAACTTGTCCAGTTGGCCACTACGCTTAGAGATAGAGCTTTAACATGGTATATGAAGTATACCTCAGCACATCCCAGAATGCTCTTCCAGGTTAGGACCGCCATGATCAAGGAATTTAAGAAATATAAGTCCGATTCGCAGTGTATCACAGAGCTTAAAGACATCAAACAGCTACCCTCAGAGTCAGTATGGGACTTTGATCAGAAATTTAAAGCTCTTATAGACCAGGTTAGCTTTGATTTTGCGCCGGAGCAGCATAAGGAATGGTTCATTGCAGCGCTGCTCCCTGATATCAGACTGCCACTAATGCAGCAGAAACTCCATACGCAGGATGACGCATTGGAGATGGAAATGAAACTAGAGGCTTCACCTCTAGCTGAGACTAGTACAGGTATGACAACCTTACAAAACTAGTTAGCTAATCTCACGTTACAATTACATGAGATTAAGAAAGGAAAAGAGATTGCACAAGAACTATGGTGCACAAAGTGTAAAGGACAGGGCCATACTAAAGATAACTGTCCAGTATTTGTTGAGTATCTAGTGAGTGGGGCTCCTAACCCCTTAATACAGAATCAAGGGCCATGGTGTGAACTCTACAGAACAAGAGGACATAGACCCCAGGAATGTCCTTTACTTCAGAAGTATGTACAAACCCCTAAGAACTTATACTGTAACTTCTCTAAGTCCGCCGGACATGATGAAAATAACTGTAGAGCTTATGATCTCATGGTCAAGAGAAAAGATGACTTCTACAGAGTCCAGTCAGAGACACCAGGTCTAGCAGCAGGACCACAGCATGAACCAGCTCATGTTGGCCGAGGAGGAGGATTTAGAGGATGAGGCCATGGAGGAGGATTTGGCCGTGGTGAAGGCTTTGGCTGCGGCCGTGGACCGATTACTTGTTACAATTATGGAGTTGTAGGACATTATGCTAGGGATTGTCAGAACCCTACTACAACATGTAACTATTGTAAGTCCTACGATCACACTATAGAAGAATGTCCTATCTTGATAGCCAAGATCAAGGATCCTAGGCCAGCAGTAAACCAGAACATTCAGCTTATTGCTGCTGAGCAGAAAGAACCAGAACCAAGAGTCAATAATGTGACTCACAGTGGTGCTTCCACTAGCACGACATCGCAAGATATCGAAAAGAACACAGGTTCAGAGTGGGTGCGTAAAGCTACTAATAAATTAACACCACTTGACCTGAAGAAGAATAAATAAACATTTCAACAAGATACAACTTGCTTTACTCACCCTACACCATCAGGATCATAGACATTGCCTTGTAGGGGTGTACCACAGCAAACACCTTGTGGCGTTAGTCCTGTGCAGACATCGCAGGCTACCACATCGGGAAGGTGCGATGAGGATGAGTTGACATGAAGCATACAATCCTTCCTGCAGAGTTGCTTGAAACTCGTTAGAAATGAGAAAGATATCGAAGAGCTTCAGCGCATCATAGATCAGTGTCAGCCATCTTCTTCCATGAGCAGTGCGCAGCGTGCTGTTCATAATATATCGGGACATACGAGAACAGGAAGAGAGATGAGACTCACAGCACAAGTTGGAGAATTTGAAATGGATGAGGTAATCCTAGATTTAGGATCAGAGGTAAATTTTTTGACTAAGCAGACATGGGAACAGATGGGTAGCCCTAAGTTATCCAGATCACCTATCCATCTGCGACTAGCTAATCAACAGAGGGTATCGCCATTGGGTCGATTACCGTAAGTGCCAGTTGATATTGACGAAGTTCGCAGCTTTGCAGACTTTGAAGTTATAGAAATCATTGGTGATAGTAGACTGTATCTAGCTCTAATAGGTATTGATTGGGCAATCAATAACATGGCTATTATTGATTTAAAGAAAAGACAAATGACCTTTCAGGATACACAGATCCAGGTCATCGCACCGTTGGATCCTTTTCAGGGTCCTAGATATATTGAACCTATCCGAGCAGAGGAAGAGGTACATAATATGGAGAGCCTTTATCAGATGACCACTAATCAGAGTGATTACATCAATCCGACTGCAGAAGGAAATATTAGTTGGCGATGAAACAGCTCATGCGCATTGGATTCAAAGGTTGGTATAGAAAATTGGTAGAATAGACTTTATGAAGTCTCAGCTCGCAGATGTGCGTTTATGACTAAGTCACTGCGATGGATTGGCACAGAGATTCAGGATATCTCATGCTTTGATGGCTTAGTGGATGTCAATGACTTCTTACAGTAGCTTGAGCAGGAAATACCTCACGAGCAGAGGATGTCAACTATTGACCTTGCAATAAGAGCCACACTTGCAAGATGGTGGCATGCACATAAAGAACATATCGCATCATGGGATGATTTCAAGATATTGATGGCGATCAGATTCTCTAATGACAAGGAGTGTCTACAACAAAAACATACAGGAGAAAGTGACCCCAGGTCACATATCAAGATTTGTGAACAGAATTGGTCAGACATTCCCGAGGATGAATGGGTTCACCTATTCATTCACACTTTAGACATAGTGCCAAGGAATTGGTACACAGAGACAGAGTTGCACAGAGGAATGACTACATGGCCACTTATGATAGACAACTTTGAACTCACTTTCACTTTTGAATGTAAGTATCCAAGCATTGATCAGGCCCTAGATATTTTCAAGACTAAGATATTTGAAGACCGTACCCTATTAGTGTCTGCTCAACTTGATTGGGCCATCCAGTTAGAAGATGCGCTTGAGTGTTACAACTTCGCAGCAGAGACAGATGATGAGGATGAGAATCCTCATAGTATCAACATTCCAGAGTCAGAAGGGACTCGCGACGTTGATGGACTGAAGCTAGAGATTTCAGCTATCACAGAGCCCATCAAGATTAAAAAGATCAATATTGGCACAGAAGCAGAACCAAAGTTTGCCTATATTGGAGTTTATTGGGATGATGAAATGGTAGGACACATTGTAGATCTGTTACATGACTACCAATACTTATTCCCCACTAAGTTCACAGAGATGAAGGGAATAGTAGGAGATTTGGGAGTAATGAGGATACCTTTGAAAGAGGATGCCAGGCCAGTTAAGCAGCGTCCCTAAAGAATAAATCCTCATTATAAAGAAAAAGTTAAGGATGAGATTGATAAGATGCTAGAAGTAGGCATCATTGAGCCAGTAGAAGAGAGCGAATGGGTTATTCCCATGGTCGTGCAAGAAAATAAAACCAAAGGAGAAATAAGGATTTGTGTCGATTTGTGCAAACTCAACGATGCATCACTTCATGACCCATTTCCGACACCTTTTACTGATGAAGTTTTAGACAATGTGGGAGGACAGGAGGTCTACTCCTTCACTGATGGCTTTTCAGGCTATCACCAGATAAGAATCCATCCAGAGGATCGACATAAGACCAGTTTTGCGACAAAATGGGGCTCATTCCAATATACGATAATGCCCTTTGGTCTTAAGAATGCACCAGCTATTTTTTCAAAAGTAGTAGTTGCTATCTTTAAGGACTACATCCATAAATTCTTAGAAGTCTATTTTGATGATTGGACTGTATTTGGATTAATCGAAAAGCATATAGGAGATTTAAGGCTCATGTTAGAGAAATGTAGGCAATATCAGATTTCTCTTAACTTGAAGAAATGTATATTCTGTGCACCATTTGGTATTTTGTTGGGTCATATTGTTTGCAGACAAGGCTTGATGGTAGATCCTGCAAAGATTGCCATCATTGTAAATCTTTCAACACCCAACTCGGTCAAGCGATTGAGGACAGTGCTCGATCATACCGGGTACTATAGAAAATTCATAAAGGGTTATGCAAAGATTACAACACCTATGGAAAAGCTATTAAAGAAAGACGTGAAATTCCTATGGAATGAGGAATGCCAGCAAAGTTTAGACACACTTAAAGAGAAGATGGTTACAACACCCATCTTAGTATTTCCAGATTGGACCAAGCCATTTCATGTACATGTGGATGCATCTGAAATTGCACTGGGGATCATCTTAACACAACCAGGAGAAGGGGGTATCGATCACCCTATCGCATACTCAAGTAGAAAGTTATCTACTGCAGAAAAGAACTACACCACTACAGAAAGAGAAGGATTAGCTATGGTGTATGCTCTACAGAAGTTCAGGCACTACCTGTTGGGTGCCCCATTCAAGATGTTTACTGACCATTCAGCTTTAAAGTATTTGGTCAATAAGACAGTGTTAGGGGGAAGAATCTGTAGATGGTTACTCCTATTTCAGGAGTATGATTTTGAAATCATTGTAAAACCAGGAAGATTGAATGCCGAACCTGATCATCTATCGCGGATAGACTCAGGAGAAGAACCAAGTAATTTAGAGGATAATTTTCCAGATGCGCAATTGTTTTCTATTCAGATCGCAGATGAGTATTACGCTGACATTGTTCACTTTCTCACCATAGGGTGGGCACCGGTTGAGTTTAATAAGCAACAAAAGAAACAGTTAGTTGTTAAAGTAGCAGACTTCACTTTGATCACAAGACATTTATATAAGCTAGGTCCGGATGAAGTCTTGCGCAGATGCGTTATGCCGCACGAGAAAGAGGCCATTATCAGAGAAGCACATTCTGGTACCACAGGAGGTCATTTCGCAGGAAAGCCGACTGCGCAGAAAATTCTGACCGCAGGATTATGGTGGCCTACTTTGTGCAAAGACACTAAGGAGTTTTGCAGATGCTGTGATATCTACCAGAGGGTAGGAAAACCTTCGCGGAGAGATGAAATTCTACTGCGACCATAGATTACGCTACGGGCATTTGAAAAGTGGGCTATAGATTTCGTGGGTCCTATAAACCCACCAGGAAAACGAACTGGTGTGAGATACATCATCACAGGAACAGAGTACCTCACCAGGTGGGCAGAGGCCAAAGCAGTAAGGAATTGTGATGCTGCTACAGCCGTGCAATTTATTTTTGAAAACATCATAAGTAGATTTGGATGTCCAGTAATTTTGATGAGTGATCAAGGCATACACTTTCTAAATCGCACTGTTGAGGCCTTGACGGAGGAATTTTAGATACAGCACCATAAGAGCACTCCCTACCACCCACAAGCTAATGGTACGATGGAGGATTTTAACAAGATTCTAGAAAATGCTCTTACTAAGATCTGTAACAAACAAATAAATGATTGGGACCTTAGGGTTAATGCTGTATTATGGGCTTATAGGACTACATGCAAGAAACTTACAGGACACACACCTTTCATCTTGGTGTATGGAAAAGAGGCTGTTATGCCTATGGAATATATTATTCCCAGTTTAAGAATTGCTCAAATTACCAAGATGGTTGATACAGATACGATGAATGAAAGACTAGCGCAGTTGCTTGCCTTAGAAGAAGACAGATTCATCGCAGGATTTCATCAAAAAGTGCAGAAGGCATGAGAAAAATATTGGCATGACAGGCACATCAAGAGCAAGATTTTTCAGATAGGGGACCTAGTTCTCCTTTATGACAGCAAGTTTGTTAAGTTTCCAGGGAAGTTCAAGATGCATTGGTTGGGGCCATATCAGATTCAGCAAGTTACAGAAGGAGGTTCCGTTCAGCTCAGTAAATTGAATGGGGAGCTTCTTCCTACTTTGATTAATGGTAGTAGACTTAAGCTTTATAGTGATAGCCATTCCACCTCCCATCCCTAACTTAGACAGTTTATAGGAGTGAAAATGTGCAGTGTAGTTGAAAGGAGGCATCGCACCGATAGCTAGTCTACACATACAAAAACAAAATAAAAAAAATCCAAGTATGAGGAATCGCAGCACTAAAGTTTGTTTTGCGCAAGCCACAGAACGCTTGCGGAGTTTTGTAAGTTGCGGAGTTTCACGCCAGCATTTTGGTTCAGAACGATGCGGTGTTACATCGCAGCAATGTGGTGTTACATCTCAACAATGCGATGTTCCCTATGCCACATGGATGATTTTGAAAAGAGACAGAGGGCTAGTCACTTCGCCTTCTGACAATTAGTTAATGTAAATATGACCGGTATACGTTTCCCTAGATTTGGAAACAGTACAGTGATTTTCCCAGATTTGGTAAATCTTGGTCGAGATTGCCGGCGCCTGCACACAAGTCTCAAGGGAGATTTGATCGGATTTCAGCACTTAATGAGGATCGGGACGACGGATGTTGTCTTATCCATGCAATAAATGCCGTCTATAGGTCTAGCCTAAATGACCGTTGGTTCAGAGATTATCACCCTCGTTATAAATACACAGATCATTCCAACAAAAGGGTTACTTTTATGATTTCTGAGAGCTATAGAGAAATTTGAAGAGTTTTCCTCGTGCAGAGATACTCCAGTTACAGAGTTATAGTTTTCCCCAATTTCGCAGCCATTTCCAGTCCAGAGTATTGCATCGAGTTGTGTATGTCCGAGAAGGAACCTTTAGAAGACATAGTGAGACGATTCCAGCGTGGTGGCCTCGTTTCCGCTATGACGACGCCGCCCAAGGTTGTGAAATTAGGTGCAGCACAGGTCAGACATCCACTAAGGATGAGGAGCCAAGCTCAGATAGTAGAAGAGTCCAGCCCAGAGCAGAGAAGAAGAAAGACGAGAAGATCACTGAAGATAAGAAAACAAGGAAGAAACGTGAGAAAAAGAAAGAGAAGGGCTCCGGGCTGTGTGCGTGGAGTTTCCCAGAGATCTCACAGAAAGAAAAAAGGACCAAGAAACAGGCATCCGAGACTTAGAAAAACAAAAGGAAACGGGAAAGGAACGAAGCAGAGATGTTGAAAATGAGAGAGATATAGAAAATGTCCAAGAAGGTAGTTACATTAAAGCTGGAAAAGGACATGTATTCTCATGGAATTTTTACCAATGTGCATATATGCTGAAAGAAATCTACTTTCCCTATATTCAGAATGATGATGGCTTGGATGAGTCTATTCAGACAAGCGCTCCAGTAGAATTTAAGGTGCATGGTACAAACCTGACCGAGGTATCAGGAGATGAGGTCGTTGAAACAAACTTAGCAGCCTATAAATGGTCTACCATTTATTCTCGAGCTTCACTTAAGGAAAGTGTTGACACTATTTTGGAGAAGGAGGCACAAGAGTGTGTCGAAAATATGGATAAAGAAGTCGCAGGACTCAAAGAGAAATTTACAAGGACTTCACAGGAAGCCAAGGAGAAGCTACAACATGAGAAGCCAGCTGTTAGTGGCTCGGGGATGAGCCACAAGTAAGTGTTAGGGGAATGTTGGAGTAGGGCCCCGTAGCTACAGGAAAAGATGCTATATCAGGATAGGAAAGTCAAAGGAAATAGTACCCGAGTGGCTGAGAAGAGAGAGCTCAACCACTGCACTTAAGGTAGTGGCCGAGAAGAGAGAGCTCAACCACTGCACTTAAGGAAGTGGAGAAGACAGGAGGGCTCAAATACCCTCATAAATGGAAAAGGAGAAATGGGCAGAGGTATTGAAGACAAAGGAAAGAAGGGGAGCAACCGAGGAAGCGGTGCCTGTACCCACGATCAGCGCCGGGAAGTGTGGAAGACTGCAAATAGCTATGGTGTGATGAAAAGCGGCAAGTTCAAAGTACAGATAGGCCGACTATCACAATTAGGGTTTTTTTGGGTTACTATTGGGATAGGCCCACAGTGTTGTAACATGGTGAGACCTTCGATCCGCCTATATAAGCATGTATTTTGTATTATGAAAGGTTAGCTAGTGGGTTAGTTGAGATAGATAGACAGTTAGCTAGTCAGTTGGTCTGTTAGCCATTGACAAAGAGTCGATCTCTGGTTCTGTTATTCAGTCTGTAGTATCTTACTGTAACTAGTAGCCAGCTCCTTGAGCATGAATGTAACAATCCCCAGGGATTGAGAGAGAGAGAGAGGAAGAGTTTATTGTAAGAAGGCAATATAAGAAGAAAAGAGATCTAAGAGAGAAGGGCTCCCAGCTGTGTGTGTGGAGTTTCCAAGAAGATCTCAAGCTGCATACTAGGTTGTAGCAGAACTGTGTTTACCCTCTCAAGATATAATATATAAACCAGTTCATGTGGACGTAGCTTCCTTCCTGGGAGTGAACCACGTTAAATCCGTGTGTTGTGTGAATGTTTCATGTGATTGTGCTTACTTAGTTACTATCTGTTATTTGTTACATGAACTTTGCTATCAGTTAGTGAATGTATGTATGCTCTCATTCAGTTTACAACATTATAGAAGGTTAAATGCAAGTCAAATATATTAAGTGTTCTGTTTATGAGTTGAACGGTGCTTGATTCACGACAGTAATAGTTACAGTGTTAAGTGATTCCAATATACTTAGTTCAGCAAGTTGAGTATAGTTGATGTCAAGAGTGTTGAACTGTGGAAGTTTAAGTAAGGTTGTTTAACACCCTGTTGAAGGTTAATAGAGCTATTATACCTAGAGAGAAATCCTTTGGAGCTTGAGAGTCGCATTGAGTCTTACTGTAGAATATATCATAGTATAGAAAGGCGATATCTCACTGTCGGAGGAGCTGCAGTGTGAGATATCGCAGGTGAAGGGTTGAGTAGAAGGGAAAGTGTGCATCGTCCTATAGGATTTGATGTGATAAGAGTCATTCCCCCATCAGATCCATTGAGTAAGAGAGAACAACGCCTCGCAGAGAGATCCCGCTAGCTAAGAAGAGTCGCGAAACACTAGGATACTACAGAACCTGGTTGAGTACATATGAGTCTTCGGCCAACCCATCCAAGATCACTTTGGGTGAGACTTCAGGCCATTTTGTGGTCTGTTTCCGAAAGGGTCAGTGAGCTAGGGGTATTGTTGGTACATTACAAGTATACCCAGGTCTTCCCAGTGACCAACACTTGAAAAGAAAAAAAATGATTGGGTATTTAATGAATAGAGAGATGTATTGAACCCTGATTGATTCCATGGAAAAAATATTCCTATGAACCCATTAAACCACTGAGTAATGTTAGGTGAGCTGGGCCTTATCTCCCTAGATGAATCTCATTTTCCACCAGCTCAATTTCAGTTTTACCCAAAATCTCTGTCTCCATCCATCGCTGAACCCGCTTGATTGAGATCCCATAGAAGTCGATTAGGCTTGTTTGTAAATTTAGGGCGGAGCAATCATAAAAAGGGGGTTTCTCATGGTTTTGTTCTCTCAACTTTTCAGCTCCATACATGGATTGGGAATCCATGAGAAGAAAAAAATGTATGTCCTTCGATGGCTGGGATGAGAGTCAACATTCCTTTCAGGTTGATATCTCATTGCAAGGTATGGATGGCTCTATTATCTAGACTACTTCCTCTCCTTGCTTTGTCTCTTGGTGTATATTAATCACCTTCCCTGTTGACTGCTCCACCACTCAAAAGAAGCATATGGTTGTTAGAGTTTCCGACTATCAAATTGTCGCAGGATAACTATACAAGCTTGAAATAGACAACATCCTTCGTCGATATGTCTTAGACCATGAAATACCTGATATTATTTGGGAATGTCACACTCGAGTTGTGGGTGGGCATGTTGGAGGTAAAGCAAGTGCGTAAGAGGTTTTGCAAGTAGTTGTTTCTAGAACTTCCCATAGCTTCTTACACTAACTATAGTTCTATCGTTGAGTGGCTATGAGACTATTTACTATGGATTGTCGAGATTCAGTTCATACACCCAACCCAATACGCCCTTCGGGGGCCAATCATCTGCTGTGGAACCCAGAAACTGGGTATAGCATCAAAACATGCTCCACAAAATTTATAAACTGGTGATCCAAGAGCTTTATATATAATTTCCATTTATTGTCAAAAATCAAATGACCATGTCTATTGGGTGTCGAAAATCCGAGGGGTATCGGGCCACTATGAAAAAAAACAAAAAAGACATTTTATCACAAGTAAAATATGACCAGAAGCCCACATTTCAGGGTGTCATCGGTTGATCCCATCGGATTTTATGTTCAAATATAGTTGTGGTTCCTAAGTGTGGTCCTTACTAGCTAAGGATGGCCCTGTAGGCATTACTCTCACATGGAGAGTGTACCCACATTAATGTTTGGATGTCGTATAATAACACTCGCTTAGGAGTGTTGCTAGCTTTGAAGTTGAGGATTCTCTACGATGAGTCCTTATGGACGACAAGGACTACATTTAGGTGCGGTCGAGATCTTCCTTGCAGGCGTTACTCTCGCATGGAGAGTGTACCTACATTTATATGTGGATTTCATAGTCTAACATTTGCTTGCGAATGGTCCTATATTTAATGTTGAGGATGTCCTATGATGAGTCCTTATGGACACCATAGTATAACACTCACATGGAGTGGTCCTATATTTTATCTAAGGATGTCCTATAATTAGTCCTTACAGAAAACAAGGCCTACATCTAGGTGAGGTCAAGATCTGCAGTTGCAGATGATACTCTTGCATGGAGAGTATGCCTACATGTACATGTATATGCTGTAGTATAACACTTGCTTGGAGTGGTCCTAGATCTAACAGGCTGAGGATGGTCTATGATGATTCCTTGCGAACAATATGGTCTTGCATTCATTTGCGGATGAATAAACTGGTTGATATTATGGACCCTCCTTGTTAAGGGGGAGTATGATGATGGATGATTTCATCATCCTTGTACCTATGTCCTAAAGTGATAGGGATTGATCATCCTGCAAAGAGATCATGTGTACTACAAGTAGTGTGGTGGAAAAGGATCGAAAAGGTCAAAGTGCAGCTGCAAAGGAGCAAGAAGATATAAGTGTTGTTGCAAAGGATCGAGAATATCAAAGTGTTTGCTAAAAAGGATCAAGAAGATAGAAGTGATGATGCAAAGGATGAAGAAGATAAAGTGTTGCTGCAAAGGATCAAGAAGATTGAAGTGCTACTGCAAAGGATCAAGAAGAATGAAGTGTTGCTGCAAAGGATCAAGAAGATCAAAGTACTATTGCAAAGGATCGAGAAGATCAAAGTGCTGCTATGATTTATCGAGAATATTGAAGTGCTTCTATGAAGGATTAGAAGATCAAAGTTTTTCCACAAAGGATGAGAAGATCAAAGTGTTGCTGGAAAAGGATCAAGTGATCGTGTGCTGCAGAAGATGAAGACATTGAAGAGTAACTATTCCAGTTGCTAATGATTGTTGAAAACTTCCTATGACGTATAGATGTATTACCTTGATATTGCTGAATATTATCTCTCTTGTTACTCCTATAGTTGATGATGGCGTTGTTAGTAGAATACCCTTCTCGTTAAGGGGGAGTGTTGAAATATTGTAACTTCAAAGGATATTCTAAATGTATTTTACTAATGTACCTCGAAGGAGATGTTATTATTCATCCATCAGGATGTTATTATTGTAATTGGTCATAATAGAGTCATGAGGTAAAGACTCTATTGTAATTCAGGTCAATAGTACCCGAGTTAATAATATATAATACTGTTTTGAGTCTTCCTAGGTGAATTCGAATTAGTTAGTTTAGTGAGGTCGACTTGTTAGGGTAAAAGTCAAGTGACTTAAAGTGTATAAATAGAGGAGTTGTGTTCCTCATTATAACACAGAATTACTCACTTGTGTAGTGCATATGAGAGCGAGAGAGACATACTAGCAAGGAGGAGAATACCTGTTTTGGGGTTTTATCTTATAGATCTTATACAAAGGAATTTTTGCTTAATTTTCTCCCCCTTGAGGGTTTCCCACGATAAATACTATGTCTATCTTGTGATTTGGTTTCTTTCAGTGATTCTGCATATGCTATTGTTGTGAATTTGGATTAAACACTAATGATATCTAGCTAAGCATATGAAATCTTTACATGGACCCCGACCACCACTGAATCAATCTATTGACTCCTAAATGACCAATATGTGGATGCTCTTGTCAAATTACATCCCTAAAGTATCATTTATTACAAAAGAATGGATCAATTTCATTTCAATACTGAAAGGGATACCTCAAGGATATTGTATGGGATAGGACTCTGTGGGAGGGGTAGCCTCATGTTAAAAAAATGGCACTTCAATTTTGACCCATACTCTAAATGTTTTCTTGTAAAGAACATCTAGGTCCTTATGCCAAACTTCCCATTAGAATTATGGAATATAGAATCTTTCTAAGTGGTGGGAAATTCTCTTGGTATATTCCTCTTTGTTGATGAGAAAACCCTCACTATCAGGGGAAAACATGTTGGGAAAATCCTTGTCCGAATTGATGTTATCCATGGATTGCTGGAAGATCTAGAAATTGAACGGAAGGGGTGGACCATTTTCCAAAAGTTTGATTACTGGAAAATTGCCTTTCATTGTATGGTTTGTAAAAGAACGATCCATTTGAAAGACTATTGTCGATTTGGGGTTTCTTTAGAAGCAGACAAGGATTCTAAGGATTTTTCCAAAGAGTCTTCATATTAGAATGTCCATGATAAAGAAGCAAAAATATGTTCTGTCCTTTTGGTAGTTGAGAAAGATACCATGGAAATAGGTAATCCTCACAAACCTAATCCTCTTCTCCTTCCTCCATCTGGGATTTTTTTAGTTGGCTCCCGTAATATACCAATATTAGAAAAGATGGGCTAGGAACCTGAGATTCCATGGGTGATGTTAATGGTATCCCTATTAATGCTAAAACCCTACAAAATTCTATGTCATTCGTGTTGTTGGTACGAACACCCATTACTTGTGAGAACACATCGTAGTTACCTTTAGTAGGGTTGGATAGGGATGAGCTAGAACCTTTTATGTCTGTGGACACTATGTTCAAAAATTTTGGGTCTCAAGAAACCTCAGAATAAGTAGTATTTGAAGATATTCTTCTATCTAAATTCGAAGAAATACAAGCTACCTTGATTCCTACTTACAAAAAAACTCTGACAAAATGGCCACTTCAATTTTATTTATGGACGAATAAAAATAAATGAAGTGCATGAGTATGGAGCTCCCACTCTGTGGACTAACACTGAATCGGTTCAGAATGGCATTGGGAGAAGTAGGAGGAAAGGAAAAAAGTGCAAAAAGGAGTTGTTAAAGTTAAATTAGTGATAGTCCTTTTCCCTTGTTCAAACCAACAGGGAGGTGTTGGAATTTATTTAAAGGAATTTCCTATTGGTAACTAACATGGAGATTTCCAGGCCCTTAGAGTGGAGAAGTCCCTTCCAAGCATTCCTAAATGATCATTGTCTCTATCAATGTCATGGGACTAGGAGGCGGTACCAAGAAACTTTCCCTTTGTAGGTGTTTTGATTGTGTTCAACCAGATATTATTTTGTTCCAAGAAACAATGATGAGCGGTGAAAATGCTAGAGAAATTCTAGAGAGACTCTTAACCATTTGGGATATGTGCTCCATAGATTCCATTGGTTTCTATGGTGGTATGATATCATTGTGGGATCCCATGGACACAAAGTTTGATGCTTATGTATCTTGTGGTGGAATATGTTTGGATGTCATTTCCCATGACTTTTGTCGGAACTTCTAGATTTTAAATTCCTACGGTCCTTACCATAATCAAAGATATTTTTGGGACGATATTATTTAGTTTTCCATTCTACAAGATACATGTCTTATCCTTGTTAGAAATCTAAATTTTATAGTTTCTCATAGGGATATTTGGGGTGCTCGTGCACATCCTGATCCCCTCTCATATTTTTTTTGTGAGGATGATAAACGATGTAGACATTATTAACATTATTTTGGGACTTGTTGGGCCAACATGGTTAAATGGGAGAGCAGGTGATGCAAGTATATATGAAAAGACTTGATCGGTTCCTCATTACTAGAAGATTGGTTGATACTATTGGAAGATTTCATTCTTTGTCTTTAAGCGAGATTTCATATGCTAATCATTCTACAAATTGATCCATGTATGGAAAAATTAGTTATCCTTTCAAATTTAATCATACATGGCTTCAAGAAAACGATATTAAATAAATTATTAGAAATGCTTGGTGTTCCTTGAATTTTGATGGGGTAGTGAGAAAGATGGATATTTTTTCAAAAAAGATCAAAGTGATATAAGAGGTTGTCATTTCCTGGAAAAAAAAAGAAAAAGATTGAAATAAAAAAATAAGTGTGTGATATTGAATTGAGCATCCAAACATACTTCCTATAGAATAGATCGGGATGTTTATCTGTTGTTGATAATTCCTATATGAGTCATTTAGAATAAAAAACCAAAAAATATTGTTGTTAGAAGAAGAATGGTGGAGGTTCAAAAGCTTGGAAATTTGGATCAATAGTGGTGATCAAAACACCGCTTTATTTCATCGGTTTGAAGAGGGTAGTAAAAATATAAATTCTATATGGGTTATTTTCAATAATGATGGGGCTGTTCTAAGCACTCAACACAATATTAAGGAGGAAGCCAAATAAAATTTACAGAATCTATTTAAATATCCTGGATCCACTTCCATTCTCATCGAGATAGATCTTATCCAATGTTATCCTAGGATCCTTTCTATTGAGGAAGGATCTAGGTTTGATGAACCTATTTCTTTTGATGAATTGGCTAATGTTCTAAGAAGAGTTTCCAAATTGAAAAGTCTGGGTTCGAAAGACTGTCCTGTTGAATTTTATCTTGAATTCCTTGACATTTTAGGCCCCAGGTTGCTTGATGTTGTTGAAGAATCTAGAAGGAATGGACATATTAATGGGGAAACTAATGCTACTTTCCCCACTCTAGTTCCAAGAAATCAAACCTTAGTTCTTTTTAAGACTTGTGTCTACTTTATTTATGTAATTTGATCTACAAAGTAATATCCAAAATCATTGCTTCTACATTAAAACTTGTTCTTTCTTCCTTCCTCTCAAAGGAGCAGTTCGGGTTTCTATCAAATCCTTAGATTTTTGACATGTTGGGTGTCGCACAGGAATGAATGCATTCTATCAAAACAAAAAAATGAAGGTTGTGATTCTAATGATTGATCTCGCTAAAGCTTATGAAATGGTTGATTGGGGTTTTCCAAGGCTCATCCTTCTTTAGATAAGCCTGAGTATAAGGGCCACTAAATTGATCATGGGTTGAATCTCTTCTGCAAACTTTGTTGTTCTAGTCAATGCTTCTCCTTCCCCATTCTTCACAAGCTCTTGAGGATTGCGACAGAATTGTCCCCTCTAATCTTGGTTATTTTTATTGATCATGGAAGGAATTAGTTTATTGATTACTTATAAGGCCAAACATGATGACATACATTCTGGGATCAAAATATGTGATGCCATTTGCATCACACATCTACTTTTTGTGGACAACATCCTTCTTTTGGGTAGGGGCACTGTTGTTGAATGGAAGTTCTTCAAGGATTGCTTGAACACCTTTTTAGAAGCCACATGAATGATGATAAATGTTGATAAATATACCTTCCTTTTGACTGAGGTAGATGATGTTTTAAAAAACTTTTTGATACATCTCTTCCATTTCAAGATCGAACTTGTAGAACATGGTATCAAGTATTTGGGATTTTTCCTGAAAGCAAACAGTTACCACAAAGCTGATAGGTTATGGTTGTTCAAAGCAGAGAAACACCTGCAAAATTGGACTTTGTGTTGATTGTATTTAGGAGGAAAACTTGTCCTCATAAATTCTGTTTTGGAAAACATACCTGTTTATTAGATGACTTTGGAAAAAATTCCTAGGTATGATCTCGATAAAATCTGTCTGAAATGTTTTTTTTTCTATGGTCTGGAAAAAATATTCACTTCAAGCACCACTTAGTAAATTGGGATTAATTAGCTCATTCAAAAATATTTGGGGCTGGGGTGATCTATGAGGATCTCCCAAGTGACCAAAATTTTAAATTCCTCAAATGTTCCAAGAAGCACACAGTTGTATAGTACTTTCCAAGAGATTTATGACAATTTGTCAAATTTAGACTTTAGATGAAAAAGTTATCTCACTTTGAAGTTTTTGGCATGGAACAGTCAAGAGTCAGAAGTCGGGGTGCTTGTCACATGGTTGTTGGTTGATAGTGTCGACTATCGACCTCCCATGTCAGCAGTCGAGAGTCAAGATTCATAGTTGATATTTTTTTCCAATTGGATTGCCAACGCTGACTACCAACCTCCGATGTCAGTAGTTGGGAGCTGAGAGTCGTTAATATAGTTGGGGAAGAAATGTTCCTTATTCCAACTGCTAACTTTCGATGTTGGATTAGAATATTCAGAACATGTTTGCGTCAGAGGGTCGACATCATACAATCAACAACCAAAAATAGGCAATGGATAGTTGACATAGGAAAGTCAGCAGCAAAAAGTTGACATCAGAAATTCGGCATGGGAAATTTGACAGCAAAAAGTTGACATTGGATAATCAACATAACCAATTCGACAACAGAAAGTTGGCAGCGAAGATTCGACATCATACAATCAACATATTTCATATCGATAGTCCATATTGTTTGATGACAGTTAGATCAATAGATCTGGCTTAAACTAAAGATTTCGATTATGGATTTGATTTTCTAGATTTTACAGATACTTTGGGATGAGGATATTTGGATTTGATCTTGTTTTTTGTGCCCTTTTTTTCTCTTATTTTTGGAATGGATTCTTATCCTATGGATAATTTTGGCATCAAGATTGATTTTGTCCCAAATTGGGCACTTTGATCATGTATCTAAACATTATTTCGGATCCAAGAACCAACCCTATGCTACTATTTAATGTATAGATTGGGCACGATCATGGAAGACATCAATTAGTGAGGAATATAGTCATATCATGGAAGAAAAAGAGTCTCCATTTTTAAGCTTGAGAGGTGATTAATGGATGGATCAATCAATTGATGGTCTGATTTGACAAAGAAAATATGACTGAGGAGATGGAAGAAACTTCATACTGTAATATCTTGTTCCAGACTGTGTTGTGGTCTATTTCTTGAATATACTGCATATCAAATCTATATTCTCATTATGTGTGCTTAAGGTATTGCATCAGTATATCTATCCTTTATGTACACAGTTAGAATTACAGTCATTGTCCATAAATTGGATTGAATTTGTTTCTTTTGATGGACTAATGAATTGTTTCAATGATTGATTGATCCTAGAGATGTAGTTATAGGAGGTATGATGAACTCTGATATCAAATATGGTTTGAATATCTATTCATTTATTAAATTGTTTAGTTTCATGCCTGATCTGCTTTATATGTGGAATATTTGACAATATCTCATTTTAATTATGGGATTGTTAAGGAATTCACTGATAATACATAATGGATTAATAAGTTAATTAGTTACTTGATCTTGTTAATGGATCATGACGGTATCAGATCTAATTTAAAAATCCTTGAATTAGTTTTTAACATATTTTCACACATACGATTCTCGTTTACAAAGATCCTAGAAATACTTTTGGAATTTTTCAGATCAGGAAATATATTTTGGAAATTTTTTAGATCAGGTGGTATCAAATCCATTTAAGCATAGAATTGTTAGTGTGTGAATGTTAACTAGATAAATGAGCCTCAATATAAATAGGTTGTGATTGAATATAAACTAGCTCATGCATTAGTTGTGTTTTGCTGAATTTTTGCATCATAGATTTTATAGCAGAGATCACAGTTTGAAGAGGTTGAGTTGCCAAGGAAAGAAGATATTCATTTTTGCTTTTGATGAACTTTTGAAATTTATCTAAAGAAATTGAGATGGGCCCATGATGAGGATAATTTTCCTTACGCATCTACTACCGGAGTATCCAACATGTTTATGATGATAACATTGAAATCCAGGTGATGCATAGGTACATACTTGCATACACTAAATTGGGTTATTTATGTTAGTTTCTCTTTAGATATGATTAGATTATCTAGGATATTTATCTGAAAGAATAGAAAGTACAACAAGATGCATAAGATATAAAATATACACGAGACACAAAGATTTTCATTGGGGAAACCATAAAGGAGAAAACCCCGCAAACTTCCTCAGAATATTAAGATGATAAAAAACAATAATAAGAAGTATTCAACAGTTATCTATCTCTCCTCCTCTCTCTCTCTCTCTCTCGCATGTGAACTTGAGAGTGTGAGGTGTGTATAAATGAGGGAGAGCGCCTCCCTATCCCTTTCAAGTCACTGACCAAACATAAGACTGGGGCCCACATGTATTCCTTAACAGGGTCGACTTCTCCCAGAGAGACTCCAAATACACATTAAATGATGTTACACTAGGGACTATTTCTATGACTTACAACGAAGGTTGTACCTCAATTTCTAGACACAATTAATACATCCAGAAAGGGGGTAAACACATCCCCAATGGGGGTACAATAACATACAATGATAATATACATCATAATAATCTCTGAAGTTACAAATACATCAACACTCCCTCTTAACTAGGAAAATATTCTCTCTCTTCACAGTCATCAACACATATGGTCAAGTATTCATCGTAGAGTCATCATCATAATTGCTGCCATAATATTCTTATTATTGATAGTCGAATGGTACTATCTGTCATCAAAAATTTCTACAGGGCCAACCCTCTCTCAACTGGGTGTATGCCTAGTACTCATCTAGGTATTCATTACATATTGAGCAATCCTTATCATAGGAACGGTTCAGGACCTTCTTCATATTGCGACGACAAAAACCTATGTCTCCTACCTTCATCTCATTGTATCAAAATGATTTCATTTTCCTTGCACAAATCAAGACAATGAACAAAGCTTTAGATGCAGACAACTTGCATTCTTTTACCATAGTAGTAATCCAGGATAATTTTTCACATCATTAATATAACCTACAGCTTCTACTATGTGAGAATCGCCTAGGAGCACACTCAGTTAATTACATCTCTACATGGTCAACCTGCATTCTATTAGTAGAACCTCCTAAATGCACCTCTCGTGCTTCATGACCTTATCATATCAACATGGGAACACACACACACACACATAAGGAAGGATTACGACCAAATAACCTACTACATCAGGACCTTTTACATTCTATGGTCAACCTCAAGGACTAATTGTTAGGGTTAAACTTGACTTGAGATCGAGTCAAAGGTGGTTAGGTCTAGCACATGGTTTGGGCACATGGTTTGTTGTAGCCCATGGTATTGTCCCATGGTATTGCATGTGTTAACCTTGACTTGATATCGAGTCAAAGGTGGTTAGGTCTAGCACATGGTTTGGGCACATGGTTTGTTGTAGCCCATGGTATTGTCCCATGGTATTGCATGTGATTAAGCCTTTATAAGGCTTGAGGAGGCTCCATTGTAATTTGTACTGGATATGTGTACTGTATTGTACTAGATGTGGGAATTGTATTGTACTGGAAGAGAGACTGTGAGAGCATGAAGAAGAAGTGCAGCGGTTTTGCTGCAGGGTGTATCCCTTCATATTTCTGGACTGCAATAAAAGTACTGGAAAATTTCTTTGTGGACGTAGCCCATCGTTTGGGTGAACCATGTTATATTTGTGTCTCTCTATACTGTTTTAATTTGTTTTGCATCTTCTTTATTGATTTAACTGTATATCTGTTATTGCTCTGTGGTCCTGTTTTTCTAACAATTGGTATCAGAGCCAAAAGGTCTATTTGGTTGGTAAACTCGCAGGAAAGAAGGGTTCCTGGTTCGAGTGGGAGCAATGGCGGAAGAAGGAAATTTTAGGGTCGATAAATTTAACGGCCAAAACTATCAGTTATGGAAGATGGAAATGGAGGACTATCTGTACCAGAAAGATATGTACCTGCCGTTGGGTGGAAAAGAAAAACAACCAGCGGCTATGAAGGATGAAGAATGGGAGGTTCTTGACAAAAAGGCACTAGGAACAATACGGCTGTGCCTGGCTTTGTCGGTGGCCTTCAATATTTCAAAAGAAATAACAACAGAGGGTGTGATGAGCGCATTGAGTAAGCTCTACGAAAAACCCTCAGCTTCTAACAAGTTATTTTTAATGAAGTGTTTATTTAATATGAAGATGTCGGAAAGTGGATCTGTTGCTGACCATTTAAATGAGTTTAATACACTTACCAGTCAGTTAAGTTCTGTAAAAGTGAACTTTGATGATGAGGTTAGGGCTCCTCTAATCTTGTGCTCATTTCCAGAAAGATGGAATAGCTTAGTCATGGCTGTAAGTAACTCTGTCCCTAGTTCAAACACTCTTAAGTTTGATGATGTTGTTATTGTTATTCTTAGCGAGGAAATGCGAAGGAAAAGCACAGGTGAGACATCAGGTAATGCGTTGACCATGGAGAGCAGAGGGAGACAAAACGAGAGAGGAAGGAGCCCAGGAAATCACGGCAAGTCTAAAAAGGGAAGATCCAAGTCCAGATTCAAAAAAATAGAATGCTGGAACTGCGGTAATAAAGGACATCTAAAGAAAGACTGCAGAGCACCAAAGAAGAAAGGTGAGAGGCAGCAAGAGACTACCCAGGAAGCTAATGTAGTAGGGGATGTGTTACAAGATGCATTGATTCTTGCATTAGATAATACTAGTGATTACTGGGTAGTAGATTTAGGGGCTTCATGTCATGCTACACCCCATAGGAAATTCTTTTATGATTATGTTCAAGGTGATTTTGGGCATGTGTTATTGGGGGATGATGAACCATGTAAAATTGTTGGAAAGGGTAAGGTACGGATCAAACTAAATAATGGAAATGACTGGTTCCTAAAGGATGTAAGGCACATCCCTGCTATGAAAAGAAATCTGATCTCAACAGGGCAGTTGGGAGATGGCAGCTGTTTGTCTACGTTTGGAGAAATGTGGTGGAAGGTTACTAAAGGATCAATGGTAATTGCAAAAGGATATAGGATAGGTACGTTATATTTATGTCCTCATAACATTGATTATTCTATTTCCGTAGCTTCCACAGAAACAGGTGCAGTGTTGTGGCATCATAGGCTTGGCCACATGAGTGAGGAGGGGATGCAGATTCTCCACTCAAGGAAACTGCTTCCAGATATGAAGCAGGTAGGTTTTGAATTTTGTGAGAACTGTGTTTATGGAAAATAGAAGAGAGTTAGATTTCTCAGGGTTGGGAAACAAAAGAAGAGTGAAAAGTTAGAGCTTGTCCATAAAGATGTATGGGGACCATCTCAGGTACAATATCTTGGTGGCTCTCGTTATTATGTTACTTTTATTGATGATGAAACTAGAAAAACTTGGGTTTATTGCATTAGACAGAAATCTGATGTGTTTGATACTTTTAAGAAGTGGAAATCTTTGGCTGAGAATGAGACAGGAAAAAGGTTGAAATGTCTCAGATCTTATAATGGAGGCGAGTACTGCAGCAAGGAGTTTGACAGTTACTGTTCACACAATGGGATTTGCAGAGAGAAGACAGTCCCTGGAACACCCCAAGAAAATGGCATGTCAGAAAGGATGAACAGAATGATCATGGAGCATGCAAGGTGTATGAGATTGCATGCAGGGTTGCCCTTACAGTTTTGGGCTGATGATGTAAACACTGCTGTTTATTTAATAAACAAAGAGCCTTCAAGCGCTTTGGATGGTGGAATTCCAGAGGAGGCATGGACAGGTAAATAGGTAAAATAATCATTTCTGATAACTTTTGGTTGTGAATCATTTGTCCATATTGATAAAGATGATAGAACAAAGCTTGAGGCTAAATCCAAGAAATGTACCTTTATTGGATATGGGGTTGATGATTTTGGTTATCGCTTATGGGATCTTTAAAATCGCAAAATCATTAGGATTAGAGATGTAGTATTCAATGAAAAGGTCATGTACAAAGATTAGTTGCAGGGAAAGAAAGAAGAAAAGGAAAACATAGAGTACACAGTGCTTGATGAAATCAAAGAAAATGAAGTTCCAAATGCACCAGAAAATCAAGAGCAGCAGCAGGTACCTGAAACTCCTGCAACTGTAAGAAGGTCTACCAGGTTAAGTAGACCCCCTGAATGATTCTCTCCTTCACTGTATTATTTATTCATGACTGATCCTGGTGAGCCAGAATGTTTTGAAGAAGCAATGCAGGTAGAAACTAGAAAGAAGTGGGAGCAAGGCATGGATGAGGAGATGGGCTCATTGGTAAGAAACCAGACTTGGGATATGGTTAAGTTGCCTCCAGGAAAAAGCGTATTGCAGAATAAATGGGTTTATAGGTTGAAGGAGGAAGATGGAGGAAAGAAGCGGTACAAGGCTAGACTTGTTGTAAAGGGGTTTGCACAAAAGAAAGGTATAGACTTTGATGAAATATTTTCTCCTGTTGTTAAAATGAATTCAATTAGAACTATTTTAAGTCTAGTGGCGGTAGAAGATTTGCATCTTGAACAATTAGATGTAAAAATGGCCTTTCTCCATGGGGATTTGGAGGAAGAGATTTATATGTGTTGGGGCGCGCACCCTAATGTTCCTTAAGGTGGATAGCTCCGCGGGTTTTGGGAGTTTGTAAGCAGAGATACGACTCAAATTAGTCTTAGGGGTGTCGGGGCAGAGTCAAAAACCTTATGTTGTAATAAACCCATGGTTTAAATCCAGGGTTTAGGGTTTGGGGTGCCCATGGTTTAAGTCCATGGTTTTGTAACAGTGCGCTGTTTAAATAGGAACTCTTGTAAGTAAGTAAGGTTAGGATTTTTGTGAAAATGAAGTGATGCAAAGCTAAGGCTAATTTTGTAAGAAAAGGTTAAGTCCCAGCTGTGTGCGTGGACGACCTCTGCAGCTATGTGCGCAGAGGGTTTTGGGTGATAAGGAAATTTGCAGCTGTGTGCGTAGAGGCCTGCAGCTGTGTGCACGGCTTTGAGGACTGAAGGGATCTACAGCTATGTGCGTAGATCAGAACTGTGGTTTTTGTAGAAAGATTGAATAAAACACAGTTCTGTGGACCTAACCCCTACACTGGGGGTGAACCACGTTATATCTTGTGTCGTGGTTCTGTGTGTTGTTTATGATTGTGTTCTTTCATGCATTTATATCTATATATCTAATAAGTAGAGATCACTGCTAGACAATAACTTCGCTGTGAATTCCCAGTAAAGGGTTGCGCAAGGCACTATTTGTTTATCTAACTGTGAAGCTAAATAAGTGAATGCTAAGCTTTGTGATTTATATTTATAATCTGTTAAAAGTTAAAGGTACAGTAATATCCCTCTTTGCTTGCAGAAATATGGTTCTGCGGCACCCCATAGCAGTTTCGGGTGAGACTGTAACCTGTTCGCATGTTGTTGCCGAAAGGGCCAACTCTGTGGGTCTTTTGTTGGTGCGAATTCAAAGGTATAAAACCCGGGTCTGCCCTATTGCCCAACAAATTGGTTCCGTTACTGGTTGAACTCAGTATCTGCTCAAGAGGGGTTTACGTCATACCTTGAGGGATATGTTCTGGAGGCCCTATGTGAAGGAAATTGGTGATTAGCTTGATGAGACTTATCTGAAATTTGCTGAGCATGAGAGCAAAGATCCACGTCGTAGTGCAAATGACTTTTTACAAAGGTATGTTTTTTGTGACATTTATGAAATTTTCTTTGGTAGTATCCACATAGAATTGCACCAATGGTTATCCAAGTTAGCAAAGCGAAGGATGAAATTCCAAGCACGTCAGTTTCCTGCTTGGACCCCCACGAGAATTAATATACTAAAAAGGGTGCACAACGAGATCTCCCGCGCTGTTGATTTCTGGACAACGCGAACCCTTGAAGCATTTTTGACGGAGTTTGCCATCGACACGAGTACCTCCTTTAGTGAAGCCGAGCAGCAGTTTTTCAAAGGCCCAAGGGGTAAGTTTTTGAATTCATTTAGTTTATGAATCAAAATGCTATTGGCTGAAAAAGGTATATTGCTAATTGAATCAGACTGTTAGATTTAGTATTACTAACCCATGTTTGCAAGCGACAATACCTTCGACGAGCAAAGTGGTAAAAGGTACAAGAGATATTTTGGATCCTATTCCCAGGATCAGCATACTGAGTATTCCCCTACAAGTCCCGCCGATTTAGAACCCGAAGAAACCCCTTCTATTGGAAACCCTCCGGTAACCTCGTAGAAAAGACCTATTATCCCTGAGAACCTGTCGCAGTCTGAAAGTCACCCTAGCCCGAGTATTCCTGTCACAAGTCAGTCTACCCCAGTAAGTTCCCCCCCGCCTACTTCCAGTCCCCCTCCATCCCCCCCTAGATCCACTATGGCCCACATGCATGATGACATTAAGCTACATGTTTTCAAAGGAACTGGATCCAAGGATCCAGAGCAGTTCTGGTTTTTATGTGAAGCAGTGTGGACTGCTAAGTCCATTACGGATCAATATACAAAAAGAGCGCAGCTGGTTACTTCCTTCAGAGACCGTACTCTGACCTGGTTCACGAAGTTCTCCAGCACTCAGAACCATGCATTGGCTGACATAAAAGCAGCAATGATAAAGGAATTTAAGAAGCCAAAATCCGAGTCGCAGTGTATTACTGAATTGAAAGAGATTCAGCAGAGGCGTGGAGAATCAGTGTGGGACTTTGATCAAAGATTCAAAGTTATGCTAGACCAAGTCAGTTTCCCCATTGGACCTACGCAACACAAGGAATGGTTTATTGCAGCGTTGTTACCGCATATCAGAACTCCACTCATGCAACAAAAGGTTGCTGACCAGCAGGAGGCTCTGGAAATCGTGATGAAGCTTGAAACCGCCCCTGTCGAAGATAACTCTGGTATTGCTCAAATCCAAGTGCAGTTGGCAGCGATGGATCTGGAGCTCCATGATATGAAGAAAGGAAAAACCAGTCGTGAAGAGGTCTGGTGCACACAATGTCGGACAGAGGGTCACGACAAGGAACAGTGTCCTGTGGTAAGAAATTTCCTGAATACTGGTGCGCCAAACCCGTTCAACCCTACTATATTTCTATATTGTGAGATCTATTGGACAACTGGCCAGCATTGACTTGAGAATTTTTATCTACTACAGAGGTATGTGCAAGTCCCCAAGAACCCTTACTGCAAATTCTGTAAGTCTGTAAGCCATAATGAAGATGAGTGTCGCAGTTATGACCTCATGAGGGAATGCACCTATGATTCCTATCGGGTACAAAATGAGGGACAGAGTAATGATGGCTATGGCTACCGCGGTGGTGCATTGAGTCGAGGTGGTTTTGGAGGCCGTGGTCGTGGTGGCATGGCTAGAAGAGGTCATGGTTAGGTGGTGTGTTATAACTGCAACCAGGCCGGACACCTAGCTCGCGACTATCGGAACCCGACTACGACATGCCAGTATTGCCGAGTAGTAGATCATGTGATCGAGTAGTGCCCGCAGTTGATAGCTAAGATTCAGGAAAGAAACAGTGGCCCCACTCAGAATATTAAGATGATTTCCGTTGAGCAAAGACCTGCCCCAGCAATTAATGTTGTTACCCGAAGTGGAGCTACGACGCAGATACATCCTGCTGAGAAACAACCTGACGAGGCTTGGGTTCGTAAGGCTCCCATGAAAGTCCTCGCCTTTGATATTAAAAGAGAAAAGGAGACATTCATGGATGCCAAGAAAGATTTTGTGGCTTCTAGCCTAGCAGTAGCACATGCGCAGCCACATCAGTAGCAGTTTCAGCTGCAAGAAGCTTCGACGGATAAAGTAAGTACACTGTCCTCCTTTTTACAGAGTTGTCTGAAACTTTTAAGAAATCAGAATGCTTTAAGTGAGTTGCAGAAAGTTATTGCTTCCTGCGAACCTCAGCAAGGTTCTGGTCAGGAAAAATCTGTTCATCGAGTCAGAAGAACTGGTAAGGAAATGAGGTTGAACACTCAGATAGGAGAGTATGAGATGACTGATGTGATCTTGGAATTAGGGTCAGAAGTTAGTGTCCTAACCAAGCAAACTTGGGAACAAATGGGCAAACCTACCCTTGATTGGTCCCCTATACAATTGAGATTAGCCAATCAGCAGAAGATTGTGCCCCTAGGACGATTCCCTAATGTTCCCGTAGATATTGATGGTGTCTGTACTGTAGCAGACTTCGAAGTTATTGAGATCATTGATGACATCAATCCCTATCCAGCTTTGTTAGGTATTGAGTGGGCAATGGCAAATGCTGCAGTCATTAACCTTAAGAAGAGAGAGATGATTTTCGAAGGGAAGGATTTGAGAGTCATAATCCCATTGGATCCTTCCCATTGGATCCTTCCCAAGGAGAAAGGTACACAGAACCCCTCCGAGATGAACATCAGGACGTGTTGGACCATATCTACAATATTACAGTGAAGGAAGAAGATTATGTTGATCCTAATGCCGAAGGTATTATGGGTTGGCAGTGTGACAACTCCTATATGACGAACTCAGATGATGATTTAGAGAACTGGCAGAACCGGTTGTATGAACTCCATGGACACAGATGCGCCAAAATTACCAAGTCTTTTAGATGGCTTACAAGAGTCCTACCTATTTTTGATGGTTTGACATACCCAGAAGAGCTTAGTGCGACATTCTCAGAATAGATACCAGATTCCCAGACATCTCGGGAGACGGAGGTCGAGCCTTGGCATTCTAATAGGTCTGGTGACAGAGAAATCACCAAGTACCAACCTGTGGGATCGAAGTTCACCCCTTGGTCGCGGAATTTGTCAGGATATGCCGAAGGTCAATATGGTGTCAATGGTCCTTATTATGATGAAGCTGCAGACCTGGAGGCACTGCATCCCAAAAGCCGACCATTGGAACACTGCCGATTTGGTGGCGCTGGTACTTTACTCGCCTTAATTGCTTGTCCTAATGGTATCCACCGAAATCTAGCACCGTGGAAACATGACCTCTGTCAGATTTGGTGCCTTCAATGGGAATTTGTGGTAGATTGGGTCGATGGAATGTATATGAAGACACCTGGGTACAGGAAAATTGCATTCTGCATTTCCTTGAGTTTCACAATTGAACCCATGTCAGCTGATCGTGAACTCCAGGACCTATTGAGAGAATTTGAACAGACAGGTTTGCAGCACATCTTCGCCCCCCAACCTGAGCCTGCAGCTCGTGAAGAGACTCTACCAGCACCGACTTCGCCAATACAGACATGCTCTGCCAGGAAACCGTTTAAACCTGAAGTTTGTTCTAAGTGGAACGAGGACAGACATAAGGAAATAGGGCAAACATCGGAGGATCCCAGAATGGATCCGCTTGGATCAACAGAGATCCCAATTGATGGAGAGGAGAACATTGCCCCGCGGCGACCCCTGTATCTTCAGCCTATTCAACCAGGAGTTAAGCCACCTCAGTGGAATGCTAAGTTCACTATATGCACTCCCTCGCTGCCCCCAGGTGTGCAACTGGTTGGAACAATGACAGGGAAAATAGATCGGCTTAAGTATGCTGACCACGACACAAGTGACCGTGGGAAGTTTCCACAATTCGCACCTGCCCAATACTTGCATTTCGTTAAATATCAAGAAACTGGGGCGACCTTATTGGAAGTGAAACAGTGGTCTTCTGGCTTGGATCTAGATGGTTTGCTAAAAATGCTCGATGTTCCTCATTTTGGTCGCAGGACACAAGTCACCATCGTGGTCAAGCAGCTGCTGGAGTTAGTGCATGACGGCTGCCTATGGATCGGCGACAAGAAAATTCTTATTAATGGCAATCTCATTCATAGGATCACCGGCTTACCAATGGCAGGGCCTGATCCGAGGACAGAATTTCCCTCAAAGCATGAAGATACGAAGCTTGCACAAAGCATGAAGGAGCACTTTGGCCTGACAAAAGGGAAACATGGGTATCACACTTCCGCGATTCAAGAGCAGAATATTCACTTCACAGTTGAGCTCTTGGCATGCAAAATTATGTGGAAATGCAGACCAACTAAAGTACCTTCCCTGGTCATCAGAATTGCTATCAACTGTGCCGAAGGCTACAGCTACAACTGGGCAGCGTATGTTGCGAAGGAATTCCTTGAAGACGCTCGCGATGCGTAGGAGAAAGGTAGGGCCTTCCACTACTCATGGTTGATTATCTCCATCGCACTGGTAGGATGGCAAGAACCTACTAAAGCACAATTTGCTGCTGTACCAGCGCACATGCCTGGCGTAGCCAGGTACGCATCGCTATGGGTTTCACAGGATAAAACCCACCAACAGATGACAAACTATGTATTTTCCTTTTATATGCTGAATATCTCATATGAGATCATAAAAACCCCATGGCTCAGTAATGAGTTATTCTCCCAGTATGATGGAGTGGTCAACTTCAGGGCTGATATGCACCATATTTTTGTTTAGGCTTATGCAAATAAGAAGCATCAATGGTTTAAGTTGCCATATGTAGTGACTAAAGATGATATCCTTGTGATAGTATAGCAGTGGTCGGCAGAATGGTTAAAAGACGCAGGGACAAAACCTAAGATTCCTGTCCCTCTTGTCACCGATATGGGTGCAGGCACCGGTCAGTCGCAGCAGCAAGAACCCCCCGCAGACAGTGATGAACAAACTGAATCGCAGCAAACTGCTGGAAATGAAGATGAAGAAGAAGAAGAAGAAGACTCAGCTAAAACTATCTCAGACCCTAATAAGTAGCATAAGCGCAAGACACCGGACGCAGAGGAAGTAGACAAACCCCCGCCGCGAAAGAAAGCAAAGGCATCAAAGGATAAGAATATCGACGAAGCACCTAGTGTGACAAGTGCGGAGCTTAATGAGGCTTTGTCAAATTCCACTGAAGTTCTCACTAAACAATGGTCAGAGTTTGTAGCTGTGCATCTGGATGCCATCACCAGTGTAGCTAAGCACATCTCAGAGCTTAAGGACTTAGCAGCGAAATCAGTGACTGGCACTGCAGCCAGCAGTACCCCAGTGAGCGCGTAGCTAGACCTAAGGCAATGGCCAGCCCGAGATAACAAAGGGAAAATTTTGAGCGCATCTCTTATATTAACAGATGCAGCCTCTCGCTCGGTGATGAGTATGAAAGTTGGCATAGACTACACTAATCTCTCTATGACAGAGATACATCTCTGACAGTTAGCCATTATGACAGAAATTCAGGCACGAGACCAATATTCGCAAAAATAGTTAGAAGAGGCCATAAGTCAGCAGCAGGGCTTCGCAGCACAGCTAGAGGCAGCAGAGCAGAGAAAGAGGGACGCCGAAAGAAAGCGGATTACATTTGTCCGATTTTTGGATGAGACATATCGAAGTCTTCCTGACTTCGACGTGCAGCTGGTGGAAGAGCCAGAACAAATATTAGTCAGGCTAAAAGACTACGCACATCAGTCTCGCAGTGAAATTGAGAAACTCAAAGAAACACATGAGGCTCAGATCGCGGAGCTTCAACTGCGCATCCCTCCGGAAACTCCACTTGAGGTTAGAGAACAATGCCGCGCAAACATTCAGGCATCTGCAGTGAAAATTTCAGATATTGTGGGTAGCACAGCAAATTTGCTTGAGACAGTGTTGAGGCCTGGACCACCCTACAGGAACATCCAGAAATAGGACAGTTGCAAGAAACCATCAAGCAACGACAGGCTGAGTTGGATACTGTAAAAGTGGAAATTAAGACTCTGCCACCGATGGAGAAAATGCTCAAAGTAAAGCGCAGCAAGGAACTCCAGTAGGAAATTGAGTCGTGCAGGGTGAAAGTAATAGAGTTGGAAAACTCTATACAGCCACTTGTCAGTGAGACTTTGGAATTAAGTACTGCAGTGGATAGCCAGTTCAAAATTCTGAAGGAATATGATGCATTCGCATAGGAAAAGGCCGGCGAAGCATCATCCACCATACTGCAAGAGTTGGTGGAAAAGGAGAAAGCAGCCGACGACATCATGCACAATCTCAATACTTATTTCACCGTCCTCGCAAAGAAGCTTCGTCCACCAAGCAACCAGCAGAGTGCCCCGGGATGGGACACTGGTGAGTCTTAGGGGCCTGTTGGGGCGCACACCGTAATGGTCCTTAAGGTGGATAGCTCCGTGGGTTTTGGGAGTTTGTAAGTGGAGCTACGAATCAAATTAGTCTTAGGGGTGTTGAGGTAGAGTTAAAAATCTTATGTTGTAATAAACCCATGGTTTAAATCCAGGGTTTAGGGTTCGGGGTGCCCATGGTTTAAGTCCATGGTTTTGTAATAGTGCACTATTTAAATAGGCACTCTTGTAAGTAAGTAAGGTTAGGATTTTTGTGAAAAGGAAGTGATCCAAAGCTAAGGCTAATTTTGTAAGAAAAGGTTAAGTCCCAGCTGTGTTCGTGGACCACCTCTGCAGCTGTGTGCATAGAGGGTTTTGGGTGATAAGGAAATCTGTAGCTATGTACGCAGAGGCCTGCAGCTGTGTGCGCGGCTTTGAGGACTGAAGGGATCTGCAGCTGAGTGCGCAGATCAAAACTGTGGTTTTTGTAGAAAGATTGAATAAAACACAGTTCTGTGGATGTAACCCCTACATTGGGGGTGAACCACGTTATATCTCGTGTCGTGGTTCTGTGTGTTGTTTATGATTGTGTTCTTTCATGCATTTATATCTATATATCTGATAAGTAGAGATCACTGCTAGACAATAACTTCGCTATGAATTCCCAGTAAAGGGTTGCGTAAGGCACTGTTTGTTTATCTAACTGCGAAGCTAAATAAGTGAATGCTAAGCTCTATGATTTATATTTATAATCTACTAAAATTTAAAGGTACAGTAATATCCCTCTTTGCTTGCATAAATATGGTTCTGCGGCACCCCATAGCAATTTCGAGTGAGACTGCAACCTGTTCGCAGGTTGTTGCCAAAAGGGCCAACTCTGTGGGTCTCTTGTTGGTGCAAATTTAAAGGTATAAAACCCGAGTTTTCCCTATTGCCCAAAAATATGCAGTAGCCACAAGGGTATGAGGTCAAAGGGAAGGAGAATTTGGTTTGCAGGTTGAAGAAGAGCTTGTATGGCCTGAAGCAAGCTCTAAGGCAGTGGTATTTAAAATTTGATAATTTTATGACAGAATAAGGTTATGATAGATGTCATTCTGACCACTGTGTTTATTTCAAGAGGCTAGATAATGGAAGATATATTATATTGTTACTGAATGTGGATGGCATGCTTGTTGCAGGGTCTAACATGCAGGATATAAATGTGCTCAAAAGAAAACTAGCTAAATCATTTGCGATGAAGGATTTGGGTGCTGCAAAGCAAATCTTTGGCATGAGAATAACAAGAGACAGGAAAAATCACAAATTGACATTGTCTCAAGGTGAGTACATAGAAAAGGTGTTGCAAAGGTTTAGAATGCAGAATGCAAAACCAGTCATCACACCTTTGGCAAGCCATCTCAAACTAAGCAAGCATATGTGTCCAGAGAAATAGGAAGAGATAGATTACATGTCCAAGATTCCCTATTCATCAGCAGTTGGGAGCTTGATGTATGCCATGGTGTGCAAAAGACCAGATATTGCACATGCAGTGGGAGTTGTGAACAGGTATATGAGTAATCCAGGTAAAGAGCATTGGAAAGCAGTACAGTGGATTCTCAGGTATTTGAGAGGTACCACTTCTCATGCATTGTGTTTTGGAGGTTCAGACACTGTTCTACAGGGATATGTTGATGCAGATATGGCTGGTGATAAAGATAGCAGGAGGAGAACCATAGGGTATGTGTTCACTGTAGGTGGAACAACAGTAAGTTGGATTTCAAAACTGCAACAGGTTGTTGCACTTTCAACAACGGAAGTAGAGTATGTTGCTGCTACAGAGGCTAGTAAGGAGATGATTTGGTTGCAGAGGTTCATGGAAGAATTGGGTAAGAAACATGAGAATAGTAGGCTTTCCAGTGACAGCCAGAGTTCCATTCATCTTGCAAAGAACTCAATATTTCATTCAAATACTAAACATATAGAACTCAAGTACCACTTCATAAGATCTGTTCTAGATGAAGAACTGTTAAAACTGGAAAAGATTCACACTAGCAAGAATCCTGCACACATGTTGACAAAGGGAGTAACCAGAGAGAAACTGAGTTCATGCTCAGTTTCTGTTGGCCTTAAAGCATGACGGTGAAAAGAAGAAATTTGCCAAGTCCAAGGTCCAGAAAGTGCAGCAGCGGTAGAGTTGCTGTGATTAGTCAACATGAAGGCACATGAAAAAAATGTAATGGAGCGGTTTGCATGTAAATGGGCATATGGCTGTAAGACCTGGTAAGGCATGCATACCCCTGGTAACTCACCGGTAAAGTTGGGAGATAGACCTAGGTGATAGGGGGGTGTATGTAATATTCCTCAGTAAATACTTGAGGGGAGTTGGTGATTACTCCAAGTCAAGTTTAAAGGGGGGATTGTTAGGGTTAACCTTGACTTGAGATCGAGTCAAAGGTGGTTAGGTATAGCACATGGTTTGGGCACATGGTTTGTTGTAGCCCATGGTATTGTCCCATGGTATTGCATGTGTTAACCTTGACTTGAGATCGAGTCAAAGGTGGTTAGGTCTAGCACATGGTTTGGGCACATAGTTTGTTGTAGCCCATGGTATTGTCCCATGGTATTTCATGTGATTAAGCCTTTATAAGGCTTGAGGAGGCTCCATTGTAATTTGTACTAGATATGTGTATTGTATTGTACTGGATGTGGGCATTGTATTGTACTGGAAGAGAGACTATGAGAGCGTGAAGAGGAAGTGCAACGGTTTTGCTATAGGGTGTATCCCTTCATCTTTCTGGACTACAATAAAAGGACTAGAAAATTTATTTGTGGACGTAGCCCATCGTTTGGGTGAACCACATTATATTTGTGTCTCTCTGTACTATTTTAATTTGTTTTGCATCTTGTTTATTGATTTAACTGTATATCTGTTATTGCTCTGCGGTCCTATTTTTCTAACACTAATTACATCCGAATAACCTGCATCTAGGATGTTTTATGTTCAGACAACCTTCAAGGTGTATTACATCCAAGTAACCTGCGTACCATGAAAAATCTCATTTTACACTCGAATAACCTCTCATGGGACATATTGCGTTCGAGGATAACCTGTGAGCTTCATCATGAATGATTACATCCGAGGACAACCTACATGAATGATTACGTTTGAGCATCTTGCTTCACTAGGATTTTTCCTGCTCAGACAACCTGTCTAATTTCCCATGTGAGATATCATGCATCAACTATTTCTAGCATAGAACACATCAGGACTGATTGCATCTAAGGATAACCTACGAGGTTCTCCAGGACTTATCCAAGGATAACCGACATGACGGATTACATTTGAGCAACCTACAAAATTAGCAAGGATGTTACGCTCAGACAACATGTCTCTCTAGCTATGCTAGAATACATCACTCCCTCTTTCGAGGGATCTTGATCTGGATCACACCAAGTCTTTATATGAAGTACTCGAACTTCACTCTCACTAGAGGCTTGGTAAACACATCAACTATTGTCTCCTGTGTTGCCACATACTGGAGCTTCACTTTTCCTCTCATCACCATATCCCTGATATTATTCACAGAACATACAAGTCACATCCAATTGAAGATCAAATAAGTCAAAAAGTAGCTTTCATAGCCACACTACCCCACAACTGGTCGAGCAAGTAGAAACATACACTTCCTTGGCTGTACTCAGTGCCACACATGATTTCTTCTTGTTGAACCAAGAGATCATGCCAAATCCCAAACTAAAGAAGCAACCTGAGGTGCTCTTCCTGTTAGTGGCGCTACCTACCTAGTCGAAATCAACATAACCATGTAGGTTAATCTTCTGATTCAAATCATATTTTATCCCATAATCCACTATACCTCTTAGGTACCTTAGAAAATTCTTTGCACCTATCAAATGAACTTGTCTCGGGTCTATTAGTAATTGGCTCAGTGTGCTCACCACAAAGCACATGTTTGGTATCGTATTAATCAGATACATTGTGGCATCAACCGAATCATATGAAGTATCACTCAGAAGCTTTAAGTTATATTCCATAGGTGTGGCTATCACCTTGCAATCCAGCATTCAGAATCCCCACTACATATTTCCCTTTCCAAAGGAAGATTCCATTTGCACTTTTCTACACCTCCATGCTTAAGAAGTAGTTCATCATACCTAGGTATTTCATTTTGAACTTTGTAGAAAGTATCCTCCTTGCATCTGTAATGAGTTCCTCTTTCACATGTCAGAAACAAGTCATCGACATATAGTAGGAGTATCACGGGTATTCCGTCTTTCACCTTGAAGTAGAGGTTGGAATCCGCTATACTCTTGGTAAATCCCAAGTTCATCAAGAAGTTGTCTATCCTATCGTACTATGTACTTGGTTCTTGTCTCAATCCATACAAATCCTTCTTCAATTTTCACACATGGGTCTTTCTTTTATGTGTCTCAAATCCCAGTGGTAGTTCCACATACACTTCCTCCTCGACTACACCATTCAAGAAATCTATCTTGACATCCATCTAGTGTATTTTTCATTTCACAATTGCTGCCAAAGCAAGTATGTTCCTAATGGAAGTGTACCTCGCCACGGGTGCAAATGTCTCTTTGTATTCTATGCCTTATTTCTTTGATAAGACTCATGTTGCGAACCTTTTCTTGTATTTCTCGATGCTTCCATCTGCAGCATGCTTGATCTTGTATATCCACTTCGAAGTCACAACATACTTCTCCTCTAGCCTCAAAACGATCTCCCAAAGATCATTCTTCATGACTGGATGATATTCTTCGATCATCGCATCCTTCCATTCTTTATTTTTTCTTTCCTCTTCATAGGTGGAAGGTTCTCTATCAATGATGTCACACAATAGGGCCAAATAGCTATTGTAGGGATTTTCCCTCTCTCTCTCTATGTATTCCTTTTGGAGCGCCATACCTTTTAGCTTCTCGTATGAGATCCCATTCCCATGCTGGTTTCCTCTTGTGGGAGTCCTTCTTAAGGAATGTCTCTGGTGGCTCTTGTGGTTCTAGCATGTCATGATATTCAGTGTGTTTTGGAATTACTTCTCCAATTTCCATATGTAACATCCCCAAAATTTACAAAAATTTAAATTTTTCTGCGCGACATTTAAAGCTAAGTCATTCCAATAGATGTTAGTTTATCAAATAACAGTTAACATTCTAGACTAACTGAAACTAAAGACTACAGAAATCACTTACTAACTTAACAACACATTTTTTCTGAACAACATTCAGTCAATTTATAATGTTAATGAGTTAGTGTTGCAATGGATTGAGATCAACTATTTACTTACTAGTGAGTGAAATGTACTAAAGTTTGTTTTCTTGTTTACTGAAGGGACTTTTGGTTGTGCCCAAGGCTTACCTAGCTTATTGAAGCTAATGCAGTCAAATGATGTTCTTGCTACAGGTCTTTTATAGGTAAGCCTTTTTACTTCCAGTTCCAGGTTCGAGATTATTTATCTCGTCTGCAAAAAATAGTTACTAGGGCACGAAATTAATTTTTATAATAAGTTATAAGAGTTGTAGCGTAACAAACATCATCTTTTGGTTACTGAATGTATTGAAAACCTATTCCTTTTCATAACTTTATCACTAAAAAAAAAATGCTTGCTATGGTTTTGAACTTCTTGAAATCTAAAATTGTCATGTTTAACAGTCAAATGGTAATTAAACCTACACCAACTTAGTCTAGGTTTATAATTATAATTGTTGTATATTTTTTATGTAATTACATGAATAATTGAAGTACAAGGTAATCATATGTGCCCAAAATTACCATAAATACATATAAATCCTAAATATTTATATTAAACCTAAAGATACATGCAATAAAACTATTATCTTATCTATACTTAAAAGTATACAAGAAATTATTACATGATCTATTCATAAAATACCTAGATTTCTACACAATGAAAAAGTATTAATATAAGTTTATTTTGCAGGTCTTGAACATACTATTTGGACTAAGTTGAAACCCTAAATAAATTTCTTATGAAGTGGATTCCACATGTTCTGAGCTCAAGGGTAAAGGTTTAAAGTGAAAACCCTAACTATCAATCCGACCATAACCCTAAAAATTTGCTTGTTTTCATTTATGTTTCATTGTTTGTGGGTAGAGCCGATAGGCTCTCAGCCTCTTGGGCATCCGAGGAAAAAATTGAGCTTTTCGAATGGTAAAAGGCGTTCACCAGACCGAGCTGTGTTATTTTCCTTCGTAGTGAAACTGTTGGGAAATAGTTTAGCAGGTTGTCAACTTGGATTCGTGTTATCAGTGGTTACTTGGATTCTATTAAGGTGTTTGCAGTTTTCACCTTTGAGCTTCTTGCTACAGTCTAAGACTGGAGGTTTCTTGCTTTTGTTGTTTGAATTGAGGGTTCCTTTGCAAGATTTAAGTGTAGCTCAGAAGGGTTTTTATCAAATTTTCAACGTGGCTGTGAGCAAAAAAGCTTCAAGGTAAACTTCTTTTCATCTTCCTTTCATATCTTTCAGTAATTTCAAAACCTTTTTAGAAGAACCTTTGAAAATATCAAATAACGAATTAGGGTTTTCTTGTTCAAATGTGGCCGTAGGTGAAAATACAAGGAAGTGCACAACAAGGGTTAATGCAACTCCTCTGCAGCTGATGGGTAGGAGAATGATGGGCTTGGTAAGCCTCGGTCCCAACCCTGAGGTGCCCTTCTTCTTGAATGTGTATGTGATGATACCATCGATTCTGGTTGCGTGTTATAGCTATATTCATATTTGTTGTGGTATTCGTTGTTTTGTTTTTTTTGGAAAGAAAACGGGGAAGGCCATAAGTCCGTTTTGGTGATAACCCTTAGGGTTTCACCCCAGAGCTAAGGGTCTTGTAATATTGGTTTAGGGTAACACAATACTGGAATTTTTCCTTTCGTAAAACAATTTGAGGGTAAATAATCTCTGTAAAATTTTTCTTATGGCAAGAAAAGTTTTTAATATCAAATCTTCTAACATATTTAGGTATTACTTAAATTTTGAAATAAACCCGCGTTGATAAATTATTCATCTATTGAGACTTTCTTTTATCAATTTGGAAAAATTAGTTAGGGTTTAAATCATTTTGTCTTCTATATAAAAAAATGGAATATTCCGCTGAAGATATTTTGAAGGATAATACTTAATAATGCTGGGTTTAAAGCTTTGGCCTGATAAGTAGGATGATTTTAATATAGGATTTGTATTTTGTTTAATCAAACATTTACACAGAGTTAGTTTATAATTTAGTATTTTAAATGAAAATCCTGAATGTATAAGTTATAAACTTCTTGTAAAAGATTTACCCTTATGGGTTTCGAAGTCTTTACCTCTAATTGAGGAAACTATGTTAATTAATATGGATTTATATTGCTTAAAAACTATACTAAGAAAACCCTAAATAATATTTCTTTTGGAAAACATAAAGCTTTACGACTGTAAATATTTATATTAATAATTATTTACATCTATTTTACCCTAAATCATTTGTAAACGAAAATGACTTTCTGGCTGTGTAAGTTTGGTAGAAGTAAAACATCTTTTAACTGTAAAACGATAATGAGTAAATTTTGACAATAATTTACCTCATAGATTTTGAACCTTTAACCTATAATAACCAATCTTGTGAACCAAAGATAATCTTTGGTTTAGAAATTGTAAAATATATTATAAGTTAATAACTTAAAGAAGAAGTGCATTCTTCAAGTGTTTTTGCTTTAAAAATAAAAAGAATGGGATTTACTATAAACTATTCATTGTTTAGTTTAACGGTACTAAAACTTCTTTTTATCTTTTTACTTATTTTGTAAGTTAAATATAAATTTCTAGAAACTATTAGTTATTCTGTAACTTAAATATAAATTTCTGCATATTATTAATTACTCTGTAACTTAAAAATATATTTTACATCACACACACACATATATATTTCTGCAGATTATATATATTTCTGTAACTTATGTCTATTTCTGTAACTTATATGTAATTCTGTAACTTGTATCTATTTCTATAACTTATATTTATTTTTTTAACGTGTATCTATCTCTGTAACCTATATTTATTGTTGTAACACATACCTATTTCTATAACTTATATTTATTGTTGTAACGCATACCTATTTTTGTAACTTATATTTATTGACACATGTGTATAGAGAAAAATTAGAGTAATACTAACTATTCAATATCCATAATACTATAATAAAACTAGATGAGAACATATGATGTTGTTTATAGATAGTGTACCGAGTTTTACTATGAAAAATTCTGGTTAAACAATAATATTCATCTACTGATAAATTTTTAAGACATAACATATATTCTTAACAAAAGAAAACAATAATACTTTTTAAGAAAGATTTTGAATATTCATAAATTCCTTCAAAAAAATGAATTTAAAGATAATAACCAGGACAACTTAGAACTTGGATAATTGTAGAGGAGACAGACAGCCTAAGAATCCCATTCCACCCAACCAATTCTTGAAGATAGCTTAGTTGCTCATCTTAGGACCCCCGATCCTGTACAATGATCCACCTGTTTGAAAGAACTGGGTGAGAGGATGGGATATAAAACCCTGCAACTCCACAAAAGTATTTAGGAGTAATACTTCTTCCTTTTGCAGTAAAGAACTCAGCAAATCAACTGCACTAGTTCTGTAAAACAACTTTCACACTCAAACACTTCTGCCTTTCCCCTCCATCGAACATCTTGTCCACAATTTCACTTAATAAATTTCACAAGTAAAAATTGAACAACCTCTTGCTAAATTTGATGGGTAGATATATGCATGCTTTAGTCTTTTGGTCAGTTTTTCACTTAATGAGCCACCTGCTCTTGTTCCACTTTCTTGGGGAATATGACCACAAAATTAGGGAAGTTGCCCCCTGCAACAACAAGAAGTGGTTGAGGATGCTGCCATGTATTAGTTTGCTCTCACCCTAGTCTATTTCACCTAGTGGGCCAGTGGACACTCATCCAACAACCTCGTTAGGCTGTTTTTCTCATCTTTTATTTATTAACTAATAAAATATTCAACATAATTAATTACAATCATTCTTGACCCCACTTGGTCAATAATCAGAAACTTTACAATAAAAAATAAAATATAATATATTATTAAACATAAAATGTTTTTGCAATTTGGGGTATGTGACATACACACCCCCTTAAGTATAACATCATCCTCGATGTTATTTATTCATCATCCTCAGAGCTTCCCTGGAACAGAATTTGATATGCTGCTTGCATATGACTTTCCAATTCCCAGGTTGCTTCTTCTGGACTAAGGTGGTTCCATTGCATCTTCACCTGCCCAATGGTGCGATTTTGAAGCAAGATCTCCCTCTTGTTAAGGATACAATTCAGTTCCACCATAAAATATCCTTCGGGTTCCACCTGCACATCATTCCAATTTATAACATGAGTAACATCATGTACATATCTTTTTAAAACAGAGATATGGAAAACATTATGAACTTTAAGATTCGATGGTATGATTAGTTGGTATGCCACCTGTCTAATTGTGGACAATATTTCGAAAGGCCCACAGTACCTAGGTGATAACTTAGCACAACTTCCTAACTTTAAATAACTCTTTTTAGGTTTTTACCTTTATGAAAACATGTTCTCCCACTTGGAACTCTTTCTAAGTTCATTTAAGATCTGCTTGATTCTTCAGTCTGTCTTGTGCAACCTTTAAATTACCTTGTACACGTTTCATGGTTAATTCCATTTCCTTTAATAACTCAGGTCCTAGTATTAACCTGTCAACGGGGTTACTCCATGAAATGGGAGTATTGAATTTTCTAATTGTTGTTTTCAGAGGAATTCCTTTTACTGATACCGTTTCTCCTTCGTTATTTAAACATGTAAAAGTTTTATCGAAACAATTTAACACAACTCGATGATGTTCCAACCAATCCACATCATATAAGCCTAAAAAAAGTACATTCATTCTTTATAGAAGTTTCAAACTGATTAAAAAATGAAGTACAGTCTTTCACAAAATTAATTACTTTTCGTTTTGCTCCTGTAGCTAGTTGAACCAGCCATGAATTAATAAACTTCTCTACTGGTAAATTACATTTCTCTAATAAACTGGAAAAAACATAATTCGGGCTAGCCCCTGGGTCAATTAATATATACATGAGTTTTTGTTTTAGCATACCTTCTACTTCCACCATGGAAGTTTGATAATCAGCCTGCCTGTTTTCCAGCGCCGCATTGATCCTGGGCATCCCTCTTGCTAAGTGACCAACCATCATTTATTCCTGTACCATATGAATGTTGTTGGAATTCTTCTTCTGTTTGGACATATTGATGCATAGTGAGGTCCCTGGCGTTCCCAACACTTAACATGTTCCTTACGTTCGTTATTTTTAACATAGTTACTGTGATTATTTGTAAATTCTTTATTTCTTATGCCAGTAGGGTTTTGCTATGAATAACTCTTTAAATTATTTCCTTGAAAATTTTTGTTAGGAAGATTGCATGAGTTATTATGCCCAAAATTTCAATTAAGTATGAAAATTTCCTTTCTTGGTTCAAAATTATTAGGCCTCTTGGCTTTCCAGTTTGGTATGTTTTCCCTTTTTCTGTTCTTCTCATAGTAGAAATTTGCTTTTCACATAGCCTCTTCAAGGGTTTTAGGGTTATCGTATTCAATCCTATCTTTAATGCGAAAAGGTAAACAACTCAGAAATCGCTGCACCTTGGGTTTCTCATCAAAAATGTAAGGCACGTAATGTAGTAAACTTAAAAATTTACTATTTAACTCTTTCATATTCATAGTTCCCAACTTCAGATCATAGAATTCTTTAGCTCTCTCTTCATAATATTGCTCCGACATAAAATTATTTTTAAAGTATTTTTTAAAGGTACTCCAGTTTATATTCTTTTCCTTTATGCCTTTTACTCGTTTTATGTCCTGCCACCAGATCTCTGCTTTTCCAATTAAGTTATATATTTCCATTCTAGCTTTTAACTAATTGGAGTAATTATAAATTTGAAAATACTTTTTCATTCGAGACAGCCACACTTCAGCTTCCTCTCCTTTCTCTGTTTCGCCGTTGAAAGTTGGCGGCTTAATCTTTTTAAATTCTCTAGAAATCTTCTCATAGGGATTAAATTTCCTTTTTCTAGAATGATAATTATCCTCACTGTTGTCGCTAGAATACTGGCGATTCTTCCTGTGTAAATTACCATAAATTTCAGAGCATGAACTATTTCAATTTTAGAATGTTTAGAATTTTTATTTCTATGTTGGTAGGACGTATTGTCAGATCCTATCTGTTTAGCCTTCCCATCATTCTAAAATTTTTCCAACAGTATTTGGTTCAGCTCCTCTTGAGCTCTCAGAATTCTTTCATTCTCTTGTTTAACCATTTCCATTTCATTTTTTAATTCTTTAATGGTTTGTAGCGATTTCGATGAATTATTGGTTATATCTTCTTTAACAGGTTCTCTTTCAAAGTTATTCTGTTCATTAAATGGGGACCTCTCTTCAACATACTCTTCAAGTCCTTCCATACTTGCAATTCTGATTTAGAAAATATTTTGTACATTCAACATTAAAATCATAAACTAGTGTTCATACTTTTTATTTAATTTTTGGTTTATGTGCGATGAGCCACTTCAGGCCTAGTGTCTGAACGTGCGCTCTGATACCATATGTAACATCCCCAAAATTTACAAAAAATTAAAATTTTTCTGTGCAACATTTAAAGCTAAGTCGTTCCAATAGATGTTAGTTTATCAACTAACAGTTAACATTCTAGACTAACTAAAACTAAAGACTACAAAAATCACTTACTAACTTAACAAAAAATTTGTTCCGAACAACATTCAGTCAGTCTATAATGTTAATGAGTTAGAGTTGCAATGGACTGAGATCAACTTTTTACTTACTAGTGAGTGAAAGGTGCTAAAGTTTGTTTTCTTGTTTATTGAAGAGACTTTTGGTTGTGCCCGAGGCTTACTTATCTTATTGAAGCTAATGTAGTCAAATGATGTTCTTGCTACAGGTCTTTAACAGGTAAGCCTTTTTACTTCTAGTTCCATGATCGAGATTATTTATCTCGTCTGCAGAAAATAATTACTAGGGCACGCAATTAATTTTTATAATAAGTTATAAGTGTAGTAGTGTAACAAACACCAGCTTTTGGTTATTGAAGGTACTGAAAACCTATTCCTTTTCATAACTTTATGACTGAAAAATAAAATGCTTGCTATGGTTATGAACTTCTTGAAATCTAAAATTGTCATGTTTAACAGTCAAATGATAATTACACCTACACCAACTTAGTCTAGGTTTATAATTATAATTGTTGTATAATTTTTATGTAATTGCATGAATAATTGAAGTACAAGGTAATCATATGTGCCCAAACTTACCATAAATACATATAAATCCCAAATATTTATATTAAACCTAAAGATACATGTAATAAAACTATTATCCTATCTATACTTAAAAGTATACAAGAAATTATTACATGATCTATTTTGCAGGTCTTAACCATACTATTTGGACTAAGTCAAAACCCACAAGAAATTGCTTATGAAGTGGATTACACGTGTTATGAGCTCAAGGGTAAAGGTTTAAAATGAAAACCCTAACTATCAATCTGACCATAACCCTAAAAATTCGTTTGTTTTCATTTTTGTTTCATTGTTTGTGGGTAGAGCCGACAGGCTCTCGGCCTCTTGGGCCTCCAAGGAAAAAGTTGAGCTTTCTGAATGGTAAAATGCATTCACTGGTCCAAGTTGTGTTCTTTTCCTTCGTAGTGTAACTGCTGGGAAATAGTTTAGCAGGCTATCAACTTGGATTCGTGTTATCAGTGGTTACTTGGATTCTATTGTGGCATTTGCAGTTTTCACCTATCAGCTTCTTTCCACAGTCTGAGACTGAAGGTATCTTGCTTTCATTCATTTGAACTGAGGGTTCTTTTGCAATATTTAAGTGTAGCTCGGAAGGGGTTTTATCAAAATTTCAATGTGGCTATGAACAAAAAAGATTCAAGGTAAACTTGTTTTCATCTTCCTTTCATCTATTTCAGTAATTTCAAAACCTTTTTAGAATAACCTTTGAAAGTATCAAATAACGAATTAGGTTTTTCTTGTTCAAATGTGGACACAGGTGAAAATACAAGGAAGTGCACAACAAGGGTTAATGCGACTCCTCTGCATCTGATGGGTAGGAGCACGATGGGATTGGAAAGCCTCAGTCCCAACCCTGAGGTACCCTTCTTCTTGAATGTGCCTGTGATGATACCGCTGGTTCTGGTTGCATGTTATAGATGTATTCATATTTATTGTTCTATTCCTTGTTCTGTTTGTTTTGGAAATAAAATGGGGAAGGCTATAAGGCCGTTTCGGTGATAACCCTTAGGGTTTCACCCCAGAGCTAAGGGTCTTGTAATATTGGTTTAGGGTAACACAATACTGGAAGTCTTCCTTTCGTAAAAAAAATTAAAGGTAAATAATCTCTGTAAAATTTTGCTTACGGCAATAAAAGCTTTTAATATCAAATATTCCAACATATTTGTGTATTACTTAAATTTTGAAATAAACCTGCGTTGATAAATTATTCATCTATTGAGACTTTCTTTAGTATCAATTTGGAAAAATTAGTTAGGGTTTAAATCATTTTGTCTTCTTTATAAAAAAATGGAATATTTTGCTCATGATATTTTAAAGGATAATACTTAATAATGTTGGGCTTAAAGCTTCGGTCTAATGAGTAGGATGATTTTAATACATAATTTGTCTTTTGTTTAATCAAACATTTACACAGAGTTAGTTTATAATTTCATTAGAGGAAATTTCAACTCAAAATGGGCCTCCTAAAATGAATTAATAAAATAATAGTTAAAATAATAAAATAATATTTATTAATTTTGGAGGAAGAAAAGAAAACACTTACTTTTTTGTTTGTATTTTTGACATATCTCCTTGTGTTTTTACTCAAATTTCGATCGGGGGAGCTCGTTGGATGTGGAATTAAATTTTGTATCCAACGAGTACCCACTCGGCATACTTTTGATAGACCCTGCTACCCCAAAAACAAGAAATACTTGAAAAAATGGAATGATGATGTCATCATTCCATTTTTTCATGTATTTATTGTTTTTGGGGTAGCGGGGTCCGTCAGTATGCCGAGTGGGTACTCATTGGATTTAGAATTTAATTCCACATCCAACGAGCTCTTCCGATCGAAATTTGAGTAAAAACACAGGGAGATATGTCAAAAATACAAACAAAAAAAGTAGTTTTTTTTATGATACCTATCCCCAAATTTATATTAAAAAAGTGTTTTAGACCTATACGGTATTTCAAATTTAAATCAATTTCATTGGCTAACACATGATGACATGGAATTTGAATAAAAGTTAAAAGGCCCATTTTGAGTTGAAATTTCCTCTAATGGGTATTTTAAATGAAAATCCTAAATGTATTAGTTATAAACTTCCTGTAAAATATTTAGCCTTACGGGTTTCGAAGTCTTGACTTCTAATTAAGGAAACTGTGTTAATTAATATGGATTTATATTGCTTAAAAACTATACTAAGGAAACCCTAAATAAAATTTATTTTGGAAAATATAAAGCTTTACGGCTGTAAATATTTATATGAATAATTATTTACATCTATTTTACCCTAAATAGTTTGTAAACGAAAATGACTTTCTGGATGTATAAGTTTCGTAGAAGTAAAACATCTTTCGACTGTAAAATGATAATGAGTAAATTTTGACAATAATTTACCTCATAGGTTTTGAACCTTTAACCTATAATAACTAATCTTGTAAACCAGAGATAATCTTTGGTTTAGAAATTGTAAAATATATTATAAGTTAATAACTTAAAGAAGAAGTGTGTTCTTCAAGTGTTTTTGCGTTAAAAATAAAAAGAATGAGATTTACTATAAACTATTCATTGTTTAGTTTAACAATACTAAAAGTTCTTTTTACCTTTTTACTTATTCTGTAACTTAAATATAAATTTCTGCAAACTATTAGTTATTCTATAACTTAAATATAAATTTATGCAGATTATTAGTTACTCTGTAACTTAAATATATATTTTACAACACACACACACACACACACACACACACATATATATATATATATATATATATTTCTGCAGATTATATATATTTATGTAACTTATATCTATTTCTGTAACGTGTATCTATTTCTGTAACTTATATTTATTGTTGTAATGCATACCTATTTCTGTAACTTATATTTATTGCTGTAACGCATACCTATTTTTGTAACTTATATTTATTTCCATAGGTGTATAGAGAAAAATTAGAGTAATACAAAATATTCAATATCCATAATACTATAATAAAAGTAGATGAGAACATATGATGTTGTTTATAGATAGTGTATCGAGTTTTACTATGAAAAATTCTGGTTAAACAATAATATTCATCTACTGATAAATTGTTAAGACATAAAATATCTTCATAACAAAAGAAAACAATAATACTTTTTGAGAAAGCTTTTGAACATTCATAAATTCCTTCAGAAAAATGAATTTAAAGATAATAACAAGAACAACTTAGAATCTGGATAATTATAGAGGAGAAAAACAGCCTAAGAAGCCTGCTCCACCCAACCAATTCCTGAAGATAACTTAGCTGCTCGTCTTAGGACCCCCTGAGCCTGTCCACTCGTCCACCTGGTTGAAAGCACTGAGTGAGAGGATGGGATATAAAAACCATGCAACTCCACAAAATTATTTAGCATTAATACGTCTTCCTTCTGCAATAAAGAACTCAGCAAATCAGCTACAGAAAATAACTTTCACACTCAAACACTTCTGCCTTTCCCTTCCATTGAATATCTTGTGCACAATTTCACTTCATAAATTTAATAGCCTCCTGCTGAGTTTGATGGATAAATAAATGCATTCCTAGGTCTTTTGGTCATTTTTTCATTTAATGAGCCACCTGCTCTTGTTCCACATTCTTGGGGAACATGACCACAAAATTAGGGAATTCCCCCCTGCAATAGCTAGAAGTGGTTGAGGATGCTTCCATGTGTTAGTTTGCTCTCACCCCAGTCTATTCCATCTAGTGGGCCAGTGGACACTCATTCAATAGCCTCCTTATGATTTTTGTCTCGTCTTTTATTTATTAACTAATAAAATATTCAACATAATTAATTACAATCATTCTTGACCCCACTTGGTCAACAATCACAAACTTTACAATAAAAAATAAAATATAATGTCTTCTTAGACATAAAATGTTTTTGCAATTTGGGGTATGTGAAACCATATCTCAGACTCTCATCTCTTCAGATTCCTCGACTTCCTAGATAGGAGTCCTCTTGGATCTAAAGTATACCGAGTCTTCAGCAAAGGTTGCATCCCTACTAATGTCTATCTTATTGAATCCTGGGAAGTATAATTGGTAGGAATTTGATGTATCATTGTATCCTACGAATATACCCTTCCTCCCAGAAAGGACGAGCTTGGTCCATTTTCCCTTTGGGATATCTATGTACACCAAGAAACTTAATATTCTTAGATGGATTAATTCTGATTTCTCTCCTGAGAAATATTCTTTAGGAGTCTTGTTTTCAATTAATCGATGCAGAGTACGGTTATATACATACACAACTGTTCTTGATGTATCCTCCCAAAGGTGCATAGGAAGATCCTAGTCATGCAATATAGCTGTGGTTGCCTCCATGATGGTTCACTTATTTCATTTTGCAACCCTATTCTGCTGAAGATTGTATGGAGTGCTCAAATCCCTCTTAATCCAGGATTATCTGTAGAGTTCCTTGATTTATTCAGAAGTGAACTCTCCTCCATTATCTGACCATAGAGTCTTGATCTTCCTATTAGTCTAGTTCTCGACAAAGGATTTATATTCCTTGAACTTATTGAGAACTTCACTTTTCCCTTTCAATAAATATATCCAAGTCTTATGTGAGAAATCATCTATAAAGGAAACATAGTACACATACCTGCTTAATGAGCTAGAAGACATGGGTCCACATACATCCGAGTGTACTATCTCTAGTATTCCTTTAACCTTGCTCTCATTGTTGGGAAATGTCTTCTTCACATTATTTCCTTGTGCACGTCCTTTGAAAATTCCTTCATGCTTTGCTTGGATCTCTGGAAATCCTGAGACTGCATTGATTGCCATCAGTAGTGCTCTATAGTGCACATGTGCAAGCCTTCTGTTCCACAATTCTCTTGGTTCAATTGACTCATGAACCAGTCATTAGAGGAATTTTGGGGTCTAAAATGGGCCTCCTAAGGAAAATAATAAAATAATAGTTAAAATAATAAAATAATGGTTAAAATAATAAAATAATATTAATTAATTTTGGAGGAAGAAAGAAAAAACTACTTTTTGTGTTCGTATTTTCGACATATCTCCCTGTGTTTTTACTCAAATTTCGATCGGGAGAGCTCGTTGGATGCGGAATTTGATTCCGCATCCAACGAGTACACACACTGCATACTTTTGACGGACCCCGCTACCTCAAAAACAAGAAATACCTAAAAAAGCGTGATGATGATGATGTCATCACGTTTTTTCAGGTATTTCTTGTTTTTGGGGTAGCGGGGTCCGTCAAAAGTATGCAGTGTGGGTACTTGTTGGATGCGGAATCAAATTCCGCATCCAACGAGCTCTCCCAATTGAAATTTGAGTAAAAACACAATGAGATATGTAGAAAATACGAACAAAAAAAATAGTTTTTTTTAATGACAAATATGCCAATTCAACCATTATGGTTGACTTATTTTATTGAAATTCTATTGGTTCTTGAATTCCAACTCACAAAAACTTATTTTGGCACGTTTTTTTATAAGGCCCATTTTAGACCCCAAATTTCCTCTAATGGCTTGTTCAAGTTGTCCCTTTAGCTTATACAAGCCTCCCTCATCTTATCCAATCACTATTGCATCCTCTATCGTCTTTCATATGGGCCACATCAGAACTTGGCCATTGACAAAAGAAACCCCAATTCCCTTTGCATCTAGTGCAGATATGGAGAGAATATTCTTCTTCAATCCTATAACATGTAGCACATCCTACATCTTTAATTATTTCCCGGAGTCAAGATTTTATGAAGACTCTCTACTCCATTTTATGGGGTGTTGGTAATAATCCCCAAGTTTCACCTTGTGAGGTGACTCATGTTCATACATATTGACAAATTGTCACATGCCCTGATTTTGCAAAAATAATATTATCTTATTTGATTTTATTTAAAGACATTATGTTAAATTTTATGCTAAGTTGTAATTGATGACTCAGTAGAGTCAAGGATATTGAATGTAATTCTGAATATTTTAATTATAAATAAATAAAAGTGGAGACAACAGCTTAGGAGAGCTGTTAAAAGAGTGTTACCGGTCAAGTTGTTGGAGGATACTGGGTGGAGAACAAATAGACATGTGGCATCATCCTCAAACACTTCCAACTGTTGCAGGTGGCAACCTCCCTAAATTTGGGGTCATGATCCCCCAATAAAGTGGGATCAGAGCAGGTGGCTCAATTAATGACAACTGACCCAAAAGACCTAGGTAATCTTTATAAAAATGCCCATTGAAGAGAGTTGAGGATGCTCATTCTAGAGAAGTGATAATTCAGGTGAATGTACTTCAGATAAATTCAATGGCAAGGGAATTTGTGGAAATATTTTGAGGGCTTAAATGCTAAGTGATCTATTGCAGCTTTTCAGCTGAAGGATCTTACTGCTGAGTGCAGAGTGATTTCTGAGTCATTGGACTAGTCTATTGTTTGCTTGCTCCACCAGTTCTCAGCCAAGGAGACCAGGAACAGGCCTAGGGGTCCTGAGGAGACGTTGTTTTAGTGCTCTCCAGGAGTTGGTAGGGAGGAACGACCTCCTAACACTGTTGTTCTCTAGCTTAATCAGGTTCTATAACCTTTTTGTTTTACTGTGTTAGATGGTTAAATATGGATCTGATTGTTAAATGAATGTTAAGTATTTAGTTGTGAACTGTTAGAGTTATTAATCTTTTAGTTTATTGAAATATTGAATCTGAAATAGATGGAAAATAATTCTAACATGTGTTTTTCCACATCTGGAAGGACCAAACCGTACTCTAGCACAGGCAGTGTATTTAAAATTAGACATAGGAAATGAGAAGAAATTGAATGAATAGATTTAAAATGCTTTTCATAATAGCAAAGTAATGTATTGCAGTATTTAGGTATTTAACTTGGTTATCTATGTTCTTTGTTTATGTAAATGTACTGATAATGAAATAGCAGTATTCCATTATAGGTAGAAGAATTATTATGTTAAATAATACACTAACAGCTAATAGGACATGTTTATACACAGTATATTATACCTTTGTTTTCAAATTAAAATATGTAGGAAGGTAAACAGTGTTATGTTGTATATTTATTTTCTTATGTTTATTAAAATACCAGTTGCTTATACAGTGAAAGAAATGTAGTTAAACTACTGGTTTACATTCAGTTCATTAAGGATACAAATACTATTCTTATAGCTTATTTATTAATAAATATTCATTCAACTAAGTCTAATATTTATTAATAAGTAGGTAGTATATTACTAAATATTTAAGTATAAAGAGTATACTAAACTAAGTTACAAAAGTCGAGTTCTGAGTAATTTCAACCTGTTGACTTAAGTTGATTAAACAATAAGAATAGGATAGTAGCAAATTCATAATGAAATACATGTCTATGTAAGAACTATTTTGAAATTACTAATAGTTTTATACAGGAACAACAACTACAGGGTCGAAACCCTTTATAAATTTCTTTATTTCAATAACAAAAAAGCAGTAAGCTCTAATTCTAATTTTTGAAGCATTTCTATTAAACAATTTGAACTAATGAAGACTGGTTACAGTCATTTGGATAATATATATATACAGAAGCAATTCAAGAAATTTCATTATATAAAAATAATAATAATAACTTAAGAATTATTTGGTTTTACAAGTAACAAAAAATTATTTAAATAAATTAAAAAGGAATTATTCAAAACCAGGGTTTCATACAGGAAACCCTAGCTCGAAATTCCTGAGCTTGTAAGTGAAACAATATTATAGTATGAATGAGTGACAGTCTTCAAGCCACTAATAAAATTTTCACGCAAACAAATAAAACATAGTAAAATTATTATTACACAGTCGAATAGGGTAAAAACCCTAAGTTCAAAAAGTCACATTAATAGCATTAAGTTAAACTGAGATTGAGCTTGAAGAATAATTATTTTCTTTTAAAATTGTGCATTGCATGTTAGGCCGTAAGGCTTAAAAACTTAACAGAGTACAAACCAGCTTAAAGCCGATGCAACCATCATGTAATATGGGGTTTTAAAAACAAAAGACATCAGACCAAGTATCAACTTTGGTAGAAACATGAGAAACAAGCATTTACAAATCATGGCTTGAGTCGGAGTTACCTTGCTGTAAGCGAGGGTTTGAACAAAAAATAAAACTAGTAAAATGAAGAACAACAACCCAAGACTGGGTAAAAACCTATGCCGTAACTTCTTCTAACTGTAACTTCCCCTTAAGGTCTGTACAAGCAGGAGAGCCATTTGGTAACCAAGGCTTACCCGTAGCCTGTACACCGGTCCTTTTGTGTAGTGGTTCCTTCCAAGGGTTCTACGAACTATCACCTGCAAGTTGTAAACCCAAATATAATTAAAAACATGTAAATAGAACTGAAACTGAATATGTGTATAGTATTCAACTTCTTAAAGGTGATGCATACCTGCAACGTTGGAAACCGAGGTCAAGAAGGAGGCAGATCGACATCACGAGCATAGAAACCATTGCGTTCACCTGAGGAGGGGTAGTTGAGTTTGAGTTTCATCTACATCGACAACTGGAATAAGAGCAAGCCAAGGCAGTGGCTAAACATAAATTTCCCATAGTAACTATCAATTGTGTAAAACAACCCTCATGCACGGCAAGGTGTTTGCAAACTCAAGTCATTTACGAGCTATGGTTTATAGCACTCACTCTAAACAATGACTCTTTAAAATAAAATGCACAGATAGTGGAGTTGGAGGCAAGCAACTGCAAGCCCTCATGGTCGTAGGGAACCCAACGAAACAAACACCAAAACCCTTGCTGAAGCAATGAAGTTTAGGGTTGAAAGGCAAGTATTTTAAATCATGTATTGCATGGTGAGGAGAGTTCCATGTGTTCTCAAATATTTTCACTTCACGGTGGGTTTTTTGTATAGTATCCAGTGTAAAACATTCAAACCCAATTATTTGTAAATCAATTACTTTATGCATGTAGTAATAATGTGTTATCATATAAAGTCCAAACCATATCATTTCCAAACAAGTCAAGCCTTGACTTTGAACAAGTGTTATACCAACGTTTAAATATAATGTTTAACCTTATAAATAGCTTGGGAAAAGAACCGAATTGCATATGAATTCAATGCCCTTGTTTCTCAAAGGCTTTTTATGAATTCAATGCCAATAATGTAAGGATTCTTATAACCTTTTATAATCAAACTTGTAAGGAAAAGATTAAGAGGTTAGTATAAGCTTGAACATGTTTGAAAATGCTTTAAATAACTTAGTATTATATTCATGAGCTATGAATGGTTAAGTTATAAGAATAGAATTAAACTAATATGGTGTATAAAGATATAATAACACTTATACACAAGAATAGTTCCTTCACTCAAAAGGAATCTACATTACTAGATGTAGGATATAAATCTATAAGTACATGATCATGAAACTCCATAATATTTATCAAGTTCTACAACGAATCGAACAAGATGAAGTTAAAATTTGGAGTTAGAATAGTAAACTCTTTAGGATTGTATTGCATCTTATTCACATATAAACAAATATTAGGGTAATGAAAATTTGTCACATTATGTCGTTCATGACGATAATAAGATTTTCCAACCACGATCTTAACGATTTACATGTAGAGGATATCTCATAAACTACAAGCGATGATAAGCTGATAATTTGATCTTGTTGAATCCTAATTGAAACAGAGTTAAGAAAAATACTTTAGGCTTATGTTCTGAAGGACTTAAGTCCATTTTTATAATGATAAGCATTTCTTTAATTATTATGATGGTATTAGCAATAGACTCTTACATCTAAGAAAGAGTTATGAAATATTATCTTGAGCTCTTCTAAAAATGGAAGTTAATTAGAGTAAAGTTAAAAGGAAAGTTTTTATCTATCAGAAATATCTTACTGATAATAGAAAAATAGTAGGGTGACATTATTAACCCCTACGATGCAAGGATTAAGTAAAATAATATGGTTTTACAAGTAAAATAAACATTACTTTGCCTTGCAGATTATTGAGTCTTCTAAGCATAACTTTTACTCTAGCAGTATATTCTACGCTAAGAGAAACTATATCTGATATATCACCTTAATAAAAATTTACTGGGTCAAAAAAATTACTTGTCAAGCCTGTAAAGATCCAGAAATCCAAATACGTTAGCAATCACTAAGTAAGCCCTAGCTAGAAAATGACTCCTCACCTACTTGACATTCGAACTATAAATAGAGCAAAAAAATCGAATGCAGATTACTTACATCACATATAAAAAATAAAACAACATTAATCTATATGTGTTAAATTTAAATGGTTACTTTTATTTGTCTGTTTCATATCTTATATTAGCTGCTAGCAGTTATTTAACTGCAACTGTAAACATTTTATGTTATCTCAAAATTTAATTTTTTGTGAAAATTTGGGGTTTTGACACAAATGATGCCTTGTATCCTGTCATGTGTTTAGAATCTCCACTATCCACAAGCCAATCATTGGTTCCATGTGAGATAGTGCCAGTAAGTGCTGATATTAGCACATACTCTTCATCTGCATCTATTATCTCTCCAGGAAACTCCTCTAGGTTGTAGCTCGAGGATGCTAGGGTTTTCTAATATGGATCAAGTCAGTTGAACTATATAACGTTTTCACTCTCAAGGCATGCATAAAACTCACTCATTTACAAGGCTTTTAGTCATGATTTCTTAGAATTTTGACAATAGGGTGCAGGGATGGAGAACGCACCAGGCTGGCAGACTTACATACAAAACACATGCATATAAATGGATAAATCATGATGAGGATGGTATTTATCAATCAAATCGCACTAAAAAACCAATAGGATGACAACTATTAGCTTTTAATCAATCTGAAAATGACCTAAATACACATTTAGGCATAAATACAGTAAAGAAAGAGATGATGGCTGAACAGATCATAACAAAAGAGCTTATATCATGAACAAGTAAAATGAGAAGCATGAAAGCATTATCGGCTTATAAATCCCCAAAGTTGAACCTTTATTATAAAATCGATCTTAGGCTTTATAACCTTCTGCAAAAAGTACAGATCCTGAAAATTTGATCTGTTTTCACAAAAGTACTCAAAAGTGATAGTTTTTTCAAATTAGGGTTACAAACCCTACCTAACTATTTGTATAACTATGAAAAATATCTAGTTCACTAAGTGAACATTAAATAACCGAAGTAGTCGCTAGTGATCACTACTGCTGGTCCACTGTAAATTTGTCGCCAAAAGCTAGTGTTTCGGCAGTTAACTGACATGATCTTTCTTGCTTAATCCACCGGAAGTTTCTACCCTACCGCTGCGGTTGGCAATCAGAAGATATAACCTCTAACCCATCGAAACATCAAGACTAAATGATGTCGTAGTGTTGGTGATTAAAATGATTAATCTTCTCAGCATCAATGATCGGAACCCCAAGACTGAACGTATCGGCACTTTCAATCACTAGCTTGTCGGCGATCGGAATTTGTAATCACTAATGCATCAAAACCTCAAGAATGAATGCTGTTGTAGTGTCGGTGCTTTAAAACACTATCATCACGATAAAAAATTGGAGGCTCTACCCACTATCTCATCGAATATTTGTACCGAAATGCTACCGCAGCGTCGGCATCTCAAACCACTAACGTCACGATCGGAACCTCAATCCACTAGACTCTTCGTTGGTGATCAGAACCTCAGACCACTAATGATCGGTGATCAGAACCTCAAGCCACTAGAGTGTTGGAACTTCAAACCACTATATTCTTCGTAGTGGTAATTACATAGAGGAATAAATCTCCAAAACCTCGGCGTCATAGAGGATTAGACCCCCGACCTACTGTCAAAAATAAAAAGTTCAGGCGAGCTTTGTATTTCATCATACACCAGAATGAGATTCGTCATGTAAGAAACCGTTTCCATCACATGTATCCAACGCCCATCCGTGTCTTGCCACAGAAGTGTCTGGAACTGATAAATAGAAGTCTTTGAATGACTCATTTCATATATAATTTCAGTTTTTGGAGCTCTTATTGCACCTGCTTAATTTTCCCAAGATTACCTGTAGTGAAAAACAAAAGGGGGAAATTTTGTTGTTGTTTCGGTGGTAAGTGTATATGTTGCACTCCTTATTAATCTACCAAAGACAACCCTTTTCAGTGGGTAATGAGATGTTATGAGCCTCACCTAAGCCACTAAAATCTATAACTTGTGAAATTTTTACCCAAATAAAAAACAGAGGCTTTCAAACTGTCAGTGATATTCATATCCTTCATTGAATGAGTTAAATTCTTCATACTATCAAAATAAATTATTTTGGGAGATAACATCTGGCTCCTACTTGGGGATGGGAACCTCCCGGTGAGGTCCCAAGAACCTCAGCCCAAAATGCATTTCCTGAAAAATAATAATTTAAGCTATCTTTTGGTGTTCCATTGGGCATGGAGTTTATTCTGAAATCAAAACAACCTACTATCTACTAATTTACAATAATAAGGCCCCAACGCCTCAAATAAAATGGAGTTTCAAGAACCTCCCGTTCAATGGGCCATCAAATACCTATTCACCTTCCAGATTCTGCAATTTAAAGGTGTTATTCTCATATACCTGGTCTAACTTGGTCTATAACAAAAGGGCCAATCCACAAAGAGTCAAATTTTATGTGTTTTCCCTTGTCCTGTCCGATAGCATCCCGCTTGAGGACCTAATCTCCGACCTGAAAGTTGTCTACTTTTTCTCTTTTTTCGAACATGCCCTTTATCCTCTATTGATGAGCTTCTAATTTTCCTACAACTTGCTCCCTTATTTGCTGTAATTCTACCAAATCCATCATCCTTCTTACCATATCATTTGGTTCATCCTCCTCTTCCTGAAAGAACTTTGCCACTGGAAGGATGAGCTGGATAGGAAATATGGCCTCAGTGCCATAAACTAGTTTGAATGGAGAAGTCCCGATGGATCTTTTGTCCATTACCTTATCATCCCATAAGGAAAACTTAAGCTTTGAATCCCATATTTTTTGATTTGTCTCCGACAGTTTCCTGATGATTTTGACTAGGCTTTTGTTGGATGACTCAGCCAAGCCATTGCCTTGGGGATAATAGGATGTGGAGTGCACCAGTTGAATACCCATTGATTCACACATTTTAAGTAATTCCCCAGCCTTAAAAGCTGGTGCATTATCAATTACTAACCTTACTGGGCAGACAAACCTGCTAAAGATATTCTCATATAAAAATCTCATTATGACTTGATGAGTGGCATTCCTGGTAGGTACTACTTCTATCCATTTTATAAAGTAGTCAGTGGCTACTAAGATCCATTTATGCTGTCCGCTAGAAGATGGATTTATTTCACCTATGAAATCCAGACCCCATTGCTGGAAAGGCCCATTCATTGTAACAGGCCTAAGGGGCAAGGATTTTAGCTGTTGATTCCCTATAAATCTTTGGCATTGGTCACAAGCCCTTACAAAACTGCATACATCAGCAAGGAGGACTGGCCAATAGTATCCTGCTCTTAAGATCTTGTGGGCTGTGGTTTTCCAATAGTGGTGGCCTCCACATGTGCTGGAATGAAAATGATGCATGACCTGCTCTGCTTCCTCTTTATCTAGACACCTTAGCAAAACTCCAAACAGATCTCTCCAGTACAGCATTTTGTCAACTATGCAAAATTTAATAGATTTGAGCTTAAGAGCTCGTGCCTGGTTAGGAGTGAGATCAGGAGATACTTCTAGTTTTTACAAAAATTGAATGATACCCGAGTACCACTCACATGAAGCTATGTTTTCAACTACTGATGGAATGGAAATATGATCTTGATTTACTTCTATTTCTGCTACTACCACAGTCTACACCTTTGCTGATTTGACACATGTGAAATTTATTCACATTAGTTCACAGTTTTCTTTGGCCATGAGTTTGGCCAGACCTAATCCCTTTACTAGTTTGGTGGGTTTCACCTCTACATCAAACTCAATGAGTTTGGCAATCCACTTAGCTCTCTTCCCATCAATGTTAGGCTGAGTCAAAACATCCTTCCCAGTAGCTGAAGGGACATATGCAATGACCTTTGCATGGAGAATGTAGATTCTGAAATTCTTCAAATATTTTATGAGAGCATAATCCTGCTTCTCAATTGGGTCATACTTCAGCTCAACATCTCTCAGGTTTCTACTTAAGAATGCAATTGGATGATGAAGACCTTCATCATTCTTTTGTAATAGTACAACTGCCACTGTGTCATAAGATGCAAACGAAAAAATGTAAAAACCCTTGGTGTAGTTGGGACTAATCAGGGTTGGGGCCTCCATGATAGCCTTCTTGATGTCTTCAAAATATTTTCTTGCCTAGTTAGTCCACTTTATTTCTTCATCCTTTTTCAGCATGACTGTTATATGCTTTACCAGCTCGAAAAAATTTGGAATGAACCTTCTGAAAAAGTTTATCTTGTTTAAAAAGGACTGAATGTCTCTTTTTGACCTTGGTATTGATAGCTTTTGGATTGCTTCCACCCTTACCGGATCGATATTTACACCTTCAGTTGAGACTATGTGGCCTAGGAGCTTTCCTTTTTTGAGTGCAAACTGGGACTTCTTGGGGTTCAATGATATTCCATACCTTCTGCACTTCAGAAATACCTTCCTTAAATGCTGCAAGTGGTCATGATGGCTGTGGGAGTAAACTGTTAGGTCATCCAAATATATCAGCACAAACTTATCTTTTAGCCCTACAAAATCTAGGTCCATGGCTCTCTGAAAAGTTGCCTCAGCATTGATTATCCCAAATGGAATTTTAGCATACATGAAGGTGCCCCAGGGGGTGGTAAAGGCAGTATTCTCTTGGTCATCTGGGTGCACAACAACTTGGTTGTATCCAGAGAAGCCATCAAGGAAGGACATAACCCTAGCCCCTGAGACTTTCTGCAGCACGTGTTCCATCTTGGGCAGTGGATAGTTGTCTTTCTTGGAACACTTGTTCAAGTTTCTAAAATCCACACACAACTTGATTTCTCTATTTTTCTTTCTTACAACTACTAGGTTTGCAATCCACTTGGAATACCTGAGGGGGATTATGATCTTGGCTTTGAGGAGCTTGTGGATCTCTTTTTCAATCACTGGTAATAGGAGAGGGATGATGGGTCTCAACTTTTGTTTGAAAGGAAAGGTTTCCTTCTCCAAAGGAATCTTGTGCTGGATGATGTTGGTGTTATATGTTTTTAGGTCACTATACTCCCATGCAAAGACATCAGTAAACTCTTTTATCAAGATGCAAAATTCAGACTTCTTACCAGCAGTCAGCCCAGTGGATAGATTTATCAGCTTTGGATAGATTTGGATGCCTATGTTTTTCTCTTGGATAGCAGGATCTAGCTCCCTTTTGGCAGGCTTGAAAGGGATGTCATTGTGATCAAACAGTTCTTCCAATGGTACTAGACCTCGGGGTATGTAGTTGCTGGGCAATTGGACAATGTTCTGCTCATCCACTTTATCTTTTAACTTGAGCTGTTTGGATTCCTCCATGTTTAGGTTTTCCTGGTCTATGTGTATGTCAGAGAATTCATCTACTAACTGAAGGAATTTACTAAGCTCATCATCATTCTCGAACACCCTCCATAATTTTATATTATTTGGCAGAGAGGGTCTGTACTTGACATGAACATCATAGATGAGCTTAAGGGGTAAAAGAGGAACAAACAAACTTGCAGATACAGCTTGGGAATCAGCCAGGTGATTCAAATCCCTAGGAATATATGACAGTTCAAAAAACATAAATGAGTCTCTGAGTTTCCATACCTCATCCCTGTAGGCCTTCAATCTGATATTTTTTGTCTGACAAGTGTAGTTGACCTATTGTATTATGAGATTCGCATCTCCAAAAATCTCGACGCACATGATCCCCATCTCCTTGGAAGATTTAACTCCCAGTAGAAAAGCTTCATATTCTGCTATGTTGTTAGTGGTTTTAAAATCAAGCTTATAAGAATGGTGAATGATTTCCTTAGATGGGGAGATCAATACTACACCTACACCTGCTGAGCTTTGAGTGCTAGCCCCATCAAAATACATGGTCCAGATTGTTGTTGTTACTTCTTCAGGCTGCTGATAGCTGGGCATAATGAGCTGAACTAATGTCTGTTGAGTATCATCTATTTACAAAATGCAAGACCCAAAATCAGTGTCCACTGCATAGATGGGGTGATTCACCGAGTGGCTCTCCTTGCTTATAATGTATGCTAGCTGATTTTCCCTGTATAGCCTCTTAGTCTCCCCTCCAAACATGGGGATGGTGGCATATGTGAGATCCATTTGAAGGGTTCCACCTAGTATTTTTCTCCATGACTGAGACTGCAAGAGGCCAAATTTTGGAGGGATATCAGCCACTACAATGTCCATCATGACGTTTTTCGAAGGTAGTTTAGTTAGGTTCATAGCAAGGTCTTTGATGAGGCCCAAGCACTTGATCTTCCTAGAGTCAAAGGAGAATAAATCATGGTAGGTCTTGGTGATGCTGAGGTCAAGCTCATCCATCACAACTTTTGGCATTAGGTTATGAGAGGCTCCTGAATCCAGTAGGCAGTTATGGAGGATTTTATCTTGTATATTCTAGGATATGTAGAATGGTGGGAATGAGTCCTTTATGTATTCTATCATGGGTCCAAGGGTTACAATATGCTTGTCATCTTGCAGGTTCACAAAGTCAATGTCAATGTGCACCTTGGGCTAAAGGGAATTTAGAATGGAGGTTTTGAATGCATCGTTCTTCATTAGCTCAATTCAAGGGAAAGGGATTTTCAATTTTTGACTTTCAGACTCAAGGTTGAAAGAACAATGCAGCCTATCTAGAAACCTTAACTCATGAGCTATAGGTTTGAGTTGGACTTGATCAGGTATGGATGAAGGTGCTAGTTTTGGCAATGCTTTGGATGTGGTAGCCACCTTCTTTGGTATGACAACAACATTTCTAGCTGGTGTGGCAAGCTGCTTGATAGGTACATCATTCTTCTTGGGGGGAGCAACTAGCCTAGACCTCAGATTGTAACCTCCCTGGCCATTAGCCTGATAGATAGCCTCCTCAGTGATCTGCTCATCAATTAGGGCTTCCTCATATTCTTCCTGTGTCAGAAAATAACTGTCCACCTCATCCTCCATGCGGTGGATGTTATCTTCAGCTTATCCTTCTTCTTCAATGAATTCTGGCTCTTCTTCTAATACAACATTTTGAAATGGAGCTCTTATCCTCTAGTCTTCCCCTTGATTTCTCTCCCTTCTGAGAATTTGAACTGGGGGGTTTCCTCTTTTTTAAGGAACAAAATTTGGGTTTCGAGAAGCAAAGTCACTTGGCCCTTTACCCCTCACTGGCAGATGTCCTTGGTCCTTCAATTTAGACATTTCGATAGTTAGGTTATCTAAAAGTTTGGTCATTTTTTCAATCCTGTTCTCTGATGTAGAAGCCCCACTATAGTCTGATGGTTGCTTTTTCCTGTCTATCTTCCCTTTGACCTTCTGAGATGCTAGAATGTTTGACTCTACCTCCAGGGTAGCATCCTACATGAGTGATAAGGAGGCAGACCTCCTTTCTCTGAGAAGTAGGTAGAAGTCAGAGTCAAAGGCATTTGCATAATTTATCCTAGCTGAGGTATCGGTGGGCTTAATCTCAGTGGGGATATTGTTGTACATGTTGTTGAATCTCTTGGTAAAGTTGGAGACAGACTCCCCATTTTCTCTTTTCAGGTTGCTAAATTCTATGATATAGTAGAGGTGGTCTCTCCTCTCTCCCCAATGCTTTAGTAAAATGTCATCTAGGACTTCTATGCATGCCACTGACCTAGCAGGTAGTTCCTTAAACCACTTTCTAGCATGGCCATCTAGGCTTTGCACAAAAACCCTGGTCCATACATCTTCTTAATCTATGTTAATATTTTCAGCATAGCTGTAAAACGCCTCTAGATGTTCTTCAGCAGTGAAATCCCCTTCCCCTGTAAACTTAGGCATATACTTGATATAATCCCCAATAGGCATGGCTGCGAGAGGATTTGGAAAAATTAGGGGTGCATACCTAACTACCAATATCCTTTCCGTCTTTGTCAATTGAGGGGTAGCCATATTGGAAATAGGTATGGACAAGGTTGTGGACAGTAGCACTGATGAAGATACTTGCTGAGAAGGATGTGGTATACTTATCCTAGTGGAGTCCCTAGGGATTGGATCTTCACAAGCAGCAGTGCTTGAAGATTCCCAACCCCTAGATTTTTTTGATGTATCTAAAAATTCCTGAGAATTAAGAATTTTAGCAGAAGAAATAGTAACAGAAAGATTTCTTGAAATACCTGATGTATCTTTTTGTGCAGCACTACTGGTCTATCTTAGTAAAGCCTTGGATTTCCTCAAAATTTCTTCTGGATCTGAAACTGGTGTTGCTGGTGGTCCCTTTGGGTTTGCTCTGGTACTTGGTCTTCTTGAAGCCACCTTATATCAATGGATTCTCCAGATAGATGATTACAACCATAATAATGTCCAAGCTTTGTCTATCATCAAAGCATGGGTCTATGTCATCTCCCAGGGAAGCTGAGCTTCAATCTCCTTTCCTTGGAAAAGGCGCCAATTTGTTATCTCTCCAGGAAACTCCTCTAGGTTGTAGCTCGAGGATGCCTAGTAACTTATAATGTTTTTAGGGTTTTCTGATATGGACCGAGTCAATTGACCTATATAACCTTTTCACTCTCAAGGCATGCATAAAACTCACTCATTTACAAGGCTTTTAGTTACGATTTCTCAGAAGTTCGACAATAGGGTGCAGGGATGGAGAACACACTAGGATGACAGACTTACATACAAAACACATGCATATAAATGGCTAAATCCTGATGAGGATGGTATTTATCAATCAAATCGCACTAACAAACCAATAGGATGATAGCTATCAGCTTTTTCATCAATTTGAAAATGACCTAAATACACATTAAGGCATAAATACAGTAAAGAAAGAGATGATGTCTGAAACGATCACAACAAAAGAGCTTATATAATGAACAAGTAAAATGAGAAGCGTGAAAGCATTATCAGCTTATAAATCCCCAAAGTTGAACCTTTATTATTTTTTAGGCTTTCTAACCTTCTACAAAAAGTATAGATCCTGAAAATTCAATCTGTTTTCACATAAGTACTCAAAAGTGATAGTTTTTTCAAATTAGGGTTTCAAACCCTACCTAACTATTTGTCTAACTATGATGAAGATCTAGTTCACTGAGTGAACATTAAATAACTAAAGTAGTCAGTAGTGATCACTGCTGCTGGTCCACTGTAAATTTGCTACCAAAATCCAATGTTTCAGCGGTTAACTGACGTGATCTTTCTTGCTTAATCCGTTGGAATTTTCTACCCTGCCACGGCGGTCGGCGATCGGAAGCTCTAACCTCTAACTCATTGAAACCTCAATATTGAATGCTGCCATAGTGTTGGTGATTTAAATGATTAATCTTCTCAGCATCGGTGATCAGAACCCTAAGACTGAATGTATCGGCGCTTTCAAAAACTAGCTTGTCGGTGATCGGAAGCTGTAATCGCTAATGCATCGAAACCTGAAGATTTAATGCTACCACAGTGTCGGTGCTTTAAACCACTAGCTTCACGATCGACGATCGAAGGCTCTAGCCACTATCTCATTGGAGCTTTGTACGGAAACGCTGCCATAGTTTCGACGTCTCAAACCACTAATGTCGCGATCTGAACCTCAAGCCACTAGACTCTTTGTCGGCGATCGAAACCTCAGACCACTAATGATCGACGATCGGAACCTCAAGCCACTAGTGCGTCAAAACGTCAAACCACTATATTCTCTGTAGTGGTGACAACATAGAGGACTAAATCTCCAAAACGTCGGTGTCGTAGAGGATTATACGTCCGACCTGCTATCAAAACTAAAAAGTTCGAGTGAGATTTGTATTTCATCATACACCAGAATAAGATTCGTCGAGTAAGAAACCATTTCCATCACATGTATCCAACGCCCATCCATGTATTGTCACAAAAGTTTCTAGAAATGATAAATAGAAGTCTTTGAATGACTCATTTCATATATAATTTCAGTTTTTGGTGCTCTTATTGCACCTGCGTAATTTTCCCAATCCTCTCACTGTAGTGAAAAACACGAGGGGGAGATTTTGCTGTTTTTTCGGTGGTCAGTGTATATGTTGCACTCCTTCTTAATCTGCCGAAGGAAACCCTTTTCAGTGGCTAATGAGATGTTCTGAGCCTTTCCTAAGCCACCGAAAGCTATAACTTGTGAAATTTTTACCCAAATAAAAAACAGAGGCTTTCAAACTGTCAGTGATATTCATATTCTTCATTGCATGAGTTAAATTCTTCATACTAACAAAATAAATTATTTTGGGAGATAACAGCATCATTCTTCTCATGCATTAGAGGAAATTTCAACTCAAAATGGGCCTCTTAAAATGAACTAATAAAATAATAGTTAAAATAATAAAATAATATTTATTAATTTTGGAGGAAGAAAAGACAAAAACTACTTTTTTGTTTGTATTTTTGACATATCTCCTTGTGTTTTTACTCAAATTTCGATTGGGAGAGGTCGTTGGATGTGGAATTAAATTCCGCATCCAACGAGTACCCACTCGGCATACTTTTGATGGACCCCTCTACCACAAAAACAAGAAATACCTGAAAAAATGAAATGATGATGTCATCATTCCATTTTTTTAGGTATTTCTTGTTTTTGGGGTAGCGGGGTCTGTCAAAAGTATGCCGAGTGGGTACTCGTTGGATGCGGAATTTAATTCCGCATCCAACTAGCACTCCTGATCGAAATTTGAGTAAAAACAAAGGGAGATATGTCAAAAATACAAACAAAAAAAGTAGTTTTTTTATGATACCTATCCCCAAATTTATATTAAAAAAGTGTTTAAGACCTATACGATATTTCAAATTTAAAGCAATTTCATTGGCTAACACATGATAACATGGAATTTGAATAAAAGTTAAAAGGCCCATTTTGAGTTGAAATTTCCTCTAATGTCTGAATATTTTTTTTGTTGGCTCATCATATTCGGCAACATGAGCATGGTGTCTCCTTTTCATGATGGGAAAATATCTTTCAAAGTGTCCCTTTTCATCACAAGTGTAGCATCAAACATTTGAAGTGTCTCTCTTTGTCTTCTTTGGTTTCTTTTACTTATTCTTGTTGTGCTGAAAGGTTTCCTTCTTCTTGAATTTCTTCCTGGTGTGAACTGTGAGAGCTTTATCTTCAGTTTATCCCATCTTCTCTTCTCTTGTCACAAGTCAAGCTTCTTCTTGTGCACATTGTTCTCAGAGTCTGCTGAAAGAGATCAACCTCCTTCTTTCATAAATCCCTTGAATGAATGAGTTCCATGATCTAGGGAGACCATTCAAGGTAGGAATTACAATTTATCCTTATTCAACATTTTCTTCAACTGCTTCAAGTTGTTCTTTGATTTGAGCAACCCTTGTGAAGTAATTCTATATAGTCTTGGAGTTCTGTATCTTCATATTCTTTAACTGGTTTGTCAAAGTCATCTTCCGGTTGATGTTCTTTCCTTCGAACATCTTTGTCAAAGAATCATATACTTCCTTCAGTGTATTGAATATAGAAACATGGGGGATGAGGTGATCCTTAATAGAATATGCAATGATTCTCTTAGCCTTAGCCATGCTTATCTTATGACCAGTCTTATCCTCATCTCCCTCTGGTTCTAGAACTTCTCTAGTGATGAATAGATCCAAGTCATTTTCTTCAAAAATCAGAGTTATTTTGTACTTCCATGTTCGGAAGTTATCAACCCCTCCAATATTGTCCTCAAGATGAGTATGGTGAGTCATCTTTTCAAATGAGAACCTCAAATGGAAATAGCAAAGATTTAGATCTTACTGATTTGAGGTGTCTAACCTGGTTCCAAAGCTGGTTGATGTAGGGTTTGTTAGAGAAACCCTAATTTTACAAACTTGGAGTTAGGTAATTCTATTTGGACAGAAACATGCACCTCCTTGAGGTGAGTTTCTCAGCTATGTCACTTTCTGAAAACTGAGTTGGGAAGCCTCCAAAACTTGATGCCCTAGTTCCTCCCGGCGCTAGTGACAGGGTAAAAAATGAAACTTCTTCAATCTTGAAAGTGCTTCCACCAAAATATGCACCCTACTGAGGCGATTTATCCTAGCCATATTTTCTTGATGATCTATGGAGAGAACACCTTGAACTAGGAATATCTAGTTTCTACAGCTGCACAATGCCTTCTTTTAGAGAGGATTTGATACCATGTTAGTTTTTCTTTAGAGCTGATTAGATTATATAGGATATTTATCTGAAAGAATAACAAGTACAACAAGATGCATAAGATATAAAAGATACATGAGACACAAAGATTTTCACCAGGGAAACCATAAAGGAGAAAACTCTGAAAAATTCCTAAAAATAGTAAGAAAAGCAATAATAAGAAGTATTCAACGACTATCTATCTCTCCTCCTTACCTCTCTCTCTCTCATGCGAACTTGAGAGTGTGATGTGTGTATAAATGAGGGAGAGCACCTCCCTATTTATACCCTTTCAAGTCACTGACCAAACATAAGACTGGGGCTCACATGTCTTCCCTAACATGTCCGACTTCTCCCAGAAAAACTCCAAACACACATTACATGATATTACACTAGGGACTATTTCCCTGACATACAATGGAGGTTGTACATCAAGGTATTGACAAAATAAAGACATATCGCAAGGGGGTAAACACAACCCCAAGGGGGGTACAACAACATAAAATTATAATAAACATCAAGATATCTTCCGAAGTTACAAATACATTAACAATTTAGTCATGAGTACATTGATAACAGCTTGGTATGAGCCACTCGTTTGATTATAAAGGAATAACTCTGAAATAATTGCAGAATTTGCAACTGCAAGTTGTATCAATTTTTTTTCCATAGCATTAATGTTTTGTTGTTGAACATAAGTGAAGAATCTATTTCTTTTATAATATTTGTGGTGGAATAAATATATGAAGGCTAGGATTTAAAGGAGATGTATTGGATTGAGGATCGGTTCAAATATTATGTACTTTTCACTTTTCCATTTGAATTATGGTAATGTTAACATTTCTCCTTATACTTTTTTTGAGATTTCAAATGTTTCCTTAACACTTGATGTAACTTCCATTTGTTTTAGAAATACTGTAAAGGATTTGTTAGCCACTCTTAGAATTTATGAGAGTGAGATACATTTTTAGGTGTGAGTCTTGTTAAGAATTGTAAATGGGTGCATGATCAGTTGTATTGGACTCCCCTCCATTTGAAGTTGTGGATAGTTTGAGTTATTGTTTGAAGGGCTAATGTGTTTGTGTTAGATTATTCTATTTTGGATGTGAGTGTGTATTTACTATAGAATACCACCATTTGAAAATCATCAAAGAAGAAAGAATGGATTCATGAAATTGAAGAAATTAATTAGACAGTTCAGGCATAAAATGCTAAATTGAGGAGATTGTGGAAGAAATCAGAGGAAGAAAAGAACAGAACGCAAAATGAACTTCAAGACTTGCAAGAGCGATTTCAAGAATGCAACTTGAATTGCAATTTAAAGATGATATGTTGGGAAGGTTAAAAAACAATCATGAAGTTCATAAGAATGAAGAATCTACTTTGCAAAAGGGACAAACTTCTACCAAGGATGTAGAAACCTAGACTGAGGTATGTGTGGAAAGTGTTCCAGCATGTTCTTATTCATCTCATCTTGATGATGATGTTTTTATTGAAATTTTTGAGAAGAATACGTTTGAAGTAGGTATTAAACTCCTTTTTAAAATGGGGTACAAAGGAGGATGATGCAAGAGCACTAGCTCTCAATACCAACTACTAAATTTTTGGTCAAACTCTAAGGTCTTGAAATTAGCCCAAGGAGGGGTTTATTGTAAACCCATTGTAAATCTCCTGTAAAGAGTTTATTTCGAGATAGCAAGCATAGGCATAAAAGATCTAATATGATGGGTGTCAGTAAAGGATGAGTCATGTAACTAACGTGATGTAGGAATATCGTGGCATGCTAGCAATGTGATGAGTTGGTCACATGTTGTGACATATTTTAGTTGTCGATGAGTCATAGTTTGTTAGTGGCGATAGATATGATGGCGGATCATGACTCCCTACGTGGAGATCAAGCCTCAGTTTGGTTGTTTGTGACAGGGAGGTTTTCATCGTGATTTGTAGTTGTTTGTTTTTAGTTGCAGGAACACTCAGTGTAGTAGGTTATAGTTTAGTTTAAATAGGAAAATTAGAGAATTAGAGGGGGTTATGTTCTTCAGGGTTAGAATCCCATTTGCAGAGAGATGGATAAACCTGCATTTGATTCCCCTTGCAAATATTTTAATAGACTGAATAAGGAGAGTTGAGCTGTTTGTTTGTGTTTTTTCTTAATAGAAAGAGTAGCTATGCGTTTGCAGTGTTATTTACCTAGATGTATTTATTGGTTTGAACTATGAATCCCTGAAGAGCCGACTTCGACGGTTTTCTGAATATCTATGTATTTCTGTGAGATTGTTGATTCATGCATGAATTTGTTTCTTGAATGGTTGAAGTAGGTTGTAAATGCATGTATAGAAGAGTTAGGATAATTAATCCTAGATATTGCAGGCTGGATTGATTGATTCCATGATCAATCGTCGTAGCGCGCAGATTTCTTTCCATTAACAAGCTGTGCAGAGAATGAACGTCGGGGATTGAGTTCGCAGACGAAGATCGAACGACCCAGGAGAGATCCGAAATGGAAGTTGTGAGGGGGATAAAATATCTACAAATATTTGTGAGATCCACATCAAAGAGTAGATCGACGGTCATGGAGAAGGCCACAAAGATCTGATGGTCGAAAGAGTTGTGAAGGAAAAGTTGGAGGAGGAAAGTTGTGGGGGAGCAACTTTGGACAGTTGGTCGCGCATCCTACATCCCACAACCAGCTTGCAGAAAGCCTGTTTTGGAAACTCTATTGTAGAAACAGAGTTGTGGGAAGCCAGTTGCGGAATGCCTATTGTGAAAACGATGTTGTGGAGAAGTTGTTGCGGAGTAGAATTGTGGGGAGGAAATTTAGCGCATAATTTGGTCAAGGGATAAATTTGGCAATCCTGCTAAGTGTAGGAGCCACCAGATCCTGGAGGTGCTGGTTGGGTTTGCTGTGGTTGATCCCGCCTACATCATTTTTGGTATCAGAGTGGGAAAATATTTCCTGCATGTTGGAAAATAGAATCAACTTCTAGGTATAACTGGATAGAAGTTGTTGAGGAATTCCATAGTTGTAATTGCGGGTAGAATATCTGAAAGAGTGACACTATGTAGAAGATAAAGCTATAGAGGAGCAAGGATAAGCTCATGTGAGAGAGAAGTGTAGCAGTAGAATCCTGAGAGGAGAAAAGAAGAGTGCTCAATAGGCTCTATATAGAGGACCCGCGTTACCAAAAGACCAAGTGCAAAGAAGGGGCTTGGTGAGGTAAGTTGTAGCAATGTGGAAGAGAACTATTATTGTAGAGGCTTAGCACAAGAGGATGCCTGGTTGTATAGACAGAGCAAGAGGTCATGAAAGAGGTCCAACAACAATGAACGCAGAAGTTATGGAGGAAATGAGGGAGTGACGAGCACTTCTAGAGGCCATGGAGACAAACAGACGAAGAGACCCAGCAGTGGGAAGTGAGTAAGTTTAGTCTGGTGAAGAGAGAAAGAACACAAGAACAAGAGAGTGTTTTGTGAAGGTGAGAAGATAGACCAACATCAGTCTGAAAAGAAGAAGAGTTTGCATGCAAGTGGAGAAGAGGATTGTAGCCCTTGTAGTAAGTTATATGCATAGATATCTACTTTGGGAGGTGTGTATGCATGCAAGGGATAAGGAGTGAAGACATCTCAGCAAAGAAGTCATAGTCTTTGAAGACAGTGATGAAGGAAACTAGTGAGGGTTTCTGAGAGAAAGTGAAGTGTGGCTAAGGACCTAGTATTTCAACTAAGGATTGTAGTACAAGAGGACAATTTTTTTCTCATGTAGATGAATTGTGGGAGAAATCCTATAAGGAGCATAGAGAAGTGCTCAGGAGGGTTCTCGAAAGAGGACCAGTACTTGCCAAAAGACCAAGCATAGAGGAGGTTTGGTGAGGTGAGGTGAGGTGTAGCAGGGAGAATTGTTACTGTAGAGGATAGTGCAGCTCATAGAGAGTGAAAGAAAACTCAAGAAGATGACTAATAAGGGTCATAGAATAGGTTCAGGAGGCATCCACAAGGTGAAGATAGAAAATGCCAAGGAAAATGGCATGTGGAGGCAGTTGAGTCATGAAGAGTATGAGAGATAAGAGGATGAGATAAAATTCTATCTAGAAGTAATGATGGTGTTGTTACAACATAAGGAGGAATACAAAAGATGTGTTTTTCTTGTGAAAATAAAGTTGAAGTGGCATAAGATACAAAGGAGAGGAGAGAAACTGATGAATGCTCAGTATGAAGAAGAGATATTGAAGGCAAGAGAGTGTCTAAGGGAAGTCTTGAAGACTGAAGCTTCAAGTGATACCAAGAGGTCTCAATGTTTTAAATTTGATATTTTGTGTGTGCTTTCAGGTACAAAGAATGAGGAAAGACAATTTGATAATATTGTAATAAAGGAATGGGACAAAATATGAATTCTGTTCACGAAGAAAATGAGACAGTTGAGTCTCATGTACATGGACATGCACAACTGAGTGAAAGCAATGGGTTCCAGCCTACTCTAAAATCTAAAAACAAGGAATACTTGGCATACAATGATGGCCAAGAACTGAAAGAGACAAAGGAGGATATCAGGCATTCAAGAGCTATATTTGAAAAAGCTGAGAAGAATACCATTAGGGACTTTTCGAGTCCTATAGAAGACTTGGAACAACCAAAGAAATATTTGGTGATTGAGTCATCAAATAAGACCATTGGGTCTTATGAGTTTAATGCTGACAATTTGAATGTGTTTGTAGGTATTGCAGAATAAAATCCATCTCTTGGATTTGCTTAAGTGAAGTTGAAAGTTTTCAGGCAAGGCATAATGATGAGGAAGATGTAAAGCATGAAGATACAATGCTTGAAGAGGATGGAAGGGAGATGTTATTGCTAGAGAACCCGTTAGAGAAATATGAGTCAAATTGTGAATGGAAACCTCAGGTAAACAAGCTATGTTTGAATAGTTTTGATGAAGAGATGAAGTACCTTGAGGGGTGCATAGGAAAATATGAAAGTGTGAAAGATCTAGTCAGTCTAGATGGACATATGGGATTGTTTTCGAGCAATGAAAAAGGAAAATATGAGTTATTGCAGTAGAAGGTGTCTACATAGTCCTTAATTAATGAATGCAACATCCCTATTGGGGAAGAGACAGTCATGCCTTATGAGAGGGAATTTGTTCCTGCTAAGGACAAAGAATATTTGGTTTAGAGAGCCAAGGTAAGAATGATGGATAGACCTTTGGGAATTTTACAAGAACAGAAAATCAGAATTCTATTTTGACAGAGAGGGGTGAGATAGTGTCAAATAAAACTTTGGTTAGTAACCAGAAATAAGAAAGCCACAAGGAATAAAGTGAGGCTACTGTGTCTCAAATTGGAGATGAAACAGTCTTGAGACTAAGGAAGACTGAATTGACTGATAAAAATGGTCAAACAATTGAAGGGAAATAACTGAATATTGTCAAGATAGAGGTCATTGAATGGAATCAAGTAATCAATGAATGTTTGAAGTACTGGCCGGAAGTATTGGAACAAGAGGAAGAGAGTTATGTTGAAGTTAATGATCAGCATACTGATGATGTGTTTGAGATGAGTCAGAAAGAAGCTGAATGGATGAAGATTTTGCTGAAAAATATTGTAGTCAATGAGATGGAAATGTCTCAAGTTTTGGCTGATACAAAAGAATATATTAGTTGGCTAAATTATGTTATGTTAACTAATATGCAGAGCAGTGTGAGTGGCTATGTTGTTCTAACCAGAAAACTGAGAGATAAATTACGTTTTGAAAGAGTATTTGCAGGCAGAGAGCATGAGAAGGATATTGTAGAGGGAGATGCTTATCAAAGCATACAAGAAATAAGGGAGGAAGCAGTGTCAAGAGAAGTGTATAGAGAAATAGCCAGAGCAATATCTGGGGCAGTATTCAAAGAGGTTCTGAAAGTAAAAACATAAATTGGGTTAAGAAAAGTTGAAGAAAATGTTCAGTAGTTTAGAGATGAATGGGAAAAATGCAGCAAAAGTGCAGTGGCATAGTGTGGAAAACAAGAGCTGTTTGCAACAATAGAGAACTAAATTGGAGGATGTCATACATGAACTATGGGAATTGATGAAAATTCCTAAGAAAATCTACAGCAAGGTAGAGAAGACAGACCACAGTAAATTTGAATGGAGAGTGAAGAATGATGAAGGTAAAGACAGTGGGGTACTACAACATAAGGTTTGGAAGCCTGGAAGGTTACAACCAAAAATAAATAATGACTGTAAATATTTTGAAAGATTGTAGACTAAATTTTGGGATCTAGGAAGATAGAAGCTGAAGCTACATGACCAGGAAGTCATGATTCTTTTCTAATTTGGGAGTCTGATGCAAGAGCACTAGCTCTAAAGACCAACTACTAAATTTTTGGTTAGACCCTAAGGTCTTGACATTAGCCCAAGGAGGGGTTTATTGTAAAACCATTGTAAATATCCTATAAATAGTTTATTTCTAGATAGAAAGCATAGGCATAAAATATCTAATCTAATAGGTGTCAGTAAAGGATGAGTCATGTAATTAACGTGATGAAGGAGCATTGTGGCATGCCAGCAATGTGATGAGTTGGTCACATGCTGTGGCATATTTTCATTGTTGATGAGTCATAGTTTATTAGTGCCGATAGAGATGATGTTGGATCATGACTCCTTGCGTGGAGATCAAGCCACAGTTTGGTTGTTTGTGATAGGGGCGTTTTCATCATTTTTTGTAGTTGTTTTTTTTCAGTTGCAGGACCACTCAGTGTAGGAGGTTACCGTTTAGCTTAAATAGGAATATTAGAAAAGTAGAGAGGGTTTTTTTCTTCAGGGTTAGAGTCCCAATTGCAGAGAGACGAACAGACCTGCGTCTGGTTTTGCTTGTAAATATTTTAATAGACTAAAGAAGGAGAGTCGAGCTGTGTGTTTGTATTTTTTCTTAATAGGAAGAGTAGCTATGTGCTTGCATTGTTATTAGCCTAGATGCATTTACTGGTTTGAACTGTGCATTCATGAAGAGCCAACTTCAGCGATTTTCTAATTATCTGTGTATTTCTATGAGATTGTTGATTCACGCATGAATTTGTTACTTGAATGGTTGAAGTAGGCTGTAAATTCATCTATAGAAGAGTTAGGATAATTAATATTAGAGATTGCAGTCTAGATTAATTTATCCTATGATCAATACGTGCATCGCGCATATTTTATTCCATTAACAAGTTGTTCAGAGAATGAACGAAGGGGATTGAGTCTGTAGACAGAGATCGGATGGCCTAGGAGAGATCCACAATGGAAGTTGACAGGGCGATAATGGATCTATAAATATTTGTGAGATCTAGATCAAAGAGTAGATCGACGGTCATGGATAAGGCCGCAAAGATCTGACGGTCTAAAGAGTTGCGGGGGAACAACTTTGGAAAGTTGGTCCCGCATCTCGCATCCCACAACCTGCTTGCAGAAATATTGTTGTGGAAATAGAGTTGTGGGAATTCAGTTGTGGAAACAACTTCGCGGAGAAGCTGTTGTGGAGTAGAAATGCGGGGAGGAAATTTAGCGAAGAATTTTGGCCGAGGGATAAATTTGGCAATCCTGCTAAGTTTAGGAGCCACCAGATTCTGGAGGTGCTAGTTGGGTTGGCTGTGGTTGATCCCGCTTGCACCAGAGGAGGACTTGGAATTAATGGCCAAGGCATAACTCACCCATTAGAAGTGAAATGAAGACCTTAGTATGCCGATTTAGGATATGGAGAGTGTTTCAAATCCTTTTAAGTAGGAGGTGCTTCAAGTAATAACCTAGACTATTGATTAAATCATGCAAGCAGGAATATAGCACATCACCATCTCATGACAGTGATGAAGAGTGAACACAACTTATCCTCAACGGGTTTTCACTCGGGAGTGCAATAAAAGTTATAGAAAAATTTATTACTCCAACATTTTCTTTGATTACAAGAAATAGGGATATGAAACACATAATTTATGGTATGCGTACACTTGCACATTTTGTGGATTGAATAACCATTGTGTGGCAAAATGATGGAAGAGAATGTCTCTTTACAAAAACCAATTGTTGATTAGTAATGAGATGGAACATGAAGAACATCATTCTTGTCAGCAGAATAAGAAAGGAAAGAAGGACAGGAAGTCACAAAATTTTTGCACTCAGTGTAAAATGAGTGAACATTGAGTAAAGAAGTGTTGAAAACTACACCCGGAGCTTAATACAAAGAAACAAAGAGCTGGTGTTCCTACCCTTGCAAAGCATTAGAGAAAGGTTGCATGAGATCCCACAAGGACAAATGTAGCTAATGGAAGATATATTTAGACTCCAATAGTCCAAGAAGAATTACATGAAGAACCATATGAGAAGGGAAATCCTTTATCTTGGTTTACTCAGAAATGGGTCGCTTATTTACAAAGATGATTTATTTTTGTTGTAAATTTGTCATGGTGCAATTGTTTTGTAAAATCACTTGTGATCCCCAACAAGATGACTTGTAAAAGTGATAGATGATTAATCATGCAATACGAAGAGTTTGTATGAATTTGTAGAGTCACAAAGAGATTGGTGAGTGTGTATGTAAAGTTTAATGGTCTAAAATGTTGGTGGTCCAAATTTTTTCAGTAGGGATGTTTGATCCAGGAGGATATCCTAAGTGACCAAAATTTGGAAGTCCTCATATGTTTCCAAGAAGAACACAGTTGTATAGTGCTTGGTGAGAGCTTTCTGAAAATACCCATTTTGTCAAATTTAGACTTCAAATGAAAAAGTTATGTCACTTTGAATATTTTGGTATGGAGTAGTCAGGAGTCAGAAGTCAATGTGCTTGTTGCTAGATATTGGTTGACAGTGTCGAATACCAACCTCTGACATTAGTAGTCAAAAGTCGGGAGTCAGAGTATATTTGTTTTCCACCTGGATTGTCAACGTCATCTTCTGACCTCTGATATCAGTAATAAGGAGTCAGGAGTCATCAGGATAGTTGGGGAAGCAACATTCCATGTTCCAATTATAGACTTCTGATATTAGGTTAGAATAGTCAGAATAGGTTGGAATCGGAGGTTCGACATCAGAAAGACAGTAGAATGAAATTAGAAATGTACATTCGACATAGGAAATTTGACAACGAAAATTCGTTAGTGGGGGATTCTACATAGGAAATTTGATAATGAAAAGTCGCTAGTGGGGAGTCAACATTAGATAGTCGAAACATGAAAGTTAGGAGTGGAAAGTTAGCAGCGGGGAGTCATCATCAGATAGTTGACATAGGCAAGTCGATTGCGGGGAGTTGGCATCAAATAGTTAGCATATTGTAGATCGACGATCCATATTTTTCAATGACAGTTAGATCAATGACTCTGGTTTAAATTGGAGATTTCGATTGTGGATTTAATTTTATGGATTTTGCATAGGTTTTTAGATGAGGATATTTGTATTTGATACTCTTTTTGGTGCCCTTTTTTCTCCTGTTTTGGGAATGGATTCTTATCCTATGGATAATTTGGGCATTGAGATTGATTTTGTCCCAAATCAGGAACTTTGATCATGGATCTAAACATTATTTGTGGATCCAAGAACCAACCCCATGCTTCTATTTAACATATAGCTTGGGCACGATTAAGGAAAAACTTGGTTAGTGAGGTATATAATGAGAGAATGGAATACAAAGAGTCTCCATTTGTACACTTGAGAGGCAATTAATGGATGGATCAATTAATTGATGGTATTAGCAAATAGAAAATTGGACCGAGGAGATGGAAGAAACTTCAGACTGTAAAATCTTGTTATAGACTGTGTGGCAGTCTAGTGCTTGAAGATACTACGTATAATACACAGCTTCTAATTTTGTATGCTTAAGGTATCACATCAGCACAACTGTCCTTTATGTACATAGTTAGAATTACAGTCATTGTCCATAAATTGGATCTAATCTATTGCTTTCGATGGACTAATGATTGATTGATCCTAGAGATGTATCCATAAGAGGTTTAACAAAATTCGATATAAAATCTGGTTTGCATATTTGTTCATGTGTTGAATTGTTTAGTTTTAGGCCTGATGTTCTTTATATGTGGAATAATTGACAATATTTAACAATGAAAAGAAGTAACTAATTCACTTATTAATTATGTGAATGTTAAGGAATTAATTAATCATATAGAATGGATTAATAAGAGAATTAGTTACTTGTTGAAATTAATGAATCATGATGATATCAGAGATATTTTCAAAATCCTTGTATAAGTTTCTAATAGTTTTTCACACATAAAATCCCTGATTACAAAGATCCTGTAAATATTTTTGGAATTTTTAGATAAGGAAAGATCTTTGGGAAATATTTTAGATCACAAGGAATACATAATATTTATGACTTTGGAAAGGCATTGGTTGTAAATATCCTTTGGTGGTGTATTTTTGGTTTCAGCCTGTGGAGCTCTGTTATGAAGAAAACAATTTACAAATTCCCCTCATTGTCGATTGGATTCAGTGCTCTATCCCCCCAGCTCATTATGGATCTAACTATTGGTTGTGTATTCTTCAATCCCAACATCTGCTAAAATATTGTCTTACGTGGAGACCTGGTAATGGTTTACAAATAAAAATTGGCGAACATCCTATTTTAGGTGGCTCTTTGTTACATAGAAAATACTCCTATGGCTTGGGATGGACCACAACAGATAGTATGACACTAGAAATCAACTCTGATTCGAAGTTTGAAGAAGTCCAAAAATGTAATTTCTAAGAACAAAAATAAATATCCATACCTCAACTAGAAGTTCGAAGAAGTCCACCATTGAGATTTCAATCCAATGCTTTATGTTAATGTATTTGTAACTTTGAAATGTATTCATCCATATATCTTATGTATTGTATCCTGATGTTTATTCCGGGATGTGTCTGCAATGTATTTGAGTGATGTCATGCCCCAATGTTCCTATCGGGAGGTTCTGTAATGTAAACAAGTCACGTCAAGTCATTGTGGGTAACCCTCCTATTGGTTAAGGGTTAAATTCCCCGCAGTTGTGGGGCCCTATGGTTATTAGACTATCCTAGAGAAGTTGACCCTAGGTGAGTCATTGTAAGTCGAGGCAATAGTCCCCATTGTTGTGTTAAGGATAACCCTCCTTGTTGGTCGGAGGAGGAAATGTCCCCACAAGTTGTGGGGCACTAGGGTTATTAGACACTCCTAGAGATGTTGGCTCTAGTAAGTAATTGTTAAGTGAGGCCAACATGTTGGAGTGGGTTTCAAGTGAACGAAATAATATAAATAAAGAGTGAGCCTCTCTATTTATCACACACACACTCACTCATTGGGGCACATGAGTGAGAGGATAAGTTTCTAGGACAAGAGAGAGATTGCTACTATTAGGAGATCATCTTTATGTTTTCGGGTTTTACTTTTGGTGTTGATTCTATCTATGAGGAAGTTGCGGGGTTTTCTACTTTATGGTTTCCTCGAGGAAAATTCTTTGTGTCTCTTATCTCTTGTGTTTATTGTTGTGCATGTTATTCTCTTAGTTAAAGATCCTAAGATCATAATGCTAGATTGAATGATAAAAATCTAACATGGAATCCGAGCTAACCTGAGAAGAAGACATTGTGCAGCTACAAAAACTAGGGATTCTTACTTTTTGGGTCTCTCCACAATCCATCAGCAAAAGTATGCTAGGCTGACTCTCCATTGAAGGGCACATCTTTCTATCAAGGCAAAAATCGATTCCGAGCATTTTCAGTTTTTGGTATGGGAAATTAGGGATTTCTACAGAAGAGCAATTTTTTAGTGAGCCCAGCATAGGATTTGTCTCCTCATCAAAATCAAATTTTAGAGACCTGGATCAAGATTTTTGGTTAGGTGAAACTCCGGGAAAGTCCTGGTAGAGATGGAAGGCATATAGAAAGTTTCTGTGAGATATGGATGAATGTTGTATTGGCTAAAGTAGTTGCATGATCATATATTTATGCATAAGAATTTGCCAGTATGAATATTCCTTATGAAATTTGTCTAACCATACAAATGAATTTGACTTGTAGGAAAGATCACATACATAATTTCCTACAAGCAAAGAAGGATGAGACTTGTTCCGAAGAACAAGTGACGATAGTTCAAGATGAAGAATAATATGACGAATGTAGTGACATCATTGATGCAGAACCTTCCAGCCATGAAGAAGTAACCAAGAAGAAAGGGAAGACCAGTTCAAAAAGAATGGTGTCTAGGATGTAGTATCAATATGTGAAGGGAATTTTGTAGTTCCATCATGTAGTATATGGAAACATTGTGGGATACAAGGTAAGATTCGTAGCACAAGGATTCTCACGAAAAGAAGGCATAGACTACGAAGAGACATTTGCAGCCAGTGGGAGTTGAAAAACATACATGATGAGCTTGATGAAGATCTTAACCTTTGCTACAAGGTTGAAGATGAAAGTCTATACACTAGATGGATACATAGAATATTAGTAGCATAGGAAGCTACTTGTCACTCCGGTATAGAATGTTTCAATGCATAAGAGTAGGGAAGACATAGGGAGTATGATGCTTTGCTTTAGAGGGAGTGACTACAGAATATCTTGAGGTTCGACATGGTACAACAGGATGGATATATTATAGATGAATCTAGGATTTACTGAGAGTTAAGTGGATTCCAAACTTTGCTTCAAGTTTGAAGGCAAAAGACCAGTGATGCTCCTGTTATGTGTCGATGCACTATTTTCTAGGCATGGAGGTGTGGCAGAATGCGGATGGAATATTCCTCGGACAAGGGAAGTATGCAGTAGAGATCCTGAAGAGGTTCAGGATGATGGACTGTAAGGCCATGACCACACCTATGGAATCAAACCTGAAGCTATTGAGTGTTGCTTCACTAGATATGGTTGATGCTACGATGTATCATTAGATGATTGGTTCCTTGATGTACCTGACGAATACATGACCAAATATTTGCTTTGTTGTGAACACATTGTGACATTTTCACTTGATGGTTGCAAAGCATGCTGTGAGGTACCTGAAGGGTACAATTGAGTATGGGCTCAAGTATAAGGCAAATCAGAAGATTAACATGTAGGGTTATGTGGATTCATATTAGGCAGGCAGTGCCATTGATAGGATGAGCACTTCGAGGTGTTATTCAGTATGGGATCAAGTGTGATCTCTTGGTTTGGCAGGATGGATTCCTACATGGCATTGAGTACAGCTGAGGAAAAATATGTTGCCACTTGCTATTTGGGAGAAAGGAGCAGTGAAGCTCCATTATGTGGTCCAGATCGAGATCTCTCAAAAGAAGGATTTCTAGGATAGCTGATGAGACAGGTTGTCTGAGCATAAATCCTAGTGAAGCTCATAGGTTTCTAAGACGTAAACGGTCCCGTAGGTTGTCCTCGGATGTAATCGGTCCTGGAAAAGCTTGTAGGTCATCCTTGGACATAATCATTCCTAATGTGATTCTATGCTAGAAATGGCCAGAGTGAATTTTGAGTACTTCAGGGAGAAGCTTGGTGTTCTCCAGATCGAGGTTCCTTCCAAGAGGAAGTAATGAGTCTGTAAGACATTCTGACGAGTAGGTTAGATGTAAGGGCCGAGCCATTCTGTCATGGTGAGAGGATTGGTTCCTTCCATGTTAGATATAAGTGCTGAGCCATTCTAATGTGATTATAGGATTGGTTCTTACATGATCAAATATAAGGGTTGTTTCCATTCTTGGAATGGAGGTGCCTGGAAAGTTACTAGGAATACTTGGTCTAGGAGTGAGGGCCTTTCTGATACGATTGTAAGATATAGTCTTCCATGATCAAATGTGAGTGCATGGCCATTCTGATGTGATTGAGGGATGTGTTCCCACTTGATCAGATATAAGGGTTGTTTCCATTCTATCATGGTGAGAGGATTGCTTCCTTCCATGTCAGATGTGAGTGCTGGCCATTCTGATGTGACTGTAGGATTAGTTCGTACATGATCAGATGTAAGGGCTACCGCCTTTCTGATGAGTCAAGGTCAGATGTGAGTGCTGGCCATTTTGATGTGACTATAGGATTAGTTCCTACATGATCAGATCTAAGGGCTACCGCCTTTTTGACGAGTCAAGGTCATATGTGAGTGCTGCCCATTCTGACTTAGGGTCAGATGTAAGGGTTATTTCCATTCTCTAAATGGAGGCACCTGGTCAGTTACCAGGAACCCTCAGTCTAGGACTGAGTGCCTTTTTGACGAGTCAAGGTTAGATGTAATTGTTGTGACTTTCCGACGAGTCAAGGTCAGATGTGAGTGCTGTCCATTCTGACTTAGGGTCAGATATAAGGGCTATCGAAGACCTACAAGGAGGTAGGACTACAACCAACATGAAAAATGGCTGGCTCTGTAGAACTTCCTGTGATGAGAAGAATCATGAGATAGTGCATATGATGATGACCTAGTGATGATCCAGATCGAGCTATGATCTATATCTAGTGATGATGATCCAACAGAGATGATCCAGATACAGCAGTAATGATCTAGATCGAGTGATGATCCAGATCTAGTGATGATGATCCAGATCAAGATAAAGATGACCTAAAGATAAAGATGACTTGAAGATGAAGATTAATTAAATATACAGATGAGGGGATGATCCAGAGAAGAAGACCAGTGCTGACAAATTGCATTGAGAGAATACCTTCCTAGTTAACAGGGAGTGTTAATGTATTTGTAACTTCGGAATGTATTCATCCGTATATCTTATGTATTGTACCTAGTTGTTTATTCTGAGATGTGTCTATAATGTATTTGAGTCATTTCATGCCTCGACGTTCCTATTGGGAGGTTCTATAATGTAAACAAGTCATGTCAAGTCATTGTGGGTAACCCTCCTATTGGTCAAGGGTTAAATTCCCCACAGTTGTGTGGCCCTACGGTTATTAGACTATCCTAGAGAAGTCGACCCTAGATGTGTCATTGTAAGTTAGGTCAATAGTCCCCACCATTGTGTTAAGGATAACCCTCCTTGTTGGTCGGAGGAGGCAAAGTCCCCACAAGTTGTGGGGCACTAGGGTTATTAGACACTCCTAGAGATGTTGGCTCTAGTAAGTAATTGTTAAGTGAGGCCGACATGATGGAGTGGGTTTCAAGTGAAAGAAAGAATATAAATAGAGAGTGAACCTCTCTATTTATCACACACACACTCACTCATTGGGGCACATGAGTGAGAGGAGAATTTGCTGGGACAAGAGAGAGACTGCTACTGTCAGGAAATCATCTTTATGTTTTTGGGTTTTACTTTTGGTGCTAATTCTATCTCTGAGGAAGTTGTGGGGTTTTCTCCTTTATGGTTTCCTCGATGAAAATTATTTGTGTCTCTTGTCTCTTATGTTTATTGCTGTGCATGTTATTCTCTCAGTTAAAGATCCTAAGATCATAATGCTAGCTTGCATGATAAAAATATAACACTTGAAACCTACAACTTGTCCTCAACAACAAATACATCCAAGAATATAATGTATTCATGAAATTTTAGCACCTAAGATAGAACAATACATTTAAACATGTATGAAGAAAATATACTCATGGAAATATATATAACATTTGCACATGAAATTGGATGAGAAAAGAGTATTTCTATTAATTCAAACAAAAGTGACAATATCTATAGGTAACTCGTTAGAATCAAGAAACCAAGTTCCTCCATCTAGGCCTCCACCACTGGAATCCTCCATACCAAGAGAATCCTATAAGTAAAATGGATAGCTTGGGATATGAACATAAATAGTTCTATCAACTAGGATAAAGGGATGCAGAATCAAGCATATGACAATGGGGAAAAAAAATTCTATAGTTTCCTTACTCTCCAATTTTATTCTCCTTTAATGCTTCACAATGGCTCAATATATATATCTCAAATGGGAAGTGGAGGGTCAAATAAGAATGCTCTTGGGAATATAGAAGGAAAAGGATCAAGTTATTTTTTACTTGATGAGAAAAATTCCAAATATTTGTTTTTGAGTGTAAACCTCGATGTATGCAATTTGTGTTGGTGCAAGCTGCATATATGCGAGTTGCAAAGTTGTTCACTACAGTGTGACTTCAAAAGTGTCCTTTTTAGGGTTATAATGAAGCATCAATGCTATACTGAGTAACAAGTGTATAGTGATTATGCAAAGGGAAAAGGGAATGCCATCAAAGCATGATGCAAAAGGTGTCACAAATAAGGCTATAACAGATCCCCCCTAATGTGTCAAAGGGGTACACGATGGCTAGAATAAATTATAACATTTCTAGAAGTGGAGTAGTAGAAGTGGACTACATATGTTGAATATATATAGTAATCATGGATACATATAAGTACAATGGACATGAATAGACATAATGGACACATGTCATAAGTGGTCATAGCCATGCACAATAAACAATGGAGTCTGGTCTCCATACTGAATGAAGATATCTGGCACATGAAAAAGTACACTGGTCTAGTATGAGAACTGCAATCCCATAGGTACTATCGCAATCAAGGTAGTATCATATATGTAATGCCACCATAATCTAAGGTATTCTACACAATTCGTCGATGGTACATGTCCCACCATGTCAATAAAGGTGTTGAGGTTGAACACAATGAAACATCATATGATTACTGGTCATTGATGTATACCATTAACAAATGTGAGATGACCCATCGATGATGAAAATGGGTGTCAAGGTATTGAGTGCCATAAACAAGTGTCAATAAAGGTGTTGAGTTTGAACACTTGAATAATCCATAAATCAAGGGACATTGATGTACTCCCAATATGTCGATGGTGAGAGAACCTTCCACTGATGAATACAAGTCTCAAGGAACTCAACAAACTCTAGATCCCAATTCCAAAATAAATGATCTGAAGTGGATGGAATAGAACCCGCTGGAAGGAGGGAATTAGGGAATCCTCCATCAACCAACATGAGGTACAAAATAAGGATGCATTATTTGGAAGAGCTCAAATGAACAATATGTACACAAACCAGTAACTATGTGCATATCTCACACATACCAGATGCAAGTGGCACGTGAAAGAGACTTTTTGAATAATAACCAATGATGAAAAATATTGACAAATGCAATGAAACCACCAATAGGTTTGAATGGAATACAAGACAGGACATGAATCCCAATGTGTGAATAGATTTATTTCCATCAAATAGAAGGGAAACCACTTAGTTAGTGACCGATGATGAGATGTCATATGTTGATTTCAAGGTCACCTACCAAAGATTAAAGCAGGCCCAGGGTGCCAGGTAGGACAACAAATCTGTAATGTATTAGGAATGGCCGACATGTAAATTCAAGATATATGAGGAATGGTCGACTTAGGATAGAATTCCTTAAAATAAGGGCATGAGGTAGATGGATATAGTTAGGAAACATAGACTCAAATGTGCAAACTGGGACAACTCTGTGACATAGAAGGTGTCAACATAGGCTCCATAGGAACTGGAAGATTAACCATTCAGTGGAGAAGGATCTGAATTATGAGTGCATATTCTAAGGTCATACAGCTAAGAACCCAACCCATGATGCATGGAATCATAAATTGTGTTCTATTTGAAGGAGACACGATAACTACCAACATAGGATAATATCATTTTTTGTCTGAAATTTTATGTTTTTTTATTTGTTTGGTATTTTTCATATTATAAGGCTTGAAAAAATAATAAAATATTCTTATAGTATAATTAAGAGGAAACGAGTGTCACGATCAAGAAAACTAGTTCCAAGCAGTGGAACATATGTATTCTCAAATGCAAGGAAAGACACGTAGGATAAGGATACTTGAGGGAATGTTTCCTCTCAAGTGATGGGTGATGAAGATGCAAAGGATAAATACTAGGCTCTACTTGACTAGAATTGAGACACACTCGAGTAATTGGGATTATTAAACTATAGAGAAGAGATGACATTAAGATCTATTAGAATAAACAACCCATAGTTACCCATATTTGACATTAATTAATCATTTTTGTCTTATTCCTACATTCCTCACTATGCTAGTTGGCTTCCACATGCACCTAGAAGTCAACACTTGCTAAAAATGGGTCATGGAGCACCTTGGAATCATCCCAGCTTTCTTTTTAGCATGTCTACTTTTATTCCTGGTTTGTAAAAGCACAGTTCTACTTTTTCTGAAAGCTGCCTTGCTTTATAGCAGTTTTAAGGCAAAAAGGAAAAGCTAGTCTAGGAGTAACTGCCTTGTTTTTTTCCCACATCCTCCTCCTTCCTTTTCTCCAAAAAAAAGAATAGATCTGATAACTTTCCATCACTTATTATTTGTCCTATCTGATTTATCCAATTCATGAGCATATTCATAGATTTGGAAAGTCTTTCTTGCACCTATGGGGGATTTTACTAGTTTTAGTAACCCTGCTTTTTGACCAATTTGAATAGCATCCTTATGATTTCTAATATCTGATGTAATTATATATTTGAGTAGAATATTACTTCATATTTTTGTCTTATGTACACTTATTACATACACGATTAATTTATGCTCCAATTTTAGTCTCCTTTTGTGTGAATTTTGCATGGTTGTTTAGCAATTTTGTGAGTGTAATTGTTCTATCATTTGCGTTCAATTTCATCATGGTATCATATCCTTTGTAGATCAATTTTTATCCTTCCAAATTTTTATTGCAGGTTCAACATCACTCTAACTTGGAGTGCATTCTGCTGACTGGAGGGCGCAGTTGCTGAGATATGGACCAATCTAAAAAGAATCATCTTGACTACATTTAATTTATTCGAATGGAAAGATGATATGGATATATTGTTAAGAGAGAAAGGTATCTATAGGGTTACCATGGAAATTGAGGCAGATCCCAATGCAGTTGCAGATAAAATTAAATGGCATAACAGGAGGGATGCGGCCTATTGTCTTTTGTGCTTGAGCATTTCAAGAGACCTCATCTTTCATATTGATTCATTGACATCACCTAATGATTTTTGGGAGAATATTGAAGATATTTTTGGAAATAGAGATGATATGAGAGGACATCAAATCAAGAATTATTTGACCTCCTTGAGTCCCAGTAGCTTCGAATCATTGCAACTCTACTTTTCCAAGTTTAAGGCCCTTGTTTTCCAGCTAAAACAATGTGGGATTGAAAAGAAGAGAAAATAGTCTTGACCATACTCTCAAAGATTGGTCCTGACTATTCAGTATTTGTTTTGACCTTCCATGCCACCAAATTGATAGCTCGAACCTGGAAGATGCGTAAGCTTGTTGATTTCATGGAATCCCTTACCCAGGAGTAAGATAAATTGGTAATGATGGGCACCATAAATCCTTCCAAAGACCAAGCCTTGGTTGCTGGAGATTCAAAGGTGGATTCAAAAAGTAATAAAAAATATAAAAATACATTGAAGCAAAAGAGGGACAAGTGAAAGTCTCAATAGGACCCCTCAGGCTCCAAGAAGATCTTCCAGAAGAATAAGAAAAAAGGAGAAATGAGTAAGTGCACATACTGCAGTAAGGGCTATCATCCTGAGAGCTCTTGTATCAAAAATGAAATTGACATGATGACCCAAATCCTAGAGAAGAACAACATCTCCCTTCCTGATTGCTCAAAGAAGATGGAAGGAGGATCAAATTCAGAAGACAAGGGGAAATTACATGCTTTGGTTGCTGGCACCTCAAGCTCACCTAGCTTCATCATTGATTCTGGAGCTTCCAGACATATGGTTTCAAAAAAGAGGTATTCTCCTCTCTTGACATGTCGAAAGTTCCACCAATATTTTTGGGAGATAAATCTCTGACTGACAGTATGGGGAAGGGTAGGATTGATCTTGACCATGGTAATTTCAATAATGTGTTGTATGTTCCAGGTCCTGCCTCTAATCTCTTGTCAGTGTATCAAATGACTCACACTAGGTCTCCAAAGAAAGTTATCTTCTCCCCCAATTAAGTTGAAATCTTAGAGATTTCGAATGGTAAAGTCATAGAAAAATGTGGTGTGGATCACACTTCGAAGGTATACAAGTTTTACCATTTTCTACCATACTCAAACCCCTCCGATATTCTCACCCATGCTAATGAGGAAAGAAAGCTTTGGCATGAGATATTTTTCCATCTTAACTATACTTATATTTCTGATTTGAGTGACAAATATATGGTCATAGGGTTACCAAATATCACATTTTCTAAGGGAGTATGTCAAGGTTGTATCCTAGGAAAACACCCATAGCACAAATATGAGAGAGCTAGTCATGAGAGAAACTTTGCACCCCTTGAGTTAATCCACGGTGATATTTCTGGTCCATTCCCTCATATGTACATGATTCAATCCAAATATGCACTCACCTTCATAGATGATTTTTCTAGGTATTGTTGGGTCTACTTCTTAAAGCACAAGTATGCAGTTTTTTACCTCTTCAAAGTCTTTAGAGCCTTGGTTGAGAACCAATCTGGGAGGAGAATCAAGATCCTCAGATCTGACAATGGTGGTGAGTATGTCAATTTTGATTTCATCCATTATTGTAAATATGCAGGTATCCATATGCAACATTCTTTTCCTTACACACCACAACAAAATGTTGTTGCTGAGAGAAAGAACAGATCACTCAAGGAGATGGCAGCTTGCATGATGGAGGCTAAAGCTTTGCCACCAACATTTTGGGCAGAGTCTATAAACTGTGCAACCTATATCTAGAATATGGTACCACATAAGCAAATTTATGGTATTACTCCTTTCGAAGCTTGGAGTGGGCACAAGCCATATGTGACCCATTTCAGGATTTTTGGCTCAAAGGCTTGGGCTATATTTCCAACTGAAAAGAGGAAGGATTTGCAACCCCAGAGCCAAGAGTTCCTATTTATTGGGTATTCTGAATATTAAAAAGGGTACAAACTGATCAAATTGAGCACTAACAAATATTTCATTGAAAAAAGTGTTCAGTTCGAAGAAGAGCCTTTAGCAACAGTTGAAGTTGGAGAGTCCTCTTCACCACCACAACCACTGATTGTAATTGAAGAGACTAACGATTTTATTGATTCCGATATGTATGATAATGATGATTTAATTGCATATCCTAACATTAATACAATACCAAAATGGGAATCAAGGACCATTCATGTAGTTGGGGAACTAGCTGGGAATCCTAGTGACACTAGGAGGACTAGATCTCAATTTGAGAGTGCCCTTTGTGTTAAAGATACACTCTTTGCTGAGAAGTGTTATTTAATGGTTGAATTTTATAATAAAAAATATGAATATGTAGCACATGATCCAATATGGCAAACATCCATGAAAGAATAATTCATCTCACTCCAGAAGAACAACACATGGGAACTAGTTAATCTCCCCCCAGGGAGAAAGCTAGTAAAGTGTAAGTGGGTCTTTAAAACTAATTTTGTTGATGATGGTTCATCTTTGAAATATAAGGTGATATTGGTAGCCAAGGGATACTCTCAACTACATGGTATTGATTACAATGATACCTTTGCACTAGTGGCAAAGATGGATTCCATAAGGCTAGCTCTAGCCATTGCAGCTTCAAGGCAATGGGAGGTACATCACATGGATGTGAAGTGTGCCTTTCTAAATGGAGATATGAATGAAGAGATTTATATGCAGAAACCATAATTTTTTGTTTCTAATCCATCTTTTGTGTGCAGGTTAAAGCAATCATTGTATGGGCTCAAGCAAGCCCCTAGGGCTTGGTATGCCAAGATTGATGGCTTTCCGCTATCACTGAGTTTTGTTCGATGCAAGTCTAATATGAATGTCTATTTGAAGCTGATTCATGGTTCTCTAATGGCCATTTTTTTTTATGTGGATGACCTACTAATTACAGGAAGTTCAAAGAAAGATATTGCCTCCTTGAAGGATGCAATGAACCATGCATTTTCCATGATAGATTTGGGATTGTTGAGCCAATTATTGGGTCTCGAAACTGCTCAATCCCAACATGAAATCAGATTTCATAAATCCAAGTATGCTTCAGATCTGCTCAACAAGTTCAGCATGAAATATTTCAATCCAAGCAAGACTCTATTCCTTTCAGGAGTTAATCTTGAGGAAGCATGTTCTTCTCCTTTGGTAAATAATACAATGTATAGGAAGTTGATTGGGTGTTTGCTTTATCTTACACATACTCGACCTGAATCATATTATGCAGTTAGTGTGGCTTCAAGATACATGGATCAACCTCATGAGATCCATTGGAGAGCAGACAAGAGGATCCTAAACTTTGTTCAGGGAACAAGAGCTCATGGGTTTTTCTATAAAGCAAAATCTGACTTAGAGCTAGTTGTATTTACTGACAGTGATTGGGTAGGTGACAACACAGATCAAAATTATACTTCAGGATATGTGTTCATTCTTGCAGAGGGACCAATCAGCTGGTCAAGTAAGAAGCAAAGTGCCATAGCACTCTCATCTATAGAGGCAGAGTATAGAGGAGTGGTGAATGCAAATACTCAATGTTTGTGGTTACAGTGGGTACTTGGAGAATGTGGTTTCAAATTAGAGTTTTCAATAGTCATCTATTGTGAAAATCAAAGAACCATTTGAATCTCCACTAATTCAATTCAAAGATAGAGAACCAAGCACATTGAGATCCATATGCATGTTGATCCCAGTTTTGTTACTATTTTCGAATGATAAATTACTCTTTTGACATCTATTTTGTCACCTTTTTGACATATTCCTGCCATACAACTTATCATTCAGCCTCAGGTATGAATACATTTGGGATTTATGCAAATTCTAGTTTATTCATATTATTTCATGATTTTATTAATCAATTCAATGATATTTGGACATTTGTTTTATATATGAAATTGTTTTCCAGGTCATAGTCTTTGCATGAGTTGATATTGGACACACACCCATGCTACATATGCGCAGATCGCATCCAACTCATCGTTCATCCTGCCTATCAAACTGCGCACTGTTTGTTGGCATATTCCCAAATGTTAAAGTGTAGAACGGTTTTCAATTGCTGCAATTCCCATGCGTTTGATGACTAGATGATCCTCGCTCAAGAAGGCTCGTCGTCCTACCTTCTCATTTCGACACCATGACTGAAGCTCATGTCAACAAGAAACTACATGCCACAACCCGCGTGAGTAGAACCACCATGCAAAGGAGTAGGAGGATGACTGTGTGTTTTCATATGACCGTTTGTTTGTAATAATGGTTGACTATTTTAGGAGCATTCGACCACTAAAAGCGTCGACCTGCTCATCCTTGTAAATAGTATATATACCTGCCTCCAAGCGATAGAATAGTTAGCTAGCATGTTAATCAGTCGACGTTAGGAGAGAAACTCTATGACACTATTTTGAATTTTAATACAAGTTATATTTATCTTGTTCATACATGTTCCCATCTTTGTGAGTGTTTGATTGAAGCGCAATCATGATTTCTAAGAGGGCCCCTCAACAACTAGCAGTCTCCATTTCCGTGTATATTTTCGTCATTTATTTTCTTGCAGTTAATCTAGTTTCATTTTCAGTTTTCTTATGTAATTCAGTTTCCTGTAATCGTTTATTTCATTATCTCCTGTAGCATGTGTTTCATTGTTAAATAGTTTCATTTCTAGAATTAAATAATCGATTGCATGCATAATTAGTTTCCTTTCCAGTCTTTGTGCAGTTTGTTGTTTAATTTTATATTGATAGTTACATAGATTTGAATTGGTTTACATCTTAGATTTAATTTACAGTAGGATTAGTTCTGTTGGCTCTTGTCTTGTTATAAATTTTCTTTGGTTACACTTTAGTTTGTTTCATAATGGAATAGTTTCTTTATAATCATGAATTAACATAAGTCTTTTCGATGTTAGTTTGATTATTGAATAAGTTTATTTATTTTCCTTTATGCATCTTATTTGCATGTGCACAAAATCAGCTGATAATTAGATCATTTAGGCCATTTTCCATTGTTTTCTTTATACAGACTATCATTCAGACCGCCTGTTCAGCCTATTATTTAGACCATCCGTTTAGTCTGTTATCCAGTCCTTCATTCAACCTTTGATATTCCCATTTTGTTTTAAGCGTGTTTAAATGTTCTGTTTCTTTGGCTTTTGAATTCTGTTTTGTTTTGGTAATAATATAATGGTTATATTTCCCATTAGGACCTTGGATTAGATTATTCAAAGTATTTATTAATTTTCATCCTTATCTTTCACTTCCTCTTACCTTAGTATTCTTTGAATTATGTTTTGTTCTGTTTCTTTTCTTTCTGATGTTCTCACTTATTACTGTTATAACATCTGATAATTATATCTCTAGTATAGTTTATCTTTGTGTTTAAAGGAGATTTCTTAATCAAGTTTTATTTTTTAAGTTTTCTACTAGCTTTCTTAATCAAGTTTTCTTTATTGAGTTTTCTACTAGCTTTCTTAATCAAGTTTCCTTTATTAAGTTTTCTATTTTCTTCTTTCATTAAGGTTTTTACTTGTTTATAAGTTAATATTTTCCCTCACATTTGTTTCATATAAGAATTGTTTATTTATAAAAGTAATCTTTAAAAAGAATATTGTCTCTTAATAGATTAGGTGTTCATAATATCTTTCTTAGTTAAGAGTCATTTGCTTATGGAATAGATCACCATGTTTACCATTACCTGTAATTAGACCTTCCTTCGTTTGCACATATTTGTAGAAGTTAAGTTAGATTTAATCCCATTTATTTTCTTTACTTCTTTTGAAAGCCATTTTGACATTACTCCTTCTCCAGTTCTGATCACAATGAATGCATATCCTCAGAACCCCCAAGGAGAATGGAACTAGATAGTTTAGTTTAACTATTATGTACATTTGTTAGTTGGATGTATAGCTTGATTGTTGGAGTTTTTAAAGTATATCCAGTTGTTGTAATCTTGTTTCCAGTATTATAATTCGTTTTATAGTTAGTTTCTGAAATTGTTTATGAAGCTTTCTAATTCTTAGATTAAGAAGTGAATAGTTGATTAATAGGTAGTTTACTTTCTTAGAGTAGTATTGTTTATATCTTTACCTTTTAGTATTTGTTTATAGAATAGAGTAGTATAGGTTGATACTATTCTAGTCTAATACTCTGCTCTTGTCTAATGACCTTAATAGTTGAATTTTTAGGAGTTTGACTTGGTTTTTCATTTTGAAATATCTTTAGATCTTTTCTTTGTTAAAATATTTCCACAACACCTTAGGAACCCTTCTACCTTCGCATATACGTTGTGTCAACTCTAATTTTACCAACCTCGGTTGATAATTGAATATTAGGCGAATTATTTAAGACATTATAACACCTAACATTTTTGGCACCTTTGCTGGGGAGTTGTTCATTAAGGTAGAATAAATAGAATTCCCTTATGAATTTTAGTAATAGGCTGGTGGATGGGGAGCAGTAAGATGAGAGGTAAGAACATGTGCATCTGTTATAACAGGCACCCCCAAATCCAACAGTAGCAGTAGCATAGGTTTTCCTTTAGTTTAGTTTTTCATGAACAGACCTAGAAATTCTAAGGGTAGATATGTTAGAGCTAATTCTCAAAACCTCATTAAAATTCCTACTAACCTTTACAGGGGACGAAATACCCCAATCACTAACTCAGCAGAAAGGTATCGGAGAACCCACATAGGAAGTACTTCTACTTAGAAACCTAAATAATTTATAGGACAAACCATAGACAGTGAAGAAATCCTGGTGAGAAGTCCTAAGGATCCCATTGCTGAATAAATTCAAGAGGGTCAACCTTTGGAAACCCTCAACCCTCCACTAGCGCAGAAACCTAACAATACAACTTTCTCATTAGTAGGAGATCCTAACTTTGTTGATTTCATTGATCCTTTCGAGGTACAATCCCTCTTTGGTGGCTCAACAAATATAGTTATTTCACATATATAAACCTCCACAGTAGCACCTACCATCCCTATAGAATCTAATAAAAAAATAGTTGATCGTAGGAACATCTCCCCTGAAAACGAATGTTGGGACGCCCCATAATCACCTTCTAGGTACACACTCTTTAGGAATCAAACCTACATGGAATGACAGGGAGAGAATGAATATCATGACGAGGTTAGAAATGATGAAGGAGAAGGAGAAAATTCAACTGAGACTACATTATTTTCTTCAGGAGAAAATTGTCTTCCCTATTTTAGACACTGCACAAGATGTAAATATGAAGAACATCCCTCCTTCCTCCTTACCCACTTTTGATAAAAAAAGTAATGAAGACCCGAACACATTTTTGTTCGAGTTTGGCATCCTCTGTAGAAGTTATAACTATCTACAAGATGCTCACAAATTAAAAAAAATTCCTACTACAATGAAAGACTCTACTTTAAGATGGTTCATGGGATTAGGAGAATCTAGTATCAAGACTTTGGAAGATATGAAAACTGCATTCTTACATAAATACCAAGAGACTCTCTAAATGATATCTTTAAGATACAACAACTTGAAGATGAGAGCTTGGAAGACTATATCGAAAGATTTACCTATACATTACATAAATCTAAACATAACGACCTTCGGGAAGATGCAGTACAAACACTCTTCCTTAAATGGATCTTAGAAGACCTGGTAGAAAACCTCAATATCATGGCATCCAGAGATATTTCTCATAAAAAATTTTCACAAATTGGGGAGATATGTAGAAACTACTCTAGAAGTAGGGGGAAAGTCGGGAGAAATCCTTGGGAGCCTTACAATAGAAATCTAAAAGGAAATACTCCTAGCTTAGGAGGATTTACAAGGATGGAATTAGGGAACCTATTGAAAAATTTCAAAACTGATATCTTAGGAGCAATGGGTTCTCAACTAGATGCTTTACAAACCAAGAAAAGGAAAGAGGAAGAATGTGTAGCAATGAACATTTTTTGTCCAAGATGTAGGACTAAAAATCCCTAACGGGAATGCCCATTAAACAACATCTTTGTATGTCATATATGTACAAAGGAGCATCCAACAAATGATTGCCCATCGTTGCCGGGGTTACAAGCCATATACAAGAATGGGGATGTTGGTGAAACATCTAGGATGCCTCCTTGGAAACCAAGGGACCCGCCACCATATCAGAATTTTTCACCACATCCTCCACCTTATTACTAACCCTACTAGCCACCTCCACAGTGGAACACTACAAGTTGGTAGCATTGGCCACCCCAGTATCCTCCTCCTCCTCATTTTACTCAGCAATATTATTGGCCATAGGGGTGGAGGGGATATTCGTACCCCCAGCCACCATCTATCTCTACACCTAATCATCTGTATCCTCAGCACTCATCCAATACCCAACAATTTTTACTAGGGTTTGTGCCTCTGGTTCCCCTTATTAGAAAACAAACTCATCATTTCCAGACTATAAACCTTCCATGACCTACATTGTTACCTCCACAACCGATACCTAACCCGAATAATAATCCAACTCAAGCTCTTAATAGCATTGAGTTGCAAACTCTTCCATCCCACGTTATTTTGACTGTACCCATACATGAGATACAACTACGATCTGGAAGAGTTGTGAATGACAAACCCAAGTAATCAGTCATCATTCGTGAAGAGAATGACGAAGAATATCCTGATGAAGTCATGAATGATGCTATTTTGTAGGATGTGCTGAAAATTCTAGTGCATACCCATCCTCGGCAAGAACCAACCCAAGAACGAGGAGTCCCTCCATTTCCAGAACAATTAGAAATAGAAAAACTTGTAATCCATCATGAGTACGATATTTTGAATGAATTGAAAAATGTTTGTGTTAAGATCCCTCTATTACAAACTATTAAGGATATACCAATTTATAGTAAATTAATAAAGGAAATCCACTTTAAGAAACCAGGAAGGAAACAAAAAGATCCCCCCACTATTCATGTTATAGGTGAGATGTATGAATGCATTACTGACCAATCTAGAATTTAGAAGTATACAAACACAAGAAGTCTAGTAGAGACTGTTATCGTCAATGATACTGCCATAGGAAATACACTTATTTATTTAGGATTGACTATTAATATGATGACCACTACAGTCTTAGAATTTTTACAGTTGGGACAATTTCTTCGACCAACCCCCTCAATTATGGAACTAGCAGGTTGTACTACGGTGAAACCTGTTGGGGTTCTGAATGACATTGTTATATCAGTGGCATCATGGGAATATCCTGTTGATTTCATGTTAGTAGAATCAAAGGATCCTTCTAAAATACATCCTATTATATTGGGAATACCATGGCTGGCTACCGCCAACGCCTTCATAGGATGTAAGGAACAGGGAAATGACAATTTATAATGGGTTGTCCACACAAAAACTGGATTTATATCCCCTAGCACAACTTGTAACTAAAACCTTGTGGTGGTTAAATTTCCCCTTTGGGGATGAAAATATTGAATATCTCTTCTTTCCTAGTGACTAATCCTGGGCACTTCAGGAGCAGACTACTGATAATGTGTTAAACCAATTTGTCTCTTCATCAACTTGTATAGATTTTCCTCAGTCTTTTGAAAAACTTGATCAAATTTTTAGGGATGAGTTTCAAGAAAATATGTCCCTCTCAACATTCATGAATACACCAAGTGTCTTTGCAATTGAACTAAATATGGGGTCTTATACCATGCCTTGTGAGGTAAGCCCTAGAAAAGTTTTACACATAAATGCAGGGTTAATCGAGAGTCAGCAAGAACAATTTCTTAAGGTCCTTAAAATCGAATCCAAATAATTTACATGGGAATACACTAACAAGAAATGTATACACCCTGACATTTGTATTCACCATATTTACATGGATTCCAGTATATCACTGATAAGGCAGCCTCAGAGGAGGATGAACCCTGCTTTGAAAGATATGGTGAAGGAGGAGTTACAAAAACTTCTCAATGCTAGTTTCATCTATCCTATCTTCGACAGTAAATGGGTGTCTCCTCTAGTGATAGTATCGAATAAAGTCACAGAGAAATGGCGTGTTTGTGTTGATTTTAGAGAGCTAAATAAGGCCACCCTCAAAGACTACTTCCCTTTTCCCTTTATTGATCAAGTGCTAGATACTTTGTTTGGTAAGCAATATTTTTATTTTCTTGACAGGTATAGTCATACAATAATATTTTAATAGCACCTAAGGATCAGGATAAGACCACTTTTACATGTCCATGGGGGACATATGCTTATAGATTTTTGACATTTGGCTTATGTAATGCACCTGCTACTTTTCAGCGAGCAGTCTTAGGGATTTTTGCTGATCTTATACATGACTGTGTAGAGGTGTACATGGATGATTTTACAGCCTATGGTAATACCTTTCAAGAGGCCCTTGATAACCTTGAGAAGGTCTTGATCCGATGTCAAGAAACAAACCTAGCCCTTAGTCATAAAAAATGCAAAATGTTATCAACAAAAGGCATAGTTTTGGGGGCATCATGTTTCCTCACAAGGAATGAAGATAGATCCTGCTAAAATATAAGTAATTGTTGGCCTTCTTTCTCCAAAAACTCAAAAATAGGTAAGGAGCTTTCTTGGCCATGCAGGATATTATCGTCGTTTCATTGAAAATTTCACTAAAATAGCTGCACCCATGTTTAAGCTGCTTACAAAGGATGTAGAATTCCAATGGAATGAATCTTGTCAAAGTGATTTTGAAGTCTTAAAAGCTAAATTATCAGTGGCACCAATACTTAGGGGTCCCGACTGGCCCCTTCCTTTCCATATATCCACTGATGCTTTTGATACGGCCGTAGGAGGAGTCCTAGGCCAAAAAGAATGCCAAGCATATTATGCCATTTACTTTGTTAGCAAGAATTTGGCTCCTACCGAACTGAATTACACTGTCACTAAATAGGAATTCTTGGCAGTAGTCTATGCTATTAATAAATTTCATCATTATATTACATGATATGAAGTTTTTGTGCATACGGACCATTCTGGCATTAGATTTTTGATGAATAAACCAATTACCAATGGTAGAGTGACTCGATGGCTTCTTCTATTACAATAATTTAATATCAATGTCATCGATTGACCTGGTAGAGAAAATTTGGTAGAAGATTTTCTCTCTCGTATTCAACATTATGATGGTGCTAAACCTGTTGACGATACTTTTCCCGATGAACATTTGTTTGTTATTTCTGTTCAAACCCCTTGGTTTGCAGACATTGCCAATTATTTAGCAACTGGGAAATTACCAAACCACATGTCCCCACACGAGAAGCGCTGCATTATAGTCCAAATCTCTAACTATTCTTGGGTTTATAATGACCTCTTTCACACTAGTCCAGATCTCATTAGTAGACGATGTGCACAAGAGGACGAGATGACAGAAATCCTCCGTGCATACCATGATGGACCATGTGGGGAACACTTTTCTGACAATTAGATGACATATAAAGTATTGCATTCTGGTTATTACCGGCCAAGCAATTTTAAGGATGCCGCCAAATATGTTAGAGGATGTGACAGTTGCCAAAGAATGGGTAGACCTACGTCATCAGACGAGATGCCTTTACAACCTCAGGTCATGATTGAGCCTTTTGAGAAGTGGGATATTTATTTTGTAGGACCAACTTATCCCATGTCCTGTAAGAAGAAATATATCCTGGTTTGCATAGACTACGTTACCACATGGGTGGAAGCTAAATCTTTGTTTAGGGCTACAGAGAAATATGTGGTAGAATTTATATATGAAGAAATATTCACTCGATTTGGTGTGCAGAGAGAAATCACCACTGACCAAGGTTCTCAATTCACCTCTAAATTAATGAAAGAGCTTACCACAAAATATGGTATACGACATTGCAAATCCTCACCTTACCATCCACAAGCCAATGGCTAGGTAGAATCAACCAATAAAGTATTGGAAGCTATCTTAACTAAAAATATTCAGCTGCATCATAAGGATTGGGCATATAGACTCCCAGAGGCCTTGTGGGCCTATAAGATAACTTGGATAAATACTAATAGACATACCCCCTATGAGCTAGTATATGGAAAGAAAGTCCTTTAACCTATCGAGTTTCAAGTTAATACCTTTCATATGGACGCACAGTTAGGCATGGATTTGGACGAGACACAGAAACAACGAGTTTTATAGATTAATGAGTTAGATGAAATTAGACAGGATGCACTCCAAAGAACAATGTTAATATAGGATCAACGAAATAAATGGCATGATAAAATTACTAATCAAAATCAATTTAATACTAGGGAATGAGCATTACTATTCGAATCAAGGTACACAAATTTTAAAAGAAAATTAACTACCCGTTGGATGGGTTCATATGAAGTAGTTACAACCTTCGATAATGGGTCAGTAGAAATTAAGACAATTGATGGTTCACAAATTTCCTTTGTAGTAAATGGACATAGACTTAGAATTTACCACCAACCAATATCTAAAGAGGTTTTCATGCAAAATGTCTTTTGTAGCAGAAGGAGATGGAACTGGTTGAAGACTCGAAATTGTTGCTCCTCCTCCTGATCCTTAAAGTTATTATGGGCTGTCATTACTTGTATATATGTAAATATGTTTGTGTTTACCTGAATAAATAAGATTAATTTATAACAATTTAACTACATTTATATAGAAGATGCATTCCCATGCTCACCTGTTGCAGTTTTGTCAATTAAAACAAGAAGACTCTTTTCCTTTTTCTCAATTTTTATGAATTTTATAGATACTTTTGTTATGAATAAATATGAATCATCTAACAAGTGATTTTTCATTTTGATTACAAATACTTTATCTATATCAACAAATCATTAGGTATTATCTAAAAAGGAAAGTGCACTAAAAGACTCATAATGTATCTTAACTCTTTTTGGGTACTTTCGAAAATTGAAAGTTTATAGTGAAAATTGAAAAGAATTCTCTGCATATCATTTTCTCTATGATTCGTTGTGATTTTATATAGGGTATTTTGATTCAAACATATACATCTATGATTTATTGGAACAGTTGCTCGAAAGACCTACTCTAATCATCATGTTCTTCAGATTCTCATCTTACACCTATGGACTACTAGTTCATCTTATACTTATTATCAAAACTTGTCTCTTAAGCATTTTTGTGGTAACTCGAGAGTAAGTGGAATTTCTGCGTGTGGGGAATTTTTTTTATCTTTTATGAAGAATATAGACTAAGAGGTTAAGTGACAACTTTAATTTATTTTATTTTGACATGTTCTACAGTTTTGGCCATTATAAAAGTTAATTATAAGGTTTTCTCTAGAAAGTTGAATTATGTCTTTAGTAGGCTTAACATGCTCTAGTAGCAATCGGATTCCATATATTTAAAATCATTATATGAGGCAAACCCGTCAGGGTACTGAACATGCATGTTTGAAATGGGTCAATGCTAAGTAACATCTTAAAACAATGGAGCTCGGTAAATGCAAGTAAACCCGTCAGGGTACTGAACAGGCCTGCTGGTAGCAAGGAAATATCGGGTAAAAGAGATATGGTTAATGCACTACTATGCGCATAGTTTGACAAAAATGATAATATATATATATAACAAACCAGAATATATAAATACATGTTTAGGCTAATTGTTTATGATGTCATTAGAGAATGGTTGTAAGTTGGGCTTGGACCCGACCATCTAATTCAACCAATACCTAGGATATTATTATCCTAGAAATGGGACCGATACCTATAAAATCTCACAAAATCCATAGGGTAAACTCAAAATATTCTTGAGATGACAAGAAATCCTTACAATGAGGCATGGACAACTACATTTTCCTATGGCATTTTTTGAATTATACTATCATTATTCACCTGGTTTTCCTAAGAACTGTTATTTTTTCTGATGAATGTACATATTTGAATCATCTCCATTTATTAGTTAGTCGTTCTTTTTCTTGCAAAAATGATAACAACATGTTATAACTCTGTATTAAACTATTTTGAAATTACTTAGTTTTTCTCGCATGGCTTGAGGACGCCATAGTTTTGGTTTGGGGGAAAAAGATTATACTGTCTTTATTTTTCTAATTATTCATAAAAGGTTCATTTATCTCTGACAAATGACAAGTGTTTTCAGGATGATTAGTAGCAACCTGATCCAACAAAGCATATTTTTACAAAAAATCCATATAAAGGATCGTATGCAGGACCATATGAAGGGTCGAATGTTGGTCCGAATGGGATGCCAAATGATGATATGAAGAAAAAATATGATATTATAGCACTAATGGTTAAGTGTGTTATGGTGTTATCTTAATTTTGTTTTTGTGAAAACATTTAAGTTAGATGACCTATACCCATAATTGTTAAGTCACATATACATGCTTATAAGAGCATTATGACTTTATTAAGACTAATTTCGACCTATGATGTTGTACGATTTTGACATAATACGATCTCGTTTAAACCCCATATGGATGTGATATGACCTTAGGAACTTTTCAGTCATCATTATACTACCATTACACTTATCCTGTTATCCAATTACACGCATAAACCATCAAGGAATCGATCATGTCATTAATTCAAGTTATTATGGTTGTGAATGTGGTTTATGAAATCGTTTTGAGTAATATGTTCAACCTGCCCAAATTTTTACTTTGGACATGGTTGAACTAATAAAAACCCTACAAACTCATCAACGCATGCATCCTTTGACGACACACGATTCAATATTTTCTATGATGGAACAATCATGTAAACGTTCCAAGTGTCTACCATGATCATTCAATCGCTCATATGGAGAATGTTTTAAAATCACCCTCTTGCGATTTTCTTTTCATTTTGTCGCCCTCACTTACCATCGTCCCTACAGAGCTGTTTTAGTCACCATCTTCCTGTACCCTCTACAACCATGCATCCTTGACTCTGTCTAAACAATGTTGAACTGTCTTGAGCTCAAAAACTATCAAGATCTGTTCTAGATGCCATATTTTCGAGAATGTAGGGGGATTTTCTTATGGGATGGGTGGAACCTATTTATTCACCTTTTGCAGGGGTATGAAGAAGAGATTTCACTAATTTTTGTGATGGGTTTTGATGGTAAGTTGGCCAGGGTTGGTCATCTCATTTTCCAGGTAACTGAGGAGAGTATCGCCTTCGCGATTAAGTTCCCAAGAGAAGGCATTCGTTGGCACAAACACTGGTTTCTTCCTCGGTCGTCCCACAACTTCTCTCTCAGGCCAGAGTACCTGCATGTTGTAGGTGCTAAAGGATTCCATCGAGAATGGATTAATTCGGAATAACTCAACCCTCTATTCGTCATCATCCACCTTATCACCTACGAGGGTACGTTCAGTGTATTCAAATCTTTCCATCTACGTTTACTGGCGCATTTTGTTAATCGACAGTTTCTCAATTTTCCATTCTATTTCCTAAAAATATTGGAGAAAATGTTAGGAAAAGTTAGGAAGAATACCATTAATCCTAGGGGTAGTTTGTATCACCACAACCTGATCAAGCTCTTGATCTTGGATCAGCTCAAAGTGAGGAATCAGACTTGGGATACTTTTGTGTTTAAAGTTCGAAACCCTCACCTCAATATTTGAAAATTCCCTAGGCATCTCTGTAATTGCAACAGTCAAACCCCATCCACAGAGAAGCAGAGCCCTAAAATTGTGCACATTGAAGAAGATACATAAAAATCAATCCCATCTTCCCATTCTACCCCTATTAACCCTTTTTCTTCTGAGTTTTTACCTTTTTCATGAATTTGTACCAGGGACCAGAAGGCAAATTTTTCCTAGTCCATTGTTCATCCCAATGTTCAGTCTGGTCATCCAAATAGTATGGCCGAAGCAGATAAACCTAACCCAGACTCACCTCTGTTCACATTGGCTAGTGTCTCAGCCGAACTTCTTAAAGATGTTGCTCGTGAGACTGTCCCTACACCTGCTCAGGACATGAGTCCTGGAAGACAAATTCCCTTTGTTGACCTTGAGATGCCATCCAGTGAATTGAGTCCACCTCTAGACCCCAAGAAACCTACAGAACCATCCACTCCTTATAAGCCAACATTAGTCCAATTAACTTAAGAATTGGCACAGTCAGTGAGTCAAAATGAGGAATACTCCAAGTTAACCATAGAAATTTGACAAGAGAATAAGGAATTCTGTCTACAGGTTAAGGTTGTTGAAGACCTCAACAAGGCCATTACTTCATCACATAACTCTCAACAGGAGAGGCGTGCTATTTTAAAACCATAGGACAAGAAATTGAAGTTTAAATCCCTTGTTTCATCTGCTAAGTCAAAGGCAGCTGCTAACACAGCTCTACCTTCTTCCTGGCTCATATTTTGTTCTGCTCAGTGGGACCTGGCATCTCTTCGATTTAGGGGAATTTTGATCCCAATTTTTTTACTATTTTTGAATGATAAATTACTCTTTTGACATCTATTTTGTCACCTTTTTGACATATTCCCGCCATACAGCTTATCATTCATCCTTAGGTACGAATACATTTGGGATTTATGCAAATTCTGGTTTATTCTAATTATTTCATGATTTTATTAATCAATTCGATGATATTTGGAATTTTTTTTTATATATGAAATTGTTTTGCAGGTCTAGTCTTTGCGCGATATGATATTGGACACCCACCCATGCTAGATATGCGCAGATCGCATCCAACTCACCTTTCATCCTGTCGATCAAACCGTGCACTGTTTGTTGGCATATTCCCAAATGTTAAAGCGTAGAGTGGTTTTTAGTTGCTCTGTTTCCCACGTGTCTGATGACTGGATGATCCTCACTCTAGAAGGCTTGTCGTCCTACCTTCTCTTTTCGACACCACGACTCAAGCTCATGTCAACAAGAAACTATATGTCGTAGCTCGCGTGAGTAGAACCTCCGCGCAAAGGAGCAGGAGGTTGACTATTTGTTGTCATATGACCATTTGTTTTTAATAATGGTTGACTATTTTAGGATTGGTCGACCACTGAAAGGGTCGACCTGCTCATCCTTGTAAATGCTATATATACCTACCTCGAAGTGAGAGCATAGTTAGTTAGCATGTTAATCAGTCGACATTAGGAGAGAAACTTTGTGACACTATTATGAATATTAATACAAGTTGTATTTATGTTGTTCATACATGTTCCCATCTATGTAAGTGTTTCATTGAAGCGCAACCCTGATTGCTAAGAGGGCCCCTCAACAACCAGTGGTCTCCATTTCCGTGTGTATTTTCGTCATTTCTTTTCTTGCAGTTAATCTAGTTTCATCTCCAGTTTTCTTATGTAATTTAGTTTCCTGTAATCGCTTATTTCATTATCTCCTGTAGCATGTGTATTGTTGTTAAATAGTTTCATTTCCAGAATTAAATAACCAGTTGTGCGCATAGTTATTTTCCTTTCCAGTCTTTTTACAGTTTGTTGTTTAATTTTATATTGATATTTACATAGATTTGAATTTCTTTACATCTTAGATTCAATTTACAGTAGGCTTAGTTCTGTTAGCTCTTGTCTTGTTATAAATTTGCTTTGGTTACACTTTATATTGTTTCATAATGCAATAGTTTCTTTATAATCATGAATTAGCATAAGTCTTTTCGTTGTTAGTTTGATTATTGAATAAGTTTATTTACTGTCCTTTATGCATCTTGTTTGCATGTGCACAAAATCAGCTAATAATTAGATCATTTAGGCCATTTTCCACTGTTTTCTTTATACATACTGCCATTCAAACCGCCTGTTCAGCCTGTTATTCATACCATTTGTTCAGTCTGTTATCTAGTCCTTCGTTCAGCCTTTGATATTCCCATTTTGTTTTAAGCCTATTTAAATGTTCTGTTTCTTTGGCTTTTTTATTCTGTTTTGTTTTGGTAATTATATAATGGTTATATTTCCCATTAGGACCTTATATTAGATTATTCAAAGTAATTATTAAGTTTCATCCTTATCTTTCACTTCCTCTTACCTTAGTATGCTTTGAATTATGTTTTGTTCTGTTTCTTTTGTTTTTGATCTTCTCACTTATTACTGTTATAACGTCTGATAATTATATCTCTAGTCTAGCTTATCTTTATGGATATCTTTATGTTTAGATGTTTAGAAGATATTTCCTAATCAAGTTTTCTTTATTAAGTTTTCTACTAGCTTTCTTAATCAAGTTTTCTTTATTAATTTTTCTACTGGCTTCCTTATTAAGTCTTCTTTATTAATTTTTCTACTTGCTTCTTTCATTAAGGTTTTTACTTGTTTATAAGTTAAGATTTTTCCTCACATTTGTTTCATATAAGATTTGTTTATTTATAAAAGTAATCTTTAAAAATAATCTTGTCTCTTAATATATTAGTTGTTCATAATATCTTTCTTAGTTAAGAGTCATTTGCTTATGGAATAGATCACCATGTTTACCATCACCTGTAATTGGACCTTCCTTAGTTTGCAGATATTTGTAGAAGTTAAGTTAGATTTAATCCCATTTAGTTTCTTTACTTCTTTTGAAATCCATTTTGACACTACTCCTTCTCCAGTTCCAATCGCAATGAATGCATATCCTCAGAACCCACAAGGACAATGGAACTAGATAGTTTAGTTTAACTATTATGTACATTTGTTAGTTTCATGTATAGTTTGATTGTTGAAGTTTTTAAAGTATATCCAGTTGTTGTAATCTTGTTTCCAGTATTATAATTCCTTGTATAGTTAGTTTCTGAAATTGTTTAAGAAGCTTTCTAATTCTTAGATTAAGAAGTGAATAGTTGATTAATAGGTAGTTTACTTTCTTAGAGTGGTATTGTTTATATCTTTACCTTTTAGTATTTGTTTATATAATAGAGTAGTATAGGTTGATACTACTCTATTCTAATACTCTGCTCTGGTCTAATGACCTTAATAGTTGAATTTTTAGGAGTTTGACTCGGTTTTTCATTTTGAAAGATCTTTTGATCTTTCCTTTGTTAAAACATTTCCATGACACCCTAGGAACCCCTCTACCTTTGCATATACTTTGTGTCAACTCTAATTTTACCAACCTCAGTCGATAATTGAATATTAGGTGAATTATTTAAGACATTATAACACCCAACAATGCACTATATCAGGGAGCTTGTGCATGATGGTACCATTTCTCTACTCTACTGCGCATCTTCAAAGCAAGTAGCAGATATCTTCACCAAAGTATTCTTTGAGAAGACCTTCAGTAATATAAAATCACTGCTGGGGATTTCTGATCATGTGGTGAAGTATGATTAATAATAAGATTTCCATTATTTTGTTTCTTTTTCATGTTTAAGGGAGGATTTTCCCACTGGGTTTTTGCCTCTTTCCTTGGTTGTATGGACATGCAGTATGTAAAGGGTGACTAATCCTTGTTTCTAGGACGTATATTTTTATGATATTTACTCATAAAGTCCAGATTAAGGGGTGGTGTTAGAATAATCAACCCATATTTACCCATATTTGACATTCATTAATCATTTTTGTCTTATTCCTAGATTCCTAGATTCCTCACTATGCTAGTTGGCTTCCACATGCACCTAGAAGTCAACACTTGCTAAAATTGGTTCATGGAGCACTTTGGAATCATCCTGGAAACATTTTTAGCATGTCTTCTTTTATTCCTGGTTTGTAAAAGTACATTTCTACTTTTTCTGAAAGTTTCCTTGCTGTACAACAGTTTTAAGGGAAAAAGGAAAAGCTAGTCTAGGAGTAATTGCCTTGTTTTTTCCCACATAATACTCATTCATTTTCTCCAAAAAAAAGCATAGATATGATCTATTTCCATCACTTATTATCTGTCCTATCTGATTTATCCAATTCGTGAACATATTCATAGATTTGGAAAGTCTTTTTTGCACCTATGGGGGATTTGACTAGTTTTAGTAAGCATGCCTTTTGACCGATTCGAATAGCAACCTTATGCTTTAGAATATCTGATGTAATTATATATTTAAGAAGCCTATTACTTCATATGGTTGGCTGATGTACACTTATTCAATACAGGATTAATTTATGCTCCAATTTCAGTCTCCTTTTGTGTGAATTTTGCATGGTTGATTAGCAATTTTGTGAGTGTAATTGTTCTATCACTTGGGTTCAATTTACACAATATCAATAAGGAAAGAAGACATACTCAATGCATTTATGACATGAAATCAAGTGGTAGTCCCAATGGGATATATTCAGCATAATATATAAGAAATAACATGAGGTTTCCATTCGAAGTCATGGCGGGACTACAAGGGACTCTCGGACCTAAGGAGGGAGCTAAACATGGGAACCAAATGGGAAAATGGGTTCTAAATAGGGTACCTATGACTGGGAAATATCTATTTCTTACATAATGACACTTCTAGAAGAATCTGAAAGGTTTTGTGTCATTAAGCAGCGGGTTTGTACCTATGGTTAATGTGACATGGTCATAGGAAAATACAATGAGGCAGTGGAATGTGATATTTTCCTACATGCCAATTAATATTTATTTCTACCACAGGTGTCAAAAAACTTGAAAATGGTCAAAATACACCAAGGCTTGATGAAACTACATTAAAAAGGGACCTTTCGCGACCATATTAGTCCACAATAGTTGTAAATAATAATAGAGGGTCTAAACCATAGGAAAGTGGGTAATTATTTTTAATAAATAGTAAAAAAATCACTATTTACCATATGATTTGCTTTTTTACCTTTAATAGTTCTTTTGGAGCTCTTTGCACCCTCAAAATTCAAAGGAGGATTCTAAGAGCTATAGGCCATGGAATCGACAACCGTCTGGACCAGGTCATTTCTCTCTTCTCTCTCTCTCTCTCAATTCATGTTTTTCATTTCAAATCTCAATGGTTTGCGGTGTAGAATTTATGACATATTCAATCTCTTGACAACCTTGATCGATATCAAGTTCTTTTGGATACCATTCTCAACAATGGAATGCAACATATTCCCGTTCACCCACAACTATGAGTGGAAGAATAACCCCCCTTCCTTTGGTTCCCCTGACTCTTTTAGTTGGATATTTGTAGTTGTGATTGGGGAACCGAGTTATATATTGATGATTTGCTTTCCATTATCTTACATTGGATTTGAGTCTCATCCAAAGTCTAGCTTTCAAGATTTTGTTACAACTAGAAATCATTGTTTTGAGCGACATTCATTAGTGTTGTGCCAAGGTATTTTGCAGAACTCACACCACTTGTTGGTATCCTTCTTTGACTTCTTGTTATCCTTCCTTACCTATGGCTTGGCATGGTTATCATGATTTTTCCATCCTTTCTATATCATTTGATATATAAGTTTGGGTTTCCTTTACCATTCTTTTGTTGCAGTTGCTTTGGAAACCCAAACTCCTGATTATTCATATTCATAAATGTTTTCTTGGTCTTGACAACGTACTAATAAGAAATTCCCAATAAGGAAGTGTCTAGGAGATCCATCACTATTTTAATCTACCTTTGTAGTCCACTGTAGTACTTTAGGACCAAGTTTCATTCATAGTCTCTAATACACAACACCGAGTGCAAGATATGGAATATATTGGTGAACTATGACACCGTCTAACCTCTCCCTTGGCACAAAGTTGTCCATATTGTGTACTGGTCAAGAGGGCATAATTATTCCTTGACAATGTCAACAAAATTCACCCAAGTGGGTTATGTCATGTATGTTTCAAACTCATATCCAACATGCCTCTCACAGTAACCATCCAACCAATCTTTGATATGGGGGAGGGAATTAAGGAGTGAGAAGGTGGTATTTTCAATATAGATTGTTTTTAACAAAGTAATAACCCTCTAACACATTGGACCATTTTTTTTAAAGTGTCTACATATAACTAGCCTTCAAATAAAGGAATGTCAAATTTAACTTATAGCTTGAAGGGATTCACACCTCTGAAATGACTACTCGTTGAAGGTTTCTCTGCCACCATCCATAGTTGTCTAAATATATGGAAGAAAACATCCATCATATCATTCCTCTATTTTGTGAGAGCTTCCTTGAAATACTTAATAGTATCTCCTATTTTTTCATCTTTCTTTCCTTCTCCCACCTTGTGAAAATGACTTAGTTCGAGAAGAGTGTGTTATCTCCTAAATAAAATTTTCAATAAGTTCACTCAAAACAATTTATTTTTTATCACTGATGAAGGTTTCAGGCCATATTATGAAAAATATTGGGATGACTAACAAGCATGGGATATCTAATGTTCTGTTTTTTAAGAAAATTTGAAATTTTTAGCTTTTGGTGGCTTAGGCGAGTTTCCTAGACACTTCCTTACCTTTCGACAGCTAACAATTTTAACACAGGACCATGTTGACCACCGAAATCCTGCTGATCGCATTTGTTTATGAAAATTTGGGAAAAGGACTTTCGGTAGCTTAGGCGATCTTTCTAATAGCTCATTAGCCACCGAAAAGCCTTGGTTTCGGTAGCTTATCGAGTGATTGAAGGAGGGCATTAACCACCGAAAGCAAGTGAAATGCATTGGGAAAACGGCCTTCTCAAAAAAATCAAAACATAGGCTTCCATGGCTAAGCATGGTTTCAAAATGGTCCCTAAGCCACCGAAAGCATACTTTTGGCAGCTAAGACCGAAATTTCAGAATGCTCTAAGCCAGTGAAAGGGGTGTTTTAGTGTGAAAAGGCATCATTTTAAAACGGTGATTATGAGTGACTGGAGCATGATTTTGAAAAACTCTCAGATTTTTTGTTCCTAACAGGTTAGAGAACAATAACCTATATCAGTTTTCCTACAAGTGTTGCAGATTGAGAGAATCAAATCCATCTCTGAGACCTAATTTTTGGATCTCAGAATTTCCTATTTGACACATGTTTTTGAAATCCAGATCTCGGGTAAATTAAAACGAATTCCAAAACACTGAGAGAGGTTTTTTCTCATAACAAACCAATATACAAAGACTCTTTCTATTTATAAACAAGTGTCACATATTTGAAGGAAAAAATCCATCTCTGAGCCCTATTTTTCAATAGTTTGGCCAAATTTTTAGGCCAAAAGTTGACCTAACAGGGAAGCAACAACAGAACATCCTCCTTCTTCTTCTAAACCCAACCAGGCCAAAAGAAACCTGAGATACATAAAATACAACACAAGATTGTATACAGGATGATTAGGCTCCAAATACTAAAGCTGAAGGAGGCCAAGGAAAACCCTAGTAGCCACCCCACCTTGGAAACCCTCAGTTTTAGAAGCAATTAGTCTCCAGCCTCCTAAAACTAGCCAGGGTGTTGTTAACACTCCTAACACGAAGACCGCAGAAGAAGAAAGTTGAGCAAACAGGCATAAAAAGACATTTTTGAGAAAAACCTAATAATTTTTGCAAAACAGGGCTTTTGGTGGCTTAGGCGGATGCTGGGGCAGTTCATTAGCCATCGAAAGCGCCACTTTCAGCAGCTAATGGTTTTGATAGACTGGCCTCTTAACCACCAAAAGAGGACAGAGGCTTAAAAACAAGTTTTGGCATACAGGACTGGTTTTGGGCAATTGCAGATGGCTCAGGGACGTAATCTAAAGATAAAAGACGTGGATGGAAGCATCAGAAAGGGGTCTGTTTAAGCTCTACTATGACATAACAGCACAAAGGGCCACCAACCCTAGCTGTGAAAGAGAAATCAGTGGCTTAATTGGCAGAGGGCCAGCAACAGTAATCATCAACAGTTACTTCAGTTATCTAAAAGTTCATTCAGAGGACTAATTCTTCAGTTAAGTTAAGACAAGTACTTAATTAGGGTTTTAAACCCTAATTTGCAAAAACTATTACTTTTGTTTATTTTTGTGAAAAACAGATCCAAGTTTTTAGGATCTGTATATTTTGTAAGAGGCTATAAAGCCTAAGACTAATTTTATGAAAAGGGTTCAACTTCGGGGATTTATAAACCTATACTATTGTCATCTTCTCATTTTTCTCATTCTTGAATATAAGCTCTTTTGTTATGATTTGTTCAGCCTTCATCTCTGTCTTTATTGTATTTATCCCTAAATGTGTATTTAGGTTACTTTCAAGTTGATTAATAACTAATAGCTGTCATCCTATTGGTGTGTTAATATGATTTGATTTATAAGTACCATCCTTATCATGATTTAGCCATTTATATGCATATGTTTTGTATGTAAATCTACCAGCCTGATGAGTTCTCCATCCCTGCACCTTATTGTCAACTTTTGAACAGTTGTAACTAAAAGCCTTGTAATTGAGTGAATTTCATGCATGTCTTGAGTGGAAGGTTATATAGGTCACCTGACTTGATCCATATCAGAAAATCCTAAAAACATTTTAGGTTACCAGGAATCCTTGAGCTACAACCTAGAGGATTTTCCTGGAGTGATAACATAGTGGTTGTCCCCAAGATCAATTAGTTCATGACCCAACTCTCAAAACCTGGATCTCATTGTGGACATGCATCGAGAAGAAACAAGAATAGATTGATATATTGCCACTGATATGGATTATTTGAAGAATTAAATAAAGTAAGGAATATAATATGCTTACACATGGACAAATATTTCGTATAAATCATAGTAGTAAAATAAAAACCCAAATTCTATTAATGAATGGAAAGGAAAAATTGTAAACCACAGAGCAATACAAACTATCTTAGATGGTCGTAGCTTATCTCTGGAGAGAGATGTGTTTCCTACACTCTTTTGCAAGAAATTATTCCAAAGAGACTAATAATGGCAATTTATCATAAGTATAAATCCAAATCGGTGAAAATCCTAATCATTAAAGAACCTAACCTTAGCCGATAAAGTGCCAAAAAGGATTTGTGAGCCCTAAGATGGCTATCTAATAAGTCAAATTATTGGGAAAACAACTTACGCATAAAAAATTTGTTTGTGGTATACAATATCTTGTTGGAAATATTTCTAAGAGAAGAACAACTTTCAATAAGTCCATGGTGTTTTTGGATCTTTCAGGACCATTTAGGGCCTCAAAGTGGTCCTGGAATTTTGGGACCTCAAAAAATGTAGAAAATTGACAAGGAAATGGAGAAATGTTGCGAGTCATTGGAAGAGGTGGGTGGACATATATATCCACCTAGATCAATTGCATACATCAAACTGCCAACAAGACTATCATAGGGAACATGTGACATAATTTCTTCATCGCCATGTGTTTTGTGACACTAATTTTCATATAGATTTAAACCTACAATTATAGGGACCTTGAAAGCTTTACATTCCTGCATACTAAAACTTTATAATATAGTCTGAACATATTTTATTTGATTTAATCAAAGTTTCTTGCTTGTACAATCTCTGTTAATCTCCATCCTCAATATTAAGTTAACAACACTAATATCCATCATGCCAAATTTGTAGAACATTTGCAATTTCACCTCCTCGATGGCATTCATTTCATTTCCAATCAACATCATATTATATATAGCAGGGTATGTTAATGCAATTGTAACCAACTTGCTTAGTATTTACATCGTGATCAATTTTTCTTCTCACAAAACCTAGTCCATGGATGTATCTATCAAACGTTTGGTACCACATCCTAGGATATTTATTTAGACAATAAAGGGATTTTTTAAACCTGTTGACCATCTCTTTCTACTACAATAAAACATGTCATTTGAGCCTAATTTAGCACTAACCTTTAGCATATTTGTTTCTTCAATTATGGAGAACACACCGACTTGTTGTGTTGACATTATGCCCAATTTTTTTGTCTTGTTTTTTGTCCAGTTTTTTCATATTGTTTTACATCGAGTTTTTCGTTTCGTTTTTCTTCCAAAGTTTTGTCCAATTTTTCATTTGGAATTGTGGCCTCCTTCAGCTTCAGTATTTGGAGCCTAATCATCCTGTATACAGCCTTGTGTTGTCTTTTATGTATCTTAGGTTTCTTTTCATTTGGTTGGCTTTAGAAGAAGAAGGAGTTTGTTCTACTATTATTGCCCTGTTAGGTCAACTTTTGCCCTAAAAATTTGGCCAAACTGCTCAAAACATGGGCCTCAGAGATGGATTTGTTCCTTCAAATATGTGACACAAGTTTATAAACTGAAAAAGGTTTTTGTATATTTGTTTGTTATGAGAAAAAACCTCTCTCAGTGTTTTGGAATTCGTTTTAATTTACCTAGGATTGGGATTTCAAAGACATGTGTCAAACAGGAAATTCTGAGATCCGAAAATTAGGTCTCAGAGATGGATTCGATTCTCCCAATATGAAACACCTGTAGGAAAAATGATATAGGTTATTGTTCTATGAACTATTAGGAACAAAAAAAACCGATAATTTTTCAAAATTATGCTCCAGTCGCTCATAATCACCATTTTAAAATGATGAATTTTCACTATAAAACGCCCCTTTCAGTGGCTTAGAGCGTTCTGAAATTTCGGTCTTAGCTGCCGAAAGTATGATTTCGGTGGCTTAGAGACCATTTTGAAACCATGCTTAGCCATTGAAACCTATGTTTTGATTTTTTTGAGAAGGCATTTTCCCCAACGCATTTCACTTGCTTTCAGTGGTTAATGCCCTCCTTCAATCACCCGATAAGCTGCCAAAACCAAGGCTTTACGGTGGCTAATGAGCTGTTGGAAATCTCGCCTAAGCCACCAAAATTCCTTTTCCCAAAATTTCATAAAAAAACACGATCAGCAACATGGTCCTGTGTTAAAACTGTTAGCTGCCGAAAGGTGAGCTTTTCAGTGGCTAATGAGTTGTTGAAAAACTCGCCTAAGCCACCGAAAGCTAAAAATTTCAAATTTTCTTAAAAAACAGAACATCAGATATCCCAAGCTTGTTAGTCATCCCAATATTTTTCATAATATGGCCTGAAACCTTCATCAGTGACCAAAAAATAAATTGTTTTGAGTGAACTTATTGAAAATTTTATTTAGGAGATAACACACTCTTCTCAAACTAAGTCGTTTTCACAAGGTGGGAGAAGGAAAGAAAGATGAAAAAGTAGGAGATACTATTAAGTATTTCAAGGAAGCTCTCACACAATAGAGGAATGATATGATGGATATTTTCTTCCATATATTTAGACAACTATGGATGGTGGCAGAGAAACCTTCAACTAGTAGTCTTTTCAGAGGTGTGAATCCCTTCAAGCTACAAGTTAAATTTGGCATTCCTTTATTTGAAGGCTAGTTATATGTAGACACTTTAAAAAAAATGGTCAAATATGTTAGAGGGTTATTACTTTGTTAAAAAACAATCAATATTGAAAATACCACCTTCTCACTCCTTAATTCCCTCCCCCATATCAAAGATTGGTTGGATGGTTATTGTGAGAGGCATGTTGATATGCGTTTGAAACATACATGACATAACACACTTGGGTGAATTTTGTTGACATTGTCAAGGAAGAATTATGCCCTCTTGACCAGTATGATGACCAGTACACAAGATGGACAACTTTGTGCCAAGGGAGAGGTTAGACGGTGTCATAGTTCACCAATATATTCCATATCTTGCACTCGGTGTTGTGTATTAGAGACTATGAATGACACTTGGTCCTAAAGTACTACAGTGGAATACAGAGGCACATTAAAACAGTGATGGAGTTCCTGTTGATGTATTTTTAATTTCGAAATGTATTCATCTATCTATTTTATGTATTGTAACCCGATGTTTATTCCGGGATGTATATATAATGTAATTAAGTCATGTTGTCATGCCCCGATGTTCCGATCGGGAGGATCAATAATGTAAACAAGTCATGTCAAGTCATAGTGGGTAACCCTTCGATTGTCTAAGGCTTAAAGTCCCTATAGTTCCGGGGCACTAGGGTTATTAGACTCTCCTAGTAGAGGTCGGCCCTGGTAGGGTTTTAGTCATGTCAGGATTAGTATAAATAGAGAACTGGAGTCTCAATTTATCACACAACTCATCCATACTCAAGTGTAGCGCATAGTTGAGGAAGGAGAAGACACTGGGGCTAGAAAAGAAGAAGATTACTGCTTGTTACCACCTAAGTTGTACTTAGTGGTTTTTTATCAAGTGAGCCTGGTGAACCGGACAAGGATAACTTCTTCGGACTTCAGAAGACCTATGGAAGTACTTCTGGGAAGTGCTTGTTGTACTATATCACATGTTCATACCGCATGGGGGAATTGTAATAAATGTTCTAGCATGATAGTGTCTGTAAAAGACTCGGTCTCTTAGACTTCATTTGTCAATCCGATCAGCCCAGGGTGTTTTTTCCCTTGGTTATTATTGGTTGTTGAACAAACGACTGATAATTTCTGAGTTTTTCACTCCATACCTCCAAAGTTGGGGTGGTCGGCTTGGCATTTAGGCCTATTGAGGTTATTAGAGTCTATGTGTCAATGTATAAACATGATAGACATCATTTTTGAGTCATATGAACATGTCTAAGTCCCCCTGGGTGTTTTTCAATTTTTCAATTTTTTAGTTTTTTCGGTGTTTTTTATTAAAATTTATTTTTTCCAAAACTTAGGCTATTTTTTAATAGTTTAATTGGAAAAAATTATTTTGTAATAAAAGTGGGCCAAATAATCAGTTTCAATCATGTAGGTGCTCATTTTCAAGTTAAGAGCACCATGTAAACCCATGGACCCACTGTTTCCTAGTTTTGAGTGATTTTCCATCACTCAGGTCAGAAAGCCCCAAAAATCAATTATTGATTATTTTAATTAATAAATTGATGAATAATGGAGCAAATCCAAAATCATAAATCAATGGATTCTCAGCCGATTTGATTGAAATCAGTCAGATCTGAAGCAGATTGACTGGATCTGACAAATCCTTGACTGAAGGAGGTGATCAAATCAGATCCAGAGTTGATCTTGAGCATCCTTTATGGGGAATTTCACCCTCCCTCTCTCCTCAACACGTTTTTGGCTCATCTGGATGAATTTTGGTGGATGCTTCAGTCAACAGGTTGAGGTGTCAGTCAGATCAGCCCCCCGATTGACAGTTGCACTCAGTGAGACTCAAATCTGGCTCAGCTAGACATAGATAAGGCATTAATGGACTCTCCATCAGCTGATTTCATCTGATTCCATGAGGATTTGCACCCCCCTGGGCTGGATCTCATGTATTTTGTATATATCCAGGCACAACCTCCTCTTCCAAGCTAGTTAGAACTGGGATTGAGGTGCTGCTGCTATTGTATTGTTATAATTCTTCATTTGAAATAAAGAAAAGCTTTGGAGGCAATACGGTGTGGTGCCATTACATGTGTGGATGATTATTGCCATTTTTTAACTGAGGTAACATGTATCTGTGGTCATTTTTTGCTAATTTCTTGTAGATCTATGGTTAATATTGGTAATTAGCTTATTACAATCTTGATAGGAAAGGTGTTGTTCAATAATTTTATTGACTATAACTCTTCTTTGATGCATGTTTAGAGATCTAGATTTAGCATGTCCTATAAGCTTATATGCATGTTATCTTGAATCTCTTTGTATGTACTAATTGGATCTCACAAGTTTCTTGGCAAGTTCTTTGATTTCAGCTGAGTTGCAGGTTCATACTTTGGAGAGGATGCTGATCTATTTTGTTCTTGATTCTCTTCAAAACCTTCCAAAGGCATAGTCCCTCGACATTCCACCTGAAAGCTCCACTGTGGATCTTCAAGGAAAACAACACTTTTCTCCTCTTCTTCCTCCCTCAAAATCAACACTTTACCCGGTTACTTTTTCAGTTCATAGCTGTGATTTCATTTGGATCTGTTTCATAAAAGTAAAATATACATAGATATAATATTTCATAGCTCATATCCTAGATCTTTCACTTAAAAAATTTTCATAAGCATCCTAGATCTAGCTGTAGGGAAATCGTCCTTTTTGCATGAAAATTTAAAGGAAACTCGTAGATCGCATGCATTAGATTTCCTTTCGCTGTTATAAAATTAAAAATTATGAAATATCAGTGCATTTTTGTTGGCTGCACAAACATCAAGCCAATATCCCAAGGAAAGCTTGCTTTCCTTGGTTCCTTTCCTGCCTGTTTAGCTAGTTTCAACTTCATTTTTTGTGAGATAAGGTAGGCTGATCCAAAGGTACTCTTAAAGTGATTTTGGGGATTTTTTATTCTAACATGCTCACTGTATCTTAGCAGGTATGACAGAAAATAAAGGAATCTTCTGCACGAAGTGGCTTTTGGAGCACTCAAATCCCCCCAGGGGTCTCCCTTTTTTCACAAAATTCTTAATTTTTTTGGTATAATTGTAAGATCTTAGTTTCAGCATGTATAAGGACCAAGAATTTTCTGATATATCAGTTCTCTGATATTGTAACCAATAATAAATAAAATTTTCTTTGGAATAGGCTCTTTCGAGCCCATTCCCCATCCCCCCTGGGGGGATTCGCGTCGGTGCCCTTTTCGTCGTTTTCTGCTTATTTATTTTTTACTAGAATTGATATGATTTGTAGGGTAGTATAGTTGATCTTGTTATTAATTCCATACTCCATATCTCACATTTCAAAGTAATCGTAATACTTACCCCACGATTTCCCAATTGACCCGAAAGGGGAAAGAGATTCGTGGTAGGATTAATTAAGAAATATGAATTGTGTATCTGTTTGATTTCTTCTATATTTTTTTTATAAGAAATTATAAAATTAACCCCTCCTCGATTCCCCTATTGAGATCCACTTGGATCGAAAGAGGTTCTTGGAGGCTTTTCTTTTAAACAAGAACATCCAATTTAAAACTTATTAAAATTTACAAGACTCCAGTGTGTATGCTCTGCACTTGGCTGTGGTTCATCTGATCAGTCAAGTTGTATCAAAAGCACTTGGGTGACTAGCATAGTTAGGACTCACTCTCCCAATTGACAAACCATCAGGTGAAAATCCAACACCTAGATCAAACCTCTACGATGGCAAAATACCCAAAGGAAGCGGGAACTTCTGAAAAGTGACCTCGGGGTGCCGATCTCTGTCACACCCTAATGGGTGCATTACGAACAATAGCCCCAGAGACTCCGTTTCATCCCACATATTCCTTGCGGGTAGCCATGAAGGTTTATTTTTGGACATACTTTAAGTACTCTCGGGTATATCTGGAGTCCCCCTTTTGCCTAATTTAATCAACTCATACTTCAATTTTAACTTAAAACTTTACCAAGATGCAATCGCAAAATATTCACTCCAAGCACATGCAAGCACATTGATCTCATTGATTTGACTCCATTTTAAGGCACTGGTCATTTTTGCTTCATATATATATATTGTGTATCAGCTTTGTGCTTTCGTGTGTTTATTTTCATATCTTGTCATCTTTAATTGTCTATAGTTAAAATATTCAAACTCCTAAGTAACTGATTCAGTTTAACATCACCACACTAAGAAATCATCCTTAGTAACTTAATAGGGTCTACCCCCCTTGGCTTCGTTAGGAGTTGAGCCTAAACGGAGGAGTCAAGAACAAGGTGACAGCCTTGACTTGAGACTTGCCCCCAAGGACACACCGAGTGGCTTGAAGATTTCTGCCACATGACCCAGGTGTGTGAAAATGCGGCAACACTTTTTGGTGCCGTTGCTGGGGATAAATATTTTTATTCCCGAGAACGACTTAGCTTTACTTTTTTCTAAACAACTAAAAAGATAAAAAAACTTTTGATTGATCTAGTCTTTAAAAAACATAAAAATTAAAATTTGATCCATCTGGCAACTCCACTGTCTAACATCCCTGCAAGAATTTCTACCCGAAGAAACCGCTGACAATTATTCAATCCTCTCCTTGATCCTGAAAGGTTTATTAGGGAAATATTGAATAGGTAGACTTCTCGTAGAAACCTTGAAGATTTAAGAGACCAATCCCTCTTAGATATCCATCACATATTTGTAGAGAGTCATGTTCACTAATATCAAGAAATTATGGAATTTTACAAACCCCTGGACTTTTCTTAGATAGCAGGTAGTCCTCATTACATTTCGAATGATGCGATCAAGAAGCTCCCCATATTTCAGGGCAATAATGCTACCACTGCCAAGACTCATCTCCGAAAGTTTGAAAGGCACCTAGTTAGTTACTGCGATAATGTTGCCTCTAACCATGAAGATATCAAAATGAAGCTCTTTGCTTTATCCTTAGAGGATGATGCTGTGGAATGGTATGAAAACCTTTGTGATGATTCATATAAAAGCCTTAATGAATTCCTAGCAGGTTTTAAGAAGAAATGGGGAGAAAAGAAAGAACCAAGACATCTGCTTGATGCCCTGCATAACATAAAGAAGATGGAGAATGAAACCATGGATGAATTTAACACTAAGTTCAGGTGTGTGGTTGTGGACCTCCCTAACGAAATCAAGCCAAAGGATGCCTCCATCCTCATATATTACATCGAAGCTTTCACTGGGGATTTGAGGTACCAGTTAAGGGATAAAGATCCGGTCGATCTAAAAACTGCTCAATATCTGGCCGAGAAAATAGAAAGGAATATGCAATCTTCGGGCAAATCCAACATTCCAAGTTACACTAGGGGAAACATTTCGTACAACAAAGAGAAAGGAAAGGCCATTGAATTAGAGGAAAAGGAAACCTCTAAAGACCCCATGGAAAATGTAACTAGCTTGTTGGAAAAATTCATGACAAACCAATCTGAGCAATTGAATAAAATTCAGAACAGAATAGTTACATTGGAGAGAAATAATGGACCTAGGAATTTTCAACCAAAACAGAATCAAGTATATCAAAGGAAGTTTCCTCAGCAAGAGCCTAGGATTCCAAACCAGTTAGACTCAACTAACCTGGTAGATGAAGTAATTCCATGGTGCAGACCTTGTGAGCAATTCCACCCAGAAAGTACTTGCTACATAGCAAACCAGGTTATAGAACATGGGATGGAAGAGGTCAGTAATCAGGAAACAAATTCAAGCAAGCTTGATCATATATACATGGTAGGCCAGGCCTACCCTTTGTCACCATCTAAACAGTACAAGCCTAAGGATGAAACCATTGCAAAATCTTATAGTGAAACTTATGATGAAAACTGTAATATACATGATGGGACTCCTATGTGTTCTCCATATAATGATGACAGTCTGGAAGGTTTACTACCTTGTGACCTTTTCTCTGAAGAAGATAAGTATGAAAATGAGGACAAGTATAGCTTGGAGCATGATACAAGTGACGAAGACTCCCTTATCCCTGACAAAGATGTTGATGAGGAAGACTAGACTTTCATGGAAAATCCAGTCTATGAAATGAATAAAGAGGAAAATAATGAACCAGAAACCTTTGATGGTTTTGTTGATGGCATATCTAAGGAAGAGAGCATGGACCATGTGGCCTTGGGAAACTTTGATATGAAAAAGGAGCATGCAGTTTATCCACATGATCAGTCTCAGACATATATCGATATCAGTAATGAAGACAAAGAGAACTCGATATCGGAACCTGATATCAACAATGGGGAATCCATCACATTTAACATAGATGATGGTGATGACTATTGAGATTTTTTTGGATATCTTATTAAGAATCCTATCTATGTTATATCCAGCAAGGGGAGTGTCTGTTTAGAGATTTGTGGAAGTCCAATCTACTATACTTCCATAGAGGGAAGCATGAATCTGGAGACCTTGGAAAATCCTAGTATGGAAAAGTAGCATTCAAAACTCTTATATGATCATTTAGAGTCATATCATGCAAAGCCGCACAAGGGTATAAGTAATGAAGACATGGAGAAGCAGTTTTTTGAAAAGACAGATGTGATGCAATTATTAGAATATGAGTCTCAACTATCATCTTCACATATAGAGTTTCCTCATGACTTGGAGTTGCTTGGGGCTTATACAGTGAATTATCATCCGGTGAGCCTTGATGATCAGTATGATGGTGTAGTTAATCTGCCTCATCATTCCAATTTCTACATCAACCCTATCTAGTCATGGATAGAAGTAGCTTGCGCAAGCACTTACCGGTTTGGGAGGAAGTTTGAAGACATTATTCATGCCTATGATTTCCCATCCATCCCGCCCCTTCTGGATCATCACGCAAGTTTGCATTTTCTGAATAAAGTATCCTTACTTTGGAAGGTAACCAAAGACAAGGAAATTTTTTTTATGTTAATAAAATTCTTAGGTGGTTACATTGGATTTCTGATTACACTTAACCCTTTTTATGTCATGCTTAGAGTAGGAAAATAAGCTCCTTGAAAGAGAGCATTTACTTTCTACATTTCTATTTTATACTTAGCTATAATAAAACTTTGCTTCTTTTAGTTAGTTACATTTATTTTGTTTAAATAAATCAGCTTAATGGTTCATTTGGTTTTTTATAAAACTTGTGCTACTGAGGTTTTTCTTGTCAAGTTGAGATGTTTTTACAGGGTATATAAACCAGAGATTCTGGTGTTCTCGTATCCTCTCCTTGCCTCAAAGACCAGATCGAGCACCCGTCCCAGAGTTGGAGCCAGAATGTTACCACCTAAGTTGTACTTAGTGGTTTTTTTATCAAGTGAGCCTGGTGAACCGGACAAGGATAACTTGTTCGGACTTCAGAAGACCTATGGAAGTACTTCTGGGAAGTGCTTGTTGTACTATATCACATGTTCATACCCCATGGGGGAATTGTAATAAATGTTCTAGCATGATAGTGTCTATAAAAGACTCAATCTCTTAGAATTCATTTGTCAATCCGATCAGCCCATGGTGTTTTTTCCCTTGGTTATTATTGGTTGTTGAGCAAACGACTGATAATTTCTAAGTTTTTCACTCCATACCTCCAAAGTTGGGGTGGTCGGCTTGGCATTTTGGCCTATTGAGGTTATTAGAGTCTATGTGTCAATGTATAAACATGCTAGACATCATTTTTGAGTTATATGAACATGTCTAAGTCCCCCTAGGTGTTTTTCAATTTTTCAATTTTTTAGTTTTTTCAGTGTTTTTTATTAAAATTTAATTTTTCCAAAACTTAGGCTATTTTTTAATAGTTTAATTGGAAAATTTTATTTTGTAATAAAAGTGGGCCAAATAATCAGTTTCAGTCATGTAGGTACTCATTTTCAAGCTAAGAGCACCATGTAAACCCATGGACCCACTGTTTCCTAGTTTTGAGTGATTTTCCATCACTCGAGCCAGAAAGCCCCAAAAATAAATTATTGATTATTTTAAATCAATAAATTGATGAATAATGGAGGAAATCCAAAATCATAAATCAATGGATTCTCAGCCGATTTGATTGAAATCAGTCAGATCTGAAGCAGATTGACTGGATCTGACAAATCCTTGACTGAAGGAGGTGATCAAATCAAATCCAGAGTTGATCTTGAGCATCTTTATGGGGAATTTCACCCTCCCTCTCTCCTCAACACGTTTTTGGCTCATTTGGATGAATTTTGGTGGATGGTTCAGTCAACAAGTTGAGGTGTCAGTCAGATCAGCCCCCCGATTGACAGTTGCACTCAGTGAGACTCAGATCTGGCTCAGCTAGACACATATCAGGCATTAATGGACTCTCCATCAGCTGATTTCATCTAATTCCATGAGGATTTGTGCCCCCCCTATGCTGGATCTCCTGTATTTTGTATATATCCAGGCACAGCCTCCTCTTCCAAGCTAGTTAGAATTGGGATTGAGGTGCTGTTGCTATTGTATTGTTGTAATTCTTCATTTGAAATAAAGAAAATCTTTGGAGGCAATACGGTGTGGTTCCATTACATGTGTGGATGATTATTGCCATTGTTTTACTGAGGTAACCTGTATCTGTGGTCATTTTTTGCTAATTTCTTGTAGATATGTGGTTAAGATTGGTAATTAGCTTATTACAATCTTGATAGGAAAGGTGTTGTTCAATAAGTTTATTGACTGTCACTCTCCTTTGATGCATGTTTAGATATCTAGATTTAGCATGTCCTATAAGCTTATATGCATGTTATCTTGAATCTCTGTGTATGTACTAATCAGATCTCACAAGTTTCTTGGCAAGTTCTTTGATTTCAGCTGAGTTGCAGGTTCATACTTTGGAGAGGATTCTGATCTAGTTTGTTTCTTCATTCTCTTCAAAACCTTCCAAAGGCATATTCCCTCAACATTCCACCTGAAAGCTCCACTGTGGATCTTCAAGGAAAACAACACTTTTCTCCTCTTCTTCCTCCCTCAAAATCAACACTTTACCCGGTTACCTTTTCAGTTCATAGCTGTGATTTCATTTGGATCTGTTTCATCAAAGTGAAATATACATATATCTGATATTTCATATCTCATATCCTAGATCTTGCACTTAAAAAAGTTTCATAAGCATCCTAGATCTAGCTGTAGGGAAATCGTCCTTTTTGCATGAAAATTTAAAGGAAACTTGTAGATCGCATGCATTAGATTTTCTTTCGCTATTATAAAATTAAATACTCTGAAATATCAGTGCATTTTTGTTGGCTGCACAAACATCAAGCCAATATCCCAAGGAAATCTTGCTTTCCTTGGTTCCTTTCCTGCCTGTTTAGCTAGTTTCAAATTTTTTTGGGGAGATAAGGTAGGCTGATCCAAAGGTACTCTTAAAGTGATTTTTGGAATTTGATATTATAACATTCTCTCTATCTATTAGAAGGTATGACAGAAAATAAAGTAAGCTGCTGTCCGAAGTGGCTTTTGGAGCGCTCAAATCCCCCAGGGGTCTCCCTTTTTTCACAAAATTCTTAATTTTTTTGTATAATTGTAAGATCTTGGTTTCAGCCTGTATAAGGACCAAGAAGTTTCTGATATATAAGTTATCTGATATTGTAACCAATAATAAATAAAATTTTCTTTGGAATAGGCTCTTTCAAGCCCATTCCCCATCCCCCCTGGGGGGATTCGCATCGGTGCCCTTTTCATCGTTTTCTGCTTATTTCTTTTTTACTAGAATTGATCTGATTTTTAGGTTAGTATGCTTGATCTTGTTATTAATTCCATAATCCATATCTCACATTTCAAAGTAATTGTAATACTTACCCCACGATTTCCCGATTGACCCAAAAGGGGAAAGAGATTCGTGGTAGGATTAATTAAGAAATATGAATTGTGTATCTTTTTTATTTTTTCTATATTTTGTTTATAAGAAATTATAAAATTAACCCCTCCTCGATTCCCCTATTGAGGTCCACTTGGATCGAAAGAGGTTCTTGGAGGCTTTTCTTTTAAACAAGAACATCCAATTTAAAACTTATTAAAATTTACAAGACTCCAGTGTGTATGCTCTGCACTTGGCTATGGTTCGTCTGATCAGTCAAGCTGTATCAAAATCACTTGGGTGACTAGCATAGTTAGGACTCACTCTCCCAATTGACAAAACATCAGGTGAAAATCCAACACCTAGATCAAACCTCTACGGTGGCAAAATACCCAAAGGAAGCGGGAACTTCTGAAAAGTGACCTCGGGGCGCCGATCTCTGTCACACCCTAACGGGCGCATTACGAACAATAGCCCCAGAGACTCCATTTCAGCCCACATATTCCTTGCGGGTAGCCATGAAGGTTTAGTTTTGGACATACTCCAAGTACTCTCGGGTATATCTGGAGTCCCCCTTTTGCCTAATTTAATCAACTCATACTTCAATTTTAACTTAAAACATACCAAGATGCAATCGCAAAACATTCACTCCAAGCACATGCAAGCACATTGATCTCATTGATTTGACTCCATTTTAAGGAACTGGTCATTTTTGCTTCATATATATATATATATATATATATATATATATATTGTGTATCAGCTTTGTGCTTTCGTGTGTTTATTTTCGTATCTTGTCATCTTTAATTGTCTATAGTTAAAATATTCAAACTCCTAAGTAACTGATTCAGTTTAACATCACCATACTAAGAAATCATCCTTAGTAACTTAATAGGGTCTACCCCCCTTGGTTTCATTAGGAGTTGAGCCTAAACGAAGGAGTCAAGAACAAGGTGACAGCCTTGACTTGAGACTTGCCCCCAAGGACACACCGAGTGGCTTGAATATTTCTGCCCCGTGACCCAGGTGTGTGAAAAGGCGGCAACACTGTTGTCGGGAGATCACTTACTGTTTTTGGGCTTTTACTGTTTTGGTGTTGATTCTATCTCTGAGGAAGTTACGGGGTTTTCTCCTTTATGGTTTCCCCGAGGAAAAACACTGTGTTCATTGTCTCTTGTGTTTGATTGCTTTACTTGTTATTCTCTCAGTTAAATATCCTAATAATGCTAGCTTAATGTTGAAAAACTAACATTTCCTAGACACTTCCTTACCTTTTGACAGCTAACAGTTTTAACACAAGACCATGTTTACCACCGAAATCCTGTTGATCATGTTTGGTTATGAAATTTTGGGAAAAGGAATTTTGATGGCTTAGGTGATCTTTCCAACAGCTCATTAGCCATTGAAAAGCCTTAGTTTCGGCAGCTTATCGGGTGATTGAAGGAGGGCATTAACCACCGAAAGCAAGTGGAATGTGTTGGGGAAAAGGCCTTCTCAAAAAACTCAAAACATAGGTCTCTATGGCTAAGAGTGGTTTCAAAATGGTCTTTAAGCCACCGAAAGCATACTTTTGGCAGCTAAGACCGAAATTTCAGAATGCTCTAAGCCACCGAAAGGGGCGTTTTGTTGTGAAAAGACATCGTTTTAAGACAGTGATTGTGAGCGATAGGAGCATAATTTTGAAAAACGCTCAGTGGTTTTTGTTCCTAACAGGTCAAAGAATAGTAACCTATCTCATTTTTCCTATAAGTGTTCCATATTGGAAGAATTGAATCCATCTCTGAGACCTAGTTTTTGGATCTCAAAATTTCTTGTTTAACACATGTTTTTGAAATCCAGATCCCAATAAAATTAAAACGAATTCCAAAAACCTGAGAGAGTTTTTTTCTCATAACAAACCAATATACAAAACCTCTTTCAGTTTAAAAACAGGTGTCACATATTTGAAGTAACAAATCCATCTCTGAGCCCCATTTTTTAGTAGTTTGGCCAAATTTTTAGGGCAAAAGTTGACCTAACATGGTAACAACAGCAGAAGAGCCTCCTTCTTCTTCTAAATCCAACCAAGCCAAAAGAAACCTGAGATACATAAAATAAAACACAAGGCTGTATATAGGATGATTAGGCTCCAAAGACTGAAGCTGAAGGAGGCCAAGGAAAACCCTAGCAGCCACCCCACCTTGGAAACCCTAGCTTTTAGCAGCAGTTAGTCTCTAGCCTCCTGAAACTAGCGAGGGTGCTGTTAACACTCCTAATACGAAGCCTGCAAAAGAAGAAAGCTGAGAAAACAGGCCTAAAAAGACATTTTTGAGAAAAACCTAATAATTTTTGCAAAACAAGGCTTTCAGTGGCTTAGGTGGATGCTGGGGCAGTTCATTAGCCACAGAAAGCGCCACTTTTAGCAGCTAACGGTTTTGATAGACTGGCCTCTTAACCACCAAAAGCGAATAGAGGCTTAAAAGAAAGATTTGGCATACAGGACCGGTTTTGGGCAACTACAGATGGCTCAAGGACATAATATAAAGATGAAAGACATTGAGGGAAGCATCAGAAAGGGATCTGTTTAAGCTCTACTATGACATAATAGCACAAAGGGCCACCAACCCTAGCTGTCAAAGAGAAATCAGTGGCTTAATTGGCAGAGGGCCAGTAGCAGTAATCATCAGCAGTTACTTCAATTTTCTAAAAGTTCATTCAGTGGACTAATTCTTCAGTTAAGTTAAGACAAGTAGTTAATTAGGGTTTTAAACCCTAATTAGCAAAAACTATTACTTTTGTTTATTTTTGTAAAAAACAGTGTTATTTTTTCATCATATAAGCTACCATTATGATCTTAGGATCTTTAACTGAGAGAATAACATGTACAACAATAAAACACAAGCACAACACAAGAGATAAGAGACACAAAGAATTTTCCTCGGGGAAACCATAAAGGAGAAAACCCTGCAACTTCCTCAGAGATAGAATCAGCACCAAAATACAAAATCCCAAAACATAAAGATGATCTCCACAGCTTCTGTCTCTCTCTCTCACACTGAGAGAGATTCTCCTCTCTCAGTCATGCACCCCAATGAGTGAGTGTAAGTGTTAGAGTGAGTGTGATAAATAGATAGGCTCACTCTCTATTTATATTCTTCCATTCACTTGAAGTGCACTCCAACATGTCGGCCTCACTTATCAATTAATTACTAGATTCGACATCTGTAGGAGTGTCTAATAACACTAGTGCCCCACAACTTGTGGGGACTTTTCCCTCTACTCAACAAGGAGGGTTAACCTTGACTTAGATGGTGGGGACTATTTCCCCGACTCACAATGACTCACCTAGGGTCAACTTCTCTAGGATAGTCTAATAACCCTAGGGCCCCACAACTGTGGGGACTTTAACCCTTTACCAATAGGAGGGTTACCCACAATGACTTGACTTGACTTTCACATTATAGAAACTTCCCGATCGGAACATCGGGGCATGACATGACTCAAATACATCACGGAAAAAACATCAGGTTACAATACATAAGAAATACGGATGAATACATTCCGAAGTTACAAATACATCAACAAACAGATCCAAGTTTTTAGGATTTGTATATTTTGTAAGAGGCTATAAATCCTAAGACTGATTTTATGAAAAGGGTTCGACTTTGGGGACTTATAAACCTATATTATTGTCAGCTTCTCATTTTGCTCATTCTTGAATATAAGCTCTTTTGTTATGATTTGTTCAGCCTTCATCTCTGTCTTTAATGTACTTATGCCTGAATGTGTATTTAGGTTACTTTCAAGTTGATTAATAACTAATAGCTTTTATCCTATTGGATTGTTAATATGATTTGATTTATAAGTACCTTCCTTATCATGATTTAGCCATTTATATGCATATGTTTTGTATCTAAATCTGCCAGCCCGATGAGTTCTTCATCCCTGCACCTTATTGTCAACTTCTGAACAATTGTAACTAAAATCCTTATAATTGAGTGAGTTTCATGCATGTCTTGAGAGTGGAAGGTTATATAGGTCACCTGACTTGATCCATATCAGAAAACCCTAAAAACATTTTAAGTTACCAGGAATCCTTGAGCTAATAATGGAAATTTATGATAAGTATAAATCCAAATCGATGAAAATACTAAACATTAAAGAACCTAACCTTAGTCGATAAAGTGCCAAAAAGGATTTGTGATCCCTAAGGTGGTTATCTAATAAGTCAAATTATTGGGGAAACAACTTACGGATAAAAAAAATGTTTGTGGTATACAATAGCTTGTTGGAAATATTTCTAAGAGAAGAACAACTTTCGATAGGTCAATGGTGTTTTTGGATCTTTCAGGACCATTTAGGGCCTCAAAGTGGCCCTAGAATTTTGGGACCTCAAAAAATGTAGAAAATTGACAAGGAGATGGAGAAATGTTGCGAGTCATTGGAAGAGGTGGGTGGCCATATATATCCACCTAGATCAATTGCATACATCAAACTGCCAACAAGACTATCATAGGGAACATGTGACATAATTTCTTCATCTCCATGTGTTTTGTGACACTAATTTTCATATAGATTTAAACCTACAGTTATATGGACCTTGATAGATTTACATTCCTGCATACTAAACCTTTATAATATAGTCTCAACATATTTTCTTTGATTCAATCAAATATTCTTGCTTGCACAATCTCTTTTAATATCCATCCTCAATATTAAGTTAACAACACTAAGATACATCATGCCAAATTTGTAGAACATCTACAATTTCACCTCCTTGATTGCATTCATTTCATTTCCAATCAACATCATGTTATATATAGCACGGTATGTTAAAGCAATTGTAACCAACTTGCTTAATATTTACATGGTGATCAATTTTTCTTCTCACAAAACCTAGTCCATGGATGTAGCTATCAAACGTTTGGTACCACATCCTAGGATATTTATTTAGACAATAAAGGGATTTTTTAAACCTGTTGACCATCTCTTTCTAATACAATAAAACATGTCATTTGAGCCTAATTTAGCACTAACCTTTAGTATATTTGTTTCCTCAATTATGGAGAATACACCGACTTGTTGTGTTGATGTTATGCCCAATTTTTTTGTCTTGTGTTTTGTCCAATTTTTTCATATTGTTTTACATCGAGTTTTTCATTTCGTTTTTCTTCCAAAGTTTTGTCCAATTTTTCATCTGGAGTTGTGTCCTATTTTTCTTCACTTTTTGCACCTATAGTTGCATCCAAATTTTCATCTAGGGTTGCATCTAGAGTTGCACTCAATTTTGCATCACGTGTTGCGTCCCATTTTGCATCCAATTTTCATCTGGTTTTCATCCTATTTTGCATCGAGTTTCAAATCCAATTTTTCTTCCATTTTAACATAGAGTTTGGCGACCGTATTACTTTTGGTTTTTCATCTATTTTGGCATATAACTTTGCAACTAAGTTGCATCTATTGTTTTATCTAGTTGACCCAGAATTACATCTAGTTTAGCGCCTAGAGTTGCATCTAGTTGGGATCTAGAGTTTGATCGTGTTTAGCGTCTAAAGTTGCATCTAGTTTGACATCTAGAACAACTCTACATTGTGTGCCTAGTTTTTTCTCCAATGTTACTTACATATTTTCTCCATAGTTTTCATCCTATTTCATGATAACATTTGTCTTTTGTTTGCATCTATTTGGTCTTCCATTCTCACTTCTACATTAGCACGACATTTGGATTCCAATTTAGTGCTATTTTTTTCTTTTTCATTAGCGCCAAATTTTTCTTCCTATTTTTCACCTAGTTTTGCTTCCAATTCTACACCGATACTAGCTTCCACATTAGTGCCATGTATGTATTCCTATTTTGAACCATTTTTTGCTTCTAATTTTGGGTCAATATTTTCTCCCACATTACTACCACATTTGTCTTCATATTTGCACTTACCTTTTCTTCTACATTCGTATTGATATTTGCATCTACATTAACACCGCATTTGTCTTCCTAGGTCACGTCTAGTTTTTCTTCCAATGGTGCACCAAGCATGGCTTCCACATTAGCGCCGCATTTGTATTTCTACTTCTAGTTCCAATAGTTTTGCTTCCATTTTTTAGACGAAGCTTCCTTCCACATTAGTGCCACATTTGGATTCCTATTTAGCATCTAGTTTTATTCTAATTTATAATCCCATTTATAAAAGTATTTTATTAGTCTCAATTAAACAGTGAAATATATCAAATTTTTTAAATACCATTTATCATTATTTAAAGGTAGATATCACATCTCAAATTTATAGCATAACATTTGTGAAAAATTCTAAGGAAAACTTGTATCATTTATCCAAAATAGTAATATCATCATACATAGTAATTATCCATCCAAAGAAGATTGACAAGCTAATACTAATAATAGTTCAAAACATTTCATGGATAACATAATAGAAAAGTAAAACGAAGTCATCTCTCTCTCTCTCTCTCTCTCTCTAAATATATATATATATATTAGTTCAAAACCTTTCATGGATATCATTATAGTAAAGTAAAGAAAAATTCATATATGTGTGTGTGTGTGTGTGTGTACACACAATCTAGAATGCTGTTGGAATTCTTGTGTATACTAAGAGGGAAGGTGAATCAGTATAAAGCATAGATTTTAAAAATTCACTAAACAATATATACTTCATTTTTTTGTTTCAAACAATTTAATAGGAAACACTCATTTAAATGTATGTATATATGTATATATGTATGTATATGTATATACATGTGTGTGTGTGTGTGTGTGTGTGTGTGTGTGTGTGTGCGTGTAAGTTTGATAACAATGTGAGACACCAGTCTCCAAGTGTGAGAACCAACTCACTTATGCACTAACCTGACTCGGACACTGATCCCACATGCAAGAACCAACCTTCATATTACAAGCAACAACATGTAATGGATTCTATCCACTATGCAAGCATTGGATTTCCAAAATAAGCACCAACCTGATTGGGATACGAATTTGGTTGCGCAAGGACCAACTTGTTATGATCAGACACCAACTTGATTAGAGACTACAATCTCCATTGTGAGAACTGACTCGCTTTTTTACCAACACCCACCAAAAGGAAGCTACAACTACCTGTCCTTGCCCCATCCATTCGCCCTGAAATAAATTTTTGTTTAGTTTCTGCAGTCTGCATCCTTTCGCTATACAACAAATTGTGATCTACGGATGTCGACAATATTCCTTGATCTTATATGCGACTTATAAGTCTTTCTGTGATATCTCCTATCTTTTTTTATTTTCATCTATTGCATCTATCTGCAATCTTTTTTGGTTTGCATATTCTATATCTATCTATGATATTCTCTATTTTGCGTCTTCTACGACTATCTGTGATCTTATTTGTTTCACATCTTCTACAACTATTTGCGATATTCTGTGATTTGATTTTACTACATCAACACCTCACAATATCTATGAAATACCCATTTTAAATAGGTAAGATCTCCAACATTTTTTCACTTTGACGTCAATAGTGTTATGATACCTCTGTTACTTCCATCGCAAATATTAGTGCTAAGCACTCGCCTTATCTACGCAAACAATATCGATATTCCTCAATAATTTTGTGTGTTTCTCTCTTTGTTGTATATCTTGTTTCTTGTTCAATGATTCATTGATACCCCAAGAATACAAAGCTTGCACACTTATAAAATCATGTCAGGTTCATCTTCAAGCTTACTTTGTCACTTCCACTTCTTTCTTATTTATACTATTCTTTCTCAAAGAGTGTTTCCACAAGTTGGGGTTTCTTTGAATTGGTTATGTCCATACTTACTTCTTGTTTAATATAACCACTTCATTCCATCTCTTGTCAAATTCTATCTTCTCACGATTTAACATGTGGAGTTTTGCATACTCCAATCCAACACTTTGGTGACCTATTTATGCATATGTGTTTGTGATTTAATGGGCACTTGTGTATATATGTGTCCCATGTATTAGTGGGATTTGCACACATTGTATTTTCTTCATGTGTGGTATTTATCCATTGAATTATCATCACTTATGTGTCTTGCACACTTCTGAGACCATCATACTTATCCAAACGCATATTACTCTCATGCCTCGTGTGCACTCCTGAACCTTTTCCATCCAACTCTTTTAACTTTTACCTTGAAGTAGCATGACTAGGTGGAACTAGGACTTGTGCATATAAATTATGTACCTCTTCAAGTTGGATGTACTTCTGCAATCTAGATGTACTCCTTGTCTACAAGTTAAATTAATTCATATACTTCTTTAAACAATATCTCATCATATATTTATTCAAATTGGAACATAATCAGTTGAAATCAATGACAACAAAAGTTCAACAATCTCCCCCTTTGTCATTGATGTCAACACCTCATGAAGTTATGCATTTCAACACTTATGAAGTGTAGATTGCATCTATTATGGGTATAGTTCTCCCCCTATGTTATTTCCAGTTTGAGCCTTTTCTCATCCACGCAATCTATTTTTAGTGCTCTGTATTTCATTATTAGTGCATGAATTCCTTCATTTGATGCATGCTTTCTGGTCTTCCTCTTTTTGGGATACACGTATTAGTTTTTTTTTCTGTTTCTTTTCATCTCTATGTTGATGACATGCTTCATGATATTTCTTCCATGATTCATGAGCTTTCTCCCACTTTGACATCAATGGAAAAGATGTCCCTTCAATACATAATTGCATATTCTTCTATCTTCGGTTTTGCACGGAAATTTCATACATATGCTCACTTCGAATACTCCTCTTGTCTTCATGCCTCATTCTCTTTATTTCACTGGATTTGTTTCATAGAGCTTAGTCATCTTTCCATCTGCATACTTATTTTTGTCTTTAAGGTTGTTTTGAATATGCTCCGCTGCACAATTTCTAACTTCCTTTTGTCTTGATATTTTGTTTATATCATTCTCACACTTCTTCATTTCCTATAAAATCATCCATGTCATCTTCTTATCGCATTTAATGTGAACTAAATAGTTTTTTATTCTTCCAGTTTGCATCATATTCCATTTGAATTCTTTTCAGTATCTGTTATAGCGGATTTCACCACACTAGGTGAATCACACATTGTATGGCCTTCCCCTGTCCCGCTGCAGACTCATTAGCCCCTATGGATTACTTTTTGTCTTTTTATGTGTCCTTGATTATCCCTAAAAACATAAGAAAAGTGATATACGCGGATTTTACCCCGATAACCGCGTACATACGCGGATATTACCCCTATAGTCGCGTACATCGGGATGTGTACATAATCCAAATCCTTTTGGAGCGTTCCTTGACTTGGATCCGACTCATATGACTCCTGGCCTTCCATATGCCTTGAGATAGCACGGATTTGACCTTTCAGTATCCCTTTGAAAAGCTATATAAGGAACCCCTTGAGACATTGAAAGCATAAGAGAGAATTGAGAGTAACGAAACTATAGTCCATTGTTGCCAGAACTTATGCTTGAGTCTGCATCCCTTTGTCCCTTGGAGCACTGTTGTGTTCTTCCCAAGCTTACCTTTTGCTAGTGAGCTTGCTATCTAAGTGATGGAGGATTGAGGTGGTGGAGGCCCAAGTGGGGGATTCAGTTTCTCCGGTTCGTAGACATGCCGTCAGAGGTTGTCACTTGTAATCTCTGATTCATATTAATAGAAATATCTTTTCCTGTCCAGTAATGTGTATTTGAATGAATATTGTATCCATTGGAATATGTCAAATGCTTTTACATTATTGATTATATATGCTAGAATAGATCTTACACCATGATATATAGTATGCTTGTATTGTTTACTTGTTGTTGAGGAAGTATTTTATCAATTCAAGCAGAAGATTGGAAAGCTCAACGGGGATCTACTTCAACCGTCCGGAATAAGGTACGAGGTTCGATCCTTTAGTGTTAGACATTTTATTTCTATTGCATATTGGGAAAGATTGATTTCTGGAGTCTAGCTTTCTGTTGTGGTACCCCAAGCCATAGGAATTTCTCTCTGTAACAGAATTGGCGACTCCGCTGGGGAGTTCCTAGTAATTTTCCTTTGGGGGTTGATTTCTTGGAATTCAATGTATTTGAATTGCTCTCTCTCTCTTGTTTCTATGTTGGGTATGGGGGCATGTATGCCTGGTAGAGCCTGATTGGTGTGAATTTAGTCTCAGCCTGTCTGTTTGCCTTGGATTTGTGCATCTTTTTCTTCCTATACGCGGGTTTGTCACTTACAGTCACGTATACACGCAGTTTCCCCTGGGATTTCCGGGTATACACACGGGTTTACTGTGCACAGTCGCGTATACCCTAGTTTTTACCTTTTTGTGGAAGATAGTGGATTGCTGGGTGAATTCTGTTAGTTGCTGAGTCTCCTTTGGCACTGCCTGAGTCTGTTAATACCTCTGTTTCTGACCAAAAACATTTTTTTTAGCCTAAATTTTTTCTTTTAGGAAAGTTCTTGTCATGGCATCTTTGATTTTTTGTTTGAGATTAGTGCATTAGAGTCCTTTTACCTTAGTACTTTGCTGGAATGCTTTTTATGTGTGCTTGTAGAGTCTGGGGTGGGTAGAATCATTCTTTTGCTTTTTGTATCTCTTTATTTTCAAAAAATCCAAAAACATTTGCTTATCATCATGCATTGCATTTTGCACTTTGCATTGTATTTGCACTAGATCTAGATTCGCTTTGGAGTAATAGTTAGGACTTAATATAGGGAAATTTGCATTCAGCATTTGAAGAAGAAATTTTGCATTACACGTAGTACGCATACCCTGTTTTCATGGACACAATTCATTTGCATTGATTGTTAGGTGTGCATTTTTTTTCTTGTTGCGTCATAACACCATTAGTTGCACGACCATATCCTATTTTTGAGTAATAAAGCAAACTAAAATCAACGCTAATTAAAATGAATTACACTCTTTTCTTTTCTAGGGTGCACCAACAAGCTTAGGTTTTAGGATCTTGGAATAGTTCATTCAAAGTTAATTCTCCAAGATCACTAAATGACAACAACTAGGTGTCTGTCTAGGGAGTGTGTGAAATCCTTGATATAACCAGCGTTCTCAGGATCCTCCTCTCAAAAGGGAGTTAAGCACGAGGCAGTGTGAGTGATTGTTGATTGGGATAACCCCTGGTCGATAACTGTGTAGCACCGGCGATATAGCTAGGATTGTATTCGTATCTGGGGGCTCTTTCGAGAGTTTTGGGCTTTGATACCTTGCCCATACGGTCAATCCCTCCTGCGACTGTCCGCCCGAGCTTTGATTATATTGAGGTGACCTTAGTGACCTTACCTAGGATATCGAGGGGGTACTTGTAGAGGTTATTCTGCATGTGTCCCGACCAGGTTGGGGTCGGACAGAACAGTCGCTTTATGCGTTGAAGCTGAGGGCCACAATAATTGGTTACGTACCTCCGCTTGTGGTGACAAGGGCCTCTCAAGCCTCTCCTAGCTGAGACATACCGGCCACATTCGGTAGCTCACTTATCCAGTCCTTGTTTGCTTGCATTTGGCTTTATATTTTATTATTGATTGCTATGTGCACGCTAGTTGGCCTAGGGTTGACGTAAATAGAGAGTCTTTGCTATTTTTTGAGTCATTGTGGAGTCAGGTGCGGTTCCGTGCCGTTCTCGTCGTTTAGCAGGACTTCCGCCTTCTACTTATCCTCCTCCTTTGGGAGAGGGACCTAGATAGTCCAGGCGGACTATGTCACACATTGATTCACACACCATGGGAGATCATTCAGAGGATACATCTGAGCCACCTCCTCCCATTCGCATTGACGATGGGGAATTCACGCCTACTTATGACCATTCACCTGACCTAACTGAGTTAGGACCTGTGATTTTGGAGATAGGAACCATGCATGATAGACCTATTCATTCTAGGGTTGACCCCTCATTGAGACATTACTGGTATGGAATGCCGGAAGACGCCGAGCCTCACTTTGAACCTGCCAGTACTAGCTACGGTAGTTATGCTACAACTGGTTTTCCTATGCACGATTTGACATTTAATGTCGAATCCGACTTCGAGCCTAACACTATGCCTGGGGGAAATCCCATGCCTTACCTTGCGGAGAGGTTTGGGAGTACTAGTCACATTGCACCTTCCATCCTAGTGGTGGAAGCCCCATCTTATATATCTCCTAGGTCTAGAGTTAGTGATCCGATAGGGATACCAGGTCCTAGACGAGTGACGATAGGCACTACTACATATCTTCTTACAGAGATTCCTTCGTCCTCACTTCTGAGTTCTTCAAATGTAAACCCTCCACCTTACTCACGTGGTCCTTCGAGTCGGTACGTAGCTATGAGTCAGATCCGTACTGCGATTACTAAACCAATTGTGTCTCAAGCCTACATACCACCCGTGGTTTCAGGAGGTTATGTTCATGTTTCTAGAGGTCAGATTGCTACTTCCACGACATACATCCCTACTTCCGGTATGTATATTCCTACTTTCGGAATGTATATCCCTACCTATGGAGTGTCTCATGGGGCATCGCAAGCGATGACCTATGGACCCTACTATGGGACACAGTATGGACAGGTTTCTTCACCTTATGGAGGCAGGTATTCACAACCTGCTTACTCTCCTAATTACAGCTTTGTAGCTCCTACTAGTCAAGGTCCACCTCATTACGGTGCTTCCACGCCACCCTATACGGGTCATACAGGAGGAGGTCACTATGGCCAAGGTCATGGTGGTAATCAATCCTATATGAACCAGGGAGCGGTCCATAGGCCTCATCATCCTAGGCTCCCTTTCCTCGTGACACTCAATCTACCTGACTTATCGAGACTTACGAACGATCCTGTGGCTCATGACCTGGCTTGGCCGGCTGTCCCTACCAAGCTTCCTTCGGACATACCTAAGTTCGAAGGCAAACCAGGAGAGGATCCGAGCGAACATGTTACGACATTCCACCTATGGTGCTCTTCCAATTCCTTGCATCAAGACTCCATATGTTTGAGACTATTTCAATGCACCCTTACAGGGCCTGCGGCGAAATGGTATATAGAGTTACCTAGGGGTGCCTTTACTTTGTTCGATGACCTTGCGATGACTTTCCTTAATCACTTCCAGCTACCAGTGTGCTATGATGTTGGTACTGAACTCTTGTCGACATTTCGGCAAGATAAAGACACCCATATTTCTGATCATATTCAGGAGTGGCGTAGACGGAAGAGATTAATTAAAGCCTTTATACCGCCGGAGTTCCTCCTTGAGTGGTTCCTCAAATCTTTATTGCCATATGTAGCGAAGGATGTTTCCACATCCGAAGTGTAGAATGAGGAACAAGAAATCTTTAGGCCGCAGGAACTAGACTTGATCTATGCTCAGTCTGGTTTGTTATATGAGATTATACCTAACGCTCCTCGTTCTAGTTTCGATCCCAAGGTCAAACCTGGACCACATGCCGACGACATTGTGGGTTGTGCAAGTAAGAAACCTGCAGGTTTGGTTGTGAAACAAGTTGCTCAGTTGTCAATCAACCAATCTACCTTGGGACAAGCTACAGCTTCGTCTCAGCCTGCCCAAACGGTGAATGTACTTTCTGTACAAGCGTCCGACCAGAAGGGTAACCAGCAACCCGGACGGAATAGAAAAAAGGGTAAAAACAATAATAATAATAAGGGTGGGTATAAGAACGAGAATGCCAATAATAATGACAAGAACGGTAAAAATGATGGGGGGGGGCAAGTAGAATAAACGTAAGGTTAAGTTTCCTTGCAAGCTATGTAAGGACAATCACCTCACTTACTTGTGCCCTAGAATGGATGAAGCTTCGAAGTTCATAGCACAGGGCCCAGCTGTATTAATGAACCCTTTACCGCATAACCAGAATATGAACTCAAAGTCCCATGATCAATCTAGTGATGATATTCCAGCTGAAACTAGTGGTCGTGGGTGCATTAATATGGTCCGTGCCGCGAAAGTTGTGACGTGTGCGAAAGATTATACTTCATCACAACCCAACCCAAGAAAAGAACCTGATCTACCAGGAACCCCTTTGCGCATTGAGAAACCTGCAGATAAACCTGAGGCTGCACCTCGCATTCCTAAGGGGGTACTTAAGCGTTTGGGGCATAACCCAAATGCCCGAGCCGCCCATAATTATTCAGTTTTCGAGGAATTGGGCCATACTCCTTGTGCGATGTCTGCATTGGAAGTGCTTCAGAGTTGTCCGTCACAAAGGAAGGCTTTGCTTTCCTCTCTTGGTGTGAATGGTGATGATTCTTCCTCAGTGATCAAGTTTGAAACCGTAGGACATCAGCCTCGCTTGCCCTACTATGTGTCCCTTTTGGTGCATGTGGAATGTCTTAATATGATCGTCAAGCGCACTGTGATTAACGAGGGCGCTGTTGCTTCTGTGATGTCTTTGTCTTGTTGGAAGGGTCTCGGTTCTCCTGAGTTGTCAAAATATACGACCATGTTAACTGCTTTTGATGGGAGATCATTTAGGCCGCACGGTATCCTTCCTTCCCTTAAAGTCCGTTTGGGAGGGAAGACCGTTGTGATAGAGGTTGAGGTGGTTGATGCACCCCTTGACTACAATCTCTTACTGGGAAGGAACTGCATGTATAGTATGAAAGCCATTGCATCTTTCGTGTTTCGCGTTGTATGCTTTCCACATAACGGGAATATTGTAACGATTGATCAAATGGCATTCAAGAATCTGCCTGTTACTGCATCTTCGGAAGCTTCGATTCCGAAAGTTGAACATTCCCAATCGGCAACTGGGAGTGTGGGTGTAGGCATGTATCCATCCCTCATGGGAACCTTTAGTTGTCCTGCACCCGTCCTCATGATAGGATCTAGTTTCGATGGTGCTTCGACATCTACGAGATCGGTGCCTTTTCGCACAAGTCATATGGGAGATCCTTGGATTCTTCCTTCACCGAGTCCTTCGAGTGAGACCATTGAGATGAACGTGTCGTTGCCTACAGTTATGATAGCTTACCAAGCTAATCTCCAGTCTGTTGCAGAGCCTTGTTCTTCCTCTTCGTGGATAGAGGAGGAAGACCCCTATGTGCTGCCGGCATGGGCAGTACAGTCTTCTCATGCCCACGACTACCTTGATACGGCTTTCCCTTCAGATGAAGCGATTATCAAGGCTATGTCGGGAGTTGAGCCACCATGGGAGGAACTTCATCATAGATCATACTTCCTTCCTGGGCTTGACCTTTTGGAGCATGAGGATTATAGGGAGATTCTTAGTTAGAAATTTGGTAGACCTATGGTTCCGTTAAGATTTCCTGGTCAGATGGCTGATGGAAACATGGCGAACATATTGTCAACCATTCCTATCAACATTTCTCGCAATCCTGGTACAATTGAGAATGTCTACATTGGGGCGGATTGTTCCCAAGTTGAGATTCTGGAGTATACTGAGCTATTCAATGAATTCCGTGATATTTTTGCTTGGTCTTACGATGAGATTCCAAGGATTGACCCTCGAATTATCGAACATGAGATTAAGACTTACCCCAACGCTAAGCCTATTTGGCAGTGTTTACGCGTGGTGAATCCTAGGAAAGCACCCGCCATAAAGGCAGAGATAGAGAAGCTATTGAAAGCTGGTTTCATCTATCCCGTTACCTTGACGAAGTGGGTTTCAAACCCCGTTCCGGTGGATAAGAATCAGGAAGCGATCCGTATATGCACTGATTTCTGTGATTTAAATCATGCCTGTCCTAAGGATAACTTCCCCACACCGTTTATAGATCAGATTTTGGATGAGTGTGCGGGTAGCGAGGTGTTCTCCTTTATGGACGGCTTTTCTGGGTATAATCAGATCCAAATTAAACCCGAGGACCAACACAAGACCACATTTATTTGTCCTTGGGGAACATTTGCATATCGGAAAATTGCTTTCGGCCTTAAAAACGCCGGAGCTATGTTTCAGCGGGCAATGACCTTGATCTTCCACGATCTCAAGTCTATTATTGAAGTATTTTTCGATGACCTCGCTGCTCATTCTCACATGAGGATGCGTCATTCTTATCACTTGAGATTGGTGTTCGAAAGGTGCCGGCACTATGCTATTAGATTAAACCCTCATAAGTGCATCTTTTGCATGAAGTCAGGTCGTTTGTTAGGATTCATCGTTTCGAAGGAGGGTATAAGAGTTGACCCTTTTAAGGTTGAGGCAATACTTCAGTTGTCTCCCCCATGAAATATTCGTCATCTTCAGTGTTTGCAAGGCATGGCAAACTTCCTACGAATATTTGTCGTCAACTTTGCCAATTTGACTAGAGGTTTCATGCGTCTCCTGAAGAAGGATACTCCCTTTGAGTGGGATGAGCAAGCCCAGGAGTCCTTCGATGCACTTAAGTGAGCCCTAGCATCGGCCCCGGTGATTAGTCCTCTGGATTATAGCCGTGATTTCCTAATATATGTGTCCGCATCTTTAGAGACGATTGGTATGGTTTTGGTTCAAGAGGATGAGGAGCTCCAAGAGCATGTCATATATTATCTGAGTTGAAACCTTATTGACGTAGAGATTCAGTATTCTCATGTCGAGAAGCTTGCCTTCGCTACCGTACATGCGGTGCAGCGTTTGAGACATTATATTCTACTTCGCCAGACCTTGGTTGTGGCCCATGTCAATCCGTTTCAATTCATCCTCACACGTAGGATGATTGGGGGAAAGTATAATAAATGGATTGTCATCCTGCAAGAGTTTGATCTCGAATTTGTTTCGGCAAAATTGAAGAAATCTTTAATCTTTGCAGAGCTCATATCGGATTTTCCGAGCGAGGCCAAGGAGTTGGTATGTGAAGATACGTTCGTTGATGAACACATTTTCTTAATCTCAACGGCTGACCCATGGTATGGGGATATCATAGTATATATACAAACACAGAGGACCCCTACTCACCTCTCGCGAGATGAACGACGACGATTACATCATGTTTCCAAGAACTACCTTATAGTGGACAATACTTTGTACCACCGTGGAGTATATTCCCTTTTACGACGTTGTTTAAATCATGATGAGGCTGAGGTAGTGCTTAATGATTGCCACGGAGGGGCGTGTGGTCGTCATTTATCTGGGCTTTCTACAGCTCAAAATATTTTGAGAGTGGGTTATTTCTGGCTGTTGATCTTCAAGGATTGTATTGAAGCGGTCAAGAGGTGCCACCCTTGCCAGGTGTTCGCATGTAATATGCGCTCGAAGCCTACCCTGTTACACCCTATTATCACCACCAGTCCCTTCACCAAATGGGGGCTCGATTTTATGGATTGCAACCCAGCTTCGACTGGGGAGCACCATCATATCATAGTGGCTGTTGATTACTTCAAAAAATGGGCTAAAGCAATTCCTACAGTAAAATCCGATGGTGAGACAGCCGCTCACTTCGTATTCAACCAAATCATTTCTCGATTCAGGATTCCAAGAGAGCTTGTCACTGACCATGGCTCGCACTTTGAGAACCATATGATGGAAGAGTTGGAATCCAAGTTAGGGTATAAGCAATAGCACTCCTCTTCTTACTATCCTCAAGCGAATGGACAGGTTGAAGCTGTGAATAAATCACTTAAGTCCATTCTCCAACGAACCATCGCGCAAAGCAAGACAAATTGGCATATTATGTTATACCCTGCTTTGTGGGCATATCGAACCACGGTTAAGACTGCCACTAGTTTTTCTCCATATCAGCTTGTGCATGGAGTGGAGTCGATATTGCTAGTTGAATGGGAGATTCCTTTGTTTAAGTTAGCCGTGGAACTCTTACCAGACACTTCGCCTTTGGAGGAGCGTTTGGTTCACCTTGAGCAACTCGATGAGCAGCTTAGAGATGCCTTGGTGACTCTAGAGGTTAATAAGCGTCGCGTAAAGGCCCAATACGATAAGTCTGTCTATCCAAGAGTGTTTAGTGAGGGAGACTTGGTCCTTTTGTGGGATCAATCGAAATAACCCTTGGGGGCAGGGAAGTTCAATCCTATGTGGTGTGATCCTTATGTGGTCAAGCGTGTATTAGAGAAGGGTGCCTACGAGTTAGTGGATTACGAAGGGACAGCCTTGCTGGAGCCTAGAAATGGGCTCTATCTCAAAAAATACTATGCATGATCTTTAGCCAAGGCTGCTTGTTGTATATTATTGTACATCTTTTTTGCATAGTTAGGTCTTGTTTATCGTGATCGGGTTTGTGATTAGTTTCTGTTTCTTGTGGCAGATGTCAATGGAATATTCCACCTACATAGGATTCGCGGATGGTGCAAGCCGTCACACTCAGCACTCAGCCTCAGCTGCTTGGGTGATTTATACTCCTATGGGGCAAGTACTGTCTTCGGGAGGTGTATGTATACGGCCATCTTCCAACAATGTTGCTGAATATAGTGCCGTTATCGAGCTTCTACGGGATGCCATTTCGCATGGTGTTCTCTCTCTTGAGGTACGTCTTGATTCAGAGTTAGTAGTGTCACAGCTCAATGGTTTGTATCATGTTAGAGATCCGACGTTATTGAGGAGATTCTTACGTGTGAGATTGTTAGAACAACAATTTGAGAGTATAACATATATACACATTCCAAGAAATTATAATCAAGTTGCTAACTCATATGCTAACTGCGTGTTAGATTGGCATTTGTTTCATTCATCATAAATTAATCATAAACACAATTTTTACACATGTAAATAAATAAACCGATCACCATAAAAAAAGTTATATATATATATCAAAAATGTGGTAATACATAGTGTCATAGTACAAAATTGGGGCTTTGAAAGCCACCATCATATACACGGTAGTACAAAATAGATACACTCCCAGGTGTCTAGTCCTGTGGAGGTGGAGGAGGGTTGTGATCATGATATGTGACTACGGATCTAGCTAGCCGCCGGAATAAACGCACCCATGTCCGTGGTACACCCACCACCTGTCTCTACATAGCCTCAAGAAAGTCCTCGACTTGCGCCATGGGAACTCTATGAGTCAGTCGCACGAAGTTGGTATGGATGTTTTGGAGCGTTTGCTCCGCATCCACACCGGTGATATCGCCTCCTCTTCCCCTCCATCTATGACGTGGGAATCCCTCTGGTCACCGTGGTCCCACATCTGCACATGAATGGTAGATGTCATTATGTATTGTCACCCAAAAACATGTCTTTTGATTCCATATAATCAAGAAAACACAAAAAAATTAAATACTTCAAAATTTTTAAAAAGAGTGAGGGTCGGATTCGTTACCTATGTCTCCATATGCTGATCCCGGTGGCAATGGCATGTCTGGATCCCCCCGGAAATCTATCCCTGCATAGGGGTAGTCATCTATGGCAACAATCTGTCGTCACCACCATGGAAAAAAGTCAGCTGGATAAGGGTTGGCCACCCTACCACCCCCCAATATACGTATCGCATCTGCCCAATGTTGTTGGGCCGGATCTCGAACCCCGTGGAGAGGAAAATCCACTCTAGGGCTCAATCCTGGAACACGCTCGAAGAAAAACGTGCTCAAAATGATGCTGAACCCGAAGTTCCGTATCCTACCTGCATTACACTCATTGAGCTGATGTTTCATGTTGATCAGTAGTGAAGTACTCCAGTCGTAGATGGTCAGTCTCATACACTCCATCGCATAGAACATCAGTGGCCAAGAGGCCTGATGGAGTGATGCTAAGCCTGCTATCCTGCCCAACGTTAGTAATATGGCCTTTAGGCCCAGCACCTGTATAGCGTTGGTGGGAACTTGACTCCCCACCTTCTCAGTATCTGGGTAGCAGTACACAGCTATGTACTATCGATAGTAAGCCCATGACCTGGCCCACCTCGGCAACGAAGGTTCACCATCTCCCCTCGTCTAGATAGACTTGTGATAAAGTATATATCCTCCACCTCAATGGTGAGGGACATACCATCTATCCGGAATGACTCTGAGTCTGGGATCATCCTACCTGCCTTACACTCATTGAGCTGATGTTTCATGTTGATCAGTAGTGAAGTACTCCAGTCGTAGATGGTCAGTCTCATACACTCCATCGCATAGAACATCAGTGGCCAAGAGGCCTGATGGAGTGATGCTAAGCCTGCTATCCTTCCCAGTGTTAGTAATATGGACTTTAGGCCCAGCACCTGTATAGCGTTGGTGGGAACTTGACTCCCCACCTTCTCAGTATCTGGGTAGCAGTACACAGCTATGTACTCATCGATAGTAAGCCCATGACTTGGCCCACCTCGGCAACGAAGGTTCACCATCTCCCCTCGTCTAGATAGACTTGTGATAAAGTATATATCCTCCACCTCAATGGTGAGGGACATACCGTCTATCCAGAAGGACTCTGAGTCTGGATCCCAATAGTCTACCAACATCTGTAGCAGTCCTGGTTTGGCCCTCAAGCCACCAAGGCACCAAAACTTGTAGAGTCTGCATCTTCTTAGATCTTCTTGAGCCAATATGTCGGCCCTTACTACTTCCTCTACTTCACCATGCTCGTATTCTCGCCACTCTAGCACCATCCTGCATGAGAAATTGACCAATTGTCCATTAGATTCTTGTAAATCCACTTGTGCGGCGTCATACGCAACTGTTTTACAAACAGCCGCATATGTACGAAGTTTCTAGCCCCTTTTCCGCGTATAGACAGCCCTATACGCGGAAAAAGCTTCGATACCCGTGTGGGCCACAGCGCTCATGTAGAATTGGCCTTAACAACCTCATTTGACCATGAAAACTTGTAAAAATTGTATTGAAATGCAAGCTGAGAGCATGAGTAAATACCTGGAAGAAACGGTTGTGAATTCTGCCGGCTGGATCTCCTGGAATTTGCAGTTGAAAATCAGAGCTCCAATGGGTAAAAGTTTCAAATGATTTCTATTTTTTACTATTTATAGAAAAAATTTCAAATATTTGAAAATTTTTACCCCCTTTCCTATAGTTTTGACCGTTTCTAACCATTTTGGACCATTTTTGACATAATATGTGATGTAGAAGATCGTTTTCAGCCCCGTTTCAGCCTTTGGATTGACCCATTCGTACTGATCTCAATTATAACGTCTACATTGGCATATAGGTTAGGTTCACCACCGTTTGCACTTTGCATGACCTTATGACCATGTCACTATATCCTTAGGTACGAACCCACTCTATTATGTCACAGAACCTTCTTGCTGCTATAAAAGTGGCATGATATGAGTGGTAGAGCCTCACCTTACATGGGTACCCTAGTTAGCGCCTTATTTTCATTTGGTGCCCATGCCGATGTTTCTCCCTTTAGGGTGTGGGAGTCTGTTGTATAGTATTGCCATGACATTTAGCAAGAGCCTCATACTCCTCTTGATCTTATGCTGGCCATGATCCCCCAGACTCCCTTATATCAAGTTGTGGATGCATTATCATGAGCTTTTCCTGTCTTATTGAGCTTTATGCCGGCTCCCCTGACATTGCGTTTCAGCCATATAGCCTGAGCTTGTCTCATGTCTAGCCATGCAGAGCCTTTCTTTATATCCTTCACAGCTTGATTCCCTTTTTACCAGGAGGGCATTTTCCCCCGAGTGTCGATATCCTACACATGTATCCTTGCATTGAGCATAGGTATGTTCCACTGCTTGGAACTAGTTTGTTTGCCCTAATGACACTAGTCTCCTCCTAGTTTTTAACTATAAAGCTAGTTTATTCTTTTTTCAAGCTTTTCAAATAACTGAAAAAGACCAAAAAAATCAAAAAATCAAAAATCCGGACAAGAAAAGATATTATCTTTGGCAGCTGTTGAGTCATGTCTCCTTCAAACAGAGCACTGTATATCACATCCATTGGTTGGGTTATAGTTTGACTTTAGGAGCTTTACTCATTTATCTGAGTTTATCTCCACCGACTGGTTAAGCTTCCAGTCCCTATGGAGCCTCTATTGATGCCTCCTGCATCATAGAGATGTCCCAGTTTGTATATCGAGTCTATGCTTCCTTCATTCAGTCACCATACGCCGTTATGCTCTTGTTCGAAGGAATTTGAAACCTAAGTCGGCCATTCCTCAGTTATCTTGACTTTGCATGTCGGCCATTCCAGGTACAGTTACTGGTTCGTGCACCTTATGATCGAGTCCTTCCACATTATACAGCCTTGCTAAGTACCTCATGTTGGATGATGGGGGATGCCCTAATGCCCTCCTTCCAACGGATTTCATCCCATTGACTTCAGATCATTTATTCTGGGATTGGAGTCTAGAGTCATTTTGAGTGCCTTGAGACTTGCAGTCATCAGTGGTAGGTTCTCTCGCCATTGATAGTTTTGGGAATACATCAATGTCCCCTGATCGATGGATTCTCTCAAGTGGTCGACCTCAACACATTTATTCACACTTGTTAGTTTGCACTCTAGTACCTTGATTCCCATTTTCATTATCAGTGAGTGATCTCGTGTCTGTTAACGATATACATCAATGACCGGTAATCAGATGATGGACTACTATGTTCGACCTAGACACCTCTATTCGCATATTAGGACATGTACTCATAGCAGTGTGTGTAGAAGACCTTCCAGATTGGTGGCATCCATTATATGCTACCTCCTTGATCGTGCCAATGTTCATGAGATTTCAGCTCTCGTGACTTGTTCCAGTGTATGTCAGACATTTCCAGCCACTATGGAGATCTTGATCTATTATATATCTTCAGCCTTTGTGGAGATCATGGTCCTTTGTATATCTTCATCATGGAGATTCTGATCTATGTATATTATACGTGGCGATGACCACATATGTGTTATCATGTTTCATGCCTATTCATGGCCATTGTACTCTTATGTATCCGGGACTACTATATGTATTCGCAGTTATATGCAGAGTTGTATTATTGTACTATGCTGATTGGGTGGCTATTCTTCCATTTGGGTACCTTCATCACTCCACTTCTGGGATGGACTTATAATGTATTTCGGCCATCCTATAACCCCTCTGATCTCATACATTAGGGGGCATCTGTTATAGCGGAATTCACCACACTAGGTGAATAACACATTGTATGGCCTTCCCCTGTCCCACTGTAGACTCATTAGCCCCTATGGATTACTTTTTGTCTTTTGATGTGTCCTTGATCATCCCTAAAAACATAAGAAAAGTGATATACGTGGATTTTACCCCGATAACCATGTACATACGCGGATATTACCCCTATAGTCGCGTACATCGGGATGTGTACATAATCCAAATCCTTTTGGAGTGTTCCTTGACTTGGATTCGACTCATATGACTCCTGGCCTTCCATATGCCTTGAGATCGCACGGATTTGACCTTTCAGTATCCCTTTCAAAAGCTATATAAGGAACCCCTTGAGACATTGAAAGCATAAGAGAGAATTGAGAGTAACGAAACTATAGTCCATTGTTTCCAGAACTTATGCTTGAGTCTGCATCCCTTTGTCCCTTGGAGCACTGTTGTGTTCTTCCCAACCTTTCCTTTTGCTAGTGAGCTTGCTATCTGAGTGATGGAGGATTGAGGTGGTGGAGGCCCAAGTGGGGGATTCAGTTTCTCCGGTTCGCAGACGTGCCATTAGAGGTTGTCACTTGTAATCTCTGATTCATATTAATAGAAATATCTTTTCCTGTTTAGTAATGTGTATTTGAATGAATATTGTATCCATTGGAATATGTCAAATGCTTTTAGATTATTGATTATATATGCTAGAATAGATCTAACACCATGATATATAGTATTCTTGTATTGTTTACTTGTTGTTGAGGAAGTATTTTATCAATTCAAGCTGAAGATTGGAAAGCTCAACGGGGATCTCCTTCAACCGTCTGGAATAAGGTACGAGGTTCGATCCTTTAGTGTTAGACATTTTATTTCTATTGCATATTGGGAAAGATTGGTTTCTGGAGTCTAGCTGTCTGTTGTGGTACCCCAAGACATAGGAATTTCTCTCCGTAACAGTATCCAACATTTGTTTGTATCTCATTTACTGCATTGTGGCCAATATTCATTGCATTTTCCAACTTTCCATAACTTGCCATGGTATCCAAAGATTCCTTCACACATACTTCTATCAATCAACCATCATGGAAACAAGGAAACGTGACAAAAAACTCGTGAGGAAACTTCGACATGTCATTTTTGTACTTGATCCTTTTGGGTAAAATCATTTTGACTGCACAGAGCACTAATTTGGACTTCCACTTTTTGTCCTCTTACCCGAACTCATTAACTCCTGCAATAACATGTGATGTCTCCATAACCATCTTCAAATTGCACATACATGAATATCATTAACTTCAACGCATCTTCAATTTATTTTCAGATGGGCGAGGAACCACCTTCTAGTTATATAAATGAGTTATGTATTTCCTGGTGCATCATCCTGGTTCATTCCAAATTAATCTTGTTTTGATTTTTGTAGCCTTTAATTTCTTCTTCTTCTATCATCATGTCTTCCTACTCTTAGATATTCAATGACTTGATTGCCAGTATTTTCTTGGTGATTCAGTTGCAACAGATGGAATTTGGAAGACTAAGAGTGGACATAGGAGTTTGGAAGTCCCAGATGAAGGAGTTTGATTTCATGCATTCGTACAACCAATGCTGGGTTAATCAGAGAAATACTTAGGAGTTAATCATTATGAGTAAGAGAGTCGATTTAATGGAGCAAAACTAACAACAAAACCTTAACCTCATAAACCTAATTCAGGATGACCAATCCATTTCCAATGCATCATCTTCTATTCTACAACTTTGTCCATTGTTGCACCCCACAGAGTTCATCAAGCCAAATTCGATGGATCTAGAGCTTTGTCTTTCACATGTCTTTCAAAACATCCTGCTAATCATGACGTGGAGTTGGATCTTGAACTGCAAATATGAATTGATTTCGTTCTTTCAATTTTGTTCAATTTGGCTACTATCCTCATCTTTTTGCTTCAATTATCATCAGACATCAACTTGCTACCTATTCATACTTCAAATATGTTTTCCGTGTGTTGTAAAGGAAAGTGTCCTATGGCTAGGGTTTAAGAGGCCATCAATGTACTGGGGTTGAAAGAGAGATGCACAATGTTCAGCAAGTATATAACAGCAAGTTTCAGAGATGAGAAAGGTCCACACCTGATAAACTGAAGGCTGGTCCAAGCTTTCTCTTCAATCCTCTTCTTGCTCCTCTCGCTCCAAGAGACTTGCAAAACAAGTTATACCTTCCTCAAACCATTATGACCATACATAAGACAATGATAATCAAATAAACATAAACAAATGATCTGAATAACATCATCATGTGATCAGAAACAGAAATTCAATCACACATTGAACAATAATTTGGGAAGAAGAAGGACATCACATCTTTATTAATCTTGAAAACAAGTACAAATATACCTTCTCTTCAAGTTTGGCACCTCACGAAACCTTGATCTGGTTCTGCTGTTTCTCTTCTCCAATGAACTCAGCCTCCAAGCTCTGCAACGCAAGGGAAGACCTCCAGGGCAAAGGTGTAGGAAAAGAGAGTCCCGATTCCTCCAGCATAACAATGCATAAAATCCAAGTCCCCTTTCATGAACCTCCCTACCTCTATTTATATGATGAAGAAGATTTAGGGGCGAAGCCAAAGTGGTTACAACTGAAGGAGTCAGTTGTATAACTACCCAAACTAACTCAAAAGGCGTGTTTTTATGTTTTAATGTTAAGAAACAGATGCGCGACTATGAAGGAGAGCAACCCGCGCATGATACGCAAGTTTACACAAGAGCAACCCGCGAATATATGCATGCGCGACTTGCAAAACATAAGAGTCGCGAGTGATGCGCGGGTTGCACATAAGGAGAGTCGTGCATACACAAAAAACACATTTTTAAGGTATTTCTGGGCATTTTCAGACTTTGGTGTCTTCTGTAAAGTTTTAGCTAACTGAAATACCTTTCCAACGGTCTAGAAATGAGGTCAAACGGAGTTACAAAACTCAATATATGGGTCCTCCAAGATAGGTGTTTTTTCAGTGACTTTCATGAAGTGCCGACATGCGACGAAATCAT
>LPNX010496711.1:12051-26209 GCA_001517045.1 Pseudotsuga menziesii | reverse complement strand
TATAGATGGACTTTAAAGCTTTCTACTCAAAATGGAGGTTTTATGAAGGAAATGAGGGTTATATAAGAGGCAAAAAGGGGTCAAAAACAGTGCCCAACAAGGGGTTTTGGAGGGAAGGAGGAGGGCTTTGGGGGATAAAGCCCTCTTCTCCTACCTCATTGTCACTTTGCAAGAGAAGAGAAGAGAAGAGGAGAGGAGAAGAAAAGAGAAGAAGAGGAGAGGAGAGGAGAAGAAAAGAGAAGAAGAGGAGAGGAGAGGAGAAGAAAAGAGAAGAAGAGGAGAGGAGAGGAGAAGGTTGCAGCTTGCCACCATTGGAGAGCGGGAGCCAAAGAGGTAGGTTCTACAACCTTTTAAGTTCTTTGTAAATTAAACATTTGTCATTTTCTTTTTGTTAAAATTTTGAAATTTTTTGACCTTTGATTTCTATGATAGTTGAAATTTGAATGCTTGAGCCTTAGCCATATAAATTCTAGAGTCTAGAGTCTAGAATCTAGTGACTAGAATGTACATTGTTAAAAACTTAAATCTCTAGTTCCTCCCTCATTCTATTGCAGGCAACATGTTAAATCTCTAGTTTCATTTGGCATCAACCATGATGATGGGCTTGTTACCACCTAAGTTGTACTTAGTGGTTTTTTATCAAGTGAGCCTGGTGAACCGAACAAGGATAACTGGTTCAGACATCAAAAGACCTTTGGAAGTACTTCTGGGAAGTGCTTGTTGTACTATATCACATGTTCATACCCCATGGGGGAATTGTAATAAATGTTCTAGCATGATAGTGTCTGTAAAAGACTCGGTCTCTTAGACTTTATTTGTCAATCTTATCAGCCCAGGGTGTTTTTTCCCTTGATTTTTTTTGGTTATTGAATAAACGACTGATAATTTCTAAGTTTTTCACTCCATAACTCCAAAGTTGGGGTGGTCGGCTTGGCATTTTGGCCTATTGAGGTTATTAGAGTCTATGTGTCAATGTATAAACATGCTAGACATCATGGTCGAGTCATATGAACATGTCTAAGTCCCCCTAGGTTTTTTCAATTTTTCAATTTTTAATTTTTTTCAATGTTTTTAATTAAAATTTAATTTTTCCAAAACTTAGGGTATTTTTTAATAGTTTAATTGGAAAAATTTATTTTGTAATAAAAGTGGGCCAAATAATCAGTTTCAGTCATGTAGGTGCTCATTTTCAAGCTAAGAGCACCATGTAAACCCATGGACCCACTATTTCCTAGTTTTGAGTGATTTTCCATCACTCAGGTCAGAAAGCCCCAAAAAATCATTTATTGATTATTTTAATTAATAAATTGATGAATAATGGAGCAAATCCAAAATCATAGATCAGTGGATTCTCAGCCGATTTGAATGAAATTAGTCAGATCTGAACCAGATTGACTGGATCTGACAAATCCTTGACTGAAGGAGGTGATCAAATCAGATCCAGAGTTGATCTTCAGCATCCTTTATGGAAATTTTGCCCTCCCTCTCTCCTCAACACGTTTTGGCTCATCTGGATGAGTTTTGGTGGATGCTTCAGTCAACAGGTTGAGGTGTCGGTCAAATCAGATCTCCGATTGACAATTACACTTAGTGAGACTCAGATCTGGCTCAGTTAAACACAGATCAGGCATTAATGGACTCTCCATCAGCATATTTGGTTTATCTCCTTGGGATTTGTGCCCCCGTGGGGTGGATCTCCTAGTTTTTGTATATATCCAAGCACAGCAGCCTCTTCCAAGCTAGTTAGAGTTGGATTGAAGGGCTTGCTATTGTAATATTGTTGTAATCTTTTGATTGTTGGAATAAAGAAGCTTTGGAGGCTAAATGGTGTAGTGTTCTCATGTGTGTGGATTAAGCATTGTCTTACGGCTATTGATGTTGCCGGCTTTTCTCTCAATTTCTGCATCTGAACCCTGTCTGGGTTGAACGATTCAGCTGAATCAATAGGAGTATAGTTGGGCAAGTAAGGTTACTTGTTTTTTCTATATCTCATAGCATATATGTTTGAAGATCTAGATTATACATGTTTAATAAGTTTATTTGCATGTAAATTTTGTCTCTTTTTCATATACATATCCAGATCTCATGAGGTTTCGTGCAAGATTGTGTGTTTAGCTTTCAAGTAACAAGGATTGCACGAGCTGTGGATCTAGTTTGACTCCACTGTACATCCAAAAACTTTGTGAAGGCATTGCCCCTTGGTATTCCACTAACAAGTTTCCATTGCAGATCCATCCAACAACGGGCCTTTCCCCTTCTCTTCCTCCTTTCTTTAAAAAATCAATCTTCTGGTTACCTGTCTCTTCCTCTTATGATCAGATCTAGTTCTAAGAACTGAATATATATTGTTAGATCTAGTTTATAAGAGTCTTGCTGCTTAGATCTATAGTTTTATAAAGAATATCATTTCATAAAGATAGATCTAGGTGTAGGAATTTCCTTTTTTGCAAGTAGCTAAAGCATAAGATCTAAAGCTTGCTCATAAGGTAGTTTTTTTTCCCGTTCTTCAAAGATTTAAATTCTGCAAGAAAAGTGCATATCTCATTGGCTGCCCAAACAGCAATCCAAGATCCCAAGGAAAGCTTGCTTTCCTTGGTTCCTTTTTGCAAAACTAGATTAGCCCCTTTTAACAATTTTTTACTTAGTTTTTTTTCGATAACTAGCGTGGTGACCCAAAACACTTTTAAAGTGTGTTTGGGCACATTTGATTCTAATTGCTCACTGTTTTTTAGCAGGTCTAACAAAAAAGAAAAGGAGACTGCCCATTTTCCAACTCTTGGACGAATCGGAGCTTCCCGGAAGCTTCCCCAACTATCTTGTTTAATTCTAGCTTGTTACAAGCTTGTTGTAAGCCTTTGGATCCCAGATAACAAGGACCAAAGTGCATCAATTTTAATTTGTTGATATTGTAAATCGCTGCTAATAAAAGGAAAAGGTCTTTTCGAATAGGCTCTTTCGAGCCATCCCCCTCTGAGGGGATTTGCGTCAGTGCCATTTTTTTTACTTTTTGCTCATATGTTTTCAAACTAGCGTAGCTCTAATCTACAGGGTAGTATACTTTGATTCATTATCAATTTCATATTCCATATTTGATATTTCAAAGTAATCTTAATACTTACCCCACGACTTCCCGATTGACCCAAAAGGGGAAAGAGATGCGTGGTAGGACTAATTAAAAAACCGGAATTGTGTATCTGTGTTTTCCTTTTCTTCATTTGTTTCTTCAACTATTATAAAATTAACCCCTCCTTGATTCCCCGACTGAGATCCACTTGGATCGAAAGATGTTCTTGGAGGGTTTTTCTTTTTAACAAGAACACCCTTTCTTTAAAAATTTACTAAAATTGACAAGACTCCGGTGTGTATGCTCTGCACTTGGTTGCGGTTCGTCCGATCAGTCAAGCTGTATCAAAAGCATTTGAGTGACTAGAATAATTAGGACTCACTCTCCCAAATTGACAAACCATCAGGTGAAAATCCAACACCTAGATCAAACCATCACGATGGCAAAATACCCAAAGGAAGCAAGAACTTCTGAAAAGTGACCTCGGGGGCCGATCTCTATCACACCCTAACGGGTGCGTTATGAACAATAGCCCCAAAGACTCCATTCAGCCCACATATTCCTTGAGGGTGGCCGTGAAGGTTTAGTTTTGGACATACTCCAAGTACTCTCAGGTATATCTGGAGTCCACCCCTTCACCTAATTTTAATCAACTCACACCTCACATTAACTTAAAACGTACCAAGAGGCAATTGCAAAACATTCACTCCAAGCACATGCAAGTACATTGATTTTATTTTGACTCCATTCCAAGGCACTGGTTATTTTCTTGCTTTATATATATATTGTGTCTCAGCATTGTGCTTTCATGCGCTCATTTTTGTATCTTGTCATCTTTGATTGTCTATAGTTAAATTTCAAACTCCTAAGTAACTCATTCAATTTAACATCACCGTACTAAGTATTTCAGCCTTAGTAACTTAATAGGGTCTACCCCCCTTGGCTTCGTTAGGAGTTACGCCTAAACGGAGGAGTCAAGAACAAGGTGACAGCCTTGACTCAAGACTTGCCCCCAAGGACACACCGAGTGGCTTGAAGATTTCTACCACGTGACCCAGGTGTGTGAAAGGCGACAACAGGGCTTATGGTTTATTTTGTTGGTTCCATTTGTTATTTTGATGGTGGTGGTTGGAAACCGGAGGAGGAATGAGGAAGAGAATGAAGAAGTGGGAAGTGGCACATACCATGGAGAGGAGGATGAGGAAGAGGAGGGGGAAGAGGAGACGGAAAGCCAAAAGAAAACCAAAGAGGACCCCACACCCTTGTGGAAATATGTGACGAGGCAGGCAAGAACTAGAGGGGGTGGAACCACCAAATTTGTTTTCCACCATTGTAACAAGACATACACAGGTTCATATACCCGTGTGAGAAGACATCTATGTGGGCACATGCCATGTGATGAAAGAAAAATTGTTGGAGTTTGTGTTTGCCCAAACGTGGTATCAACACAAAGAGCCATCTATAAGAAGGAAGAATTTGAAGCACAAAACACATCAAAACGATCATCGAATGACCATGACCTTTCATGCTCACCAAGAACTAGAGGCCCATCCACCCAAGGCAGTGGATTCTCTCCCATGCAATCACGTGGCAGCCGCAGGACAATATCGGATTTCCTTGATCAAGGTGGTAGGGATGACGTGGATTCAAAAGTTTATCGGTTTCTCTATGCATGTGGCATAATACCATTCAATGTTCTTCAATCACCCTATTGGCATGAAATGGTAGAGGCCATCCGCACTACCCCAGCAGGATACAAGAGCCTCGGGTATGACAAAGCTAGAACTGTGGGGCTTGACAAGCAAAAAGCCAAGATCCAAAATGCTTGGAATGAGTATGGGATATCAATTGTATCAGATGGTTGGACCAATGTGAAAGGTAAGCCATTAATAAATGTTCTTGGTGTCTCTGCTACTAGTGCAATTTTCCTTTCGGCACATGACTACTCAGATAAATTCAAGCCCGGCATGAACGTTGCAGAACTCCTACTCAAAAACATTGAAGCTATTGGTCCATACAATGTCATCCAAGTCATAACAGATAATGCTGCTAATTGTAAGGCAGCAGGAGCACTCATTAAAGATAAATACCCCAACATATTTTGGTCCGGGTGTATGGTTCACACACTGAACCTTTTGATGCGTGACATTATTAGGTAGAAGGAAAATGAATACAAATGGATTGGTGAACTATACAAAAAGGGTAAGCACATGATAAGATTTATTACCAACTATAGCAATGCCCATGGCATTTTCCGCGCTCACTCAAAGTTAGAGCTATTAAAGATAGCAAAGACTAGATTTGCTAGCTATTACCTCACCTTCAGGCGCTTTTTGAAGGTAAGAGAGGCATTGGTTGATAAAAATTTGTTGAAGACTAGATTTGTTGAAGATGGATTTTGTTGATAAAACCCTAGCTGAGGGTTTGAACATAAGATAGTCTTCTTCACCTGTGAGAGCAAAAGTGTGTGTGACAAATGAGAAGGCTTGATATTCTTTTATAGCCTTTGTTCACCTGTAAGTGGACAAGATTAGGAAAAATGAAAATAATAATATTTTTATTCTTTTCCTAATTTCACTTTCACATTTACCAAAAACGATACTTCTATTTTTCCTTTGACTTTTATAAGAAGTCCTTATTTATTTTGATTTTTTACTTTGGTCATTTTCTTGTGGTCACAAAGTCTTTATTTATTTTGACTTTTGACTTTGGTCATTTTCCAAGTGCCCCTGTGGTCCTTTTTTATTTCAAAAGTACATCATCATAAACCAAGAGAGTTATTAATGCTTTTATCTCACACACTGTATGACACCTAGATCTGGTACTAGGGTAACTTGACCAAGGGTAGCTAATCCTTAGAGAAGCACACCAAGCCCATAGATCAAGGATCAAAGTGCCACACACATGACCAGACCCAGTCTAAGGCTTATAGTATCTTCATTCTCCAAGAGAATGGATACTCAAAGCTAAGCTAAGTCTACCAGTCCCAGACTGGTCTACATTGTGGTCCCGGACCAGTTGTCTACTCGACACAAGGTTGAGTCTACCCAGGGCAGATCTGGGTTTATATCAAGGTCCCAGACCAGATATCTACCATTCAACAAAATGGTCACTCAACACTAGGTTGAGTCTTCACCATGGTCTCGGACCAGGTGGTCCCATTCTCCAAGAGAAGGGCTCTCGATGTTGCTCAGAAAATTAACACTCCCTCTCAGCGAGAAAGGCATTCTCTGCCATACCAAGCTTGTCACGAAAGTACACAAACTTTGGTGTTGTCAGAGGCTTGGTCAAGATATCTGCAATCTGTTCATCTGTACGAATGTACTGCAACTTCAGAGCACCTCTCTGCACTAGGTCTCTGATGAAATGATACCTCATTTCAATGTGTTTCGATCTGTCATGAAACACTGGATTCTCGGAAAGCTTTATGCAACTCTGATTATCGCAATGGATGATCGTTGAGTCAAGCTTTCCCTCGAACAGATCAGATAACAATTTTCTGAGCCAAACTGCTTCCTTGCAGGCATCGCTTGCAGCAATATACTCTGCCTCAACTGTACTCTGAGCTATGGAACCCTGCTTCCTGCTGGACGAAGAGATCATTATTGATCCCATACTGAAGCAATAACCAGAGGTACTTTTCCGGTCAACTGCACTGCCGACCCAATCTGAATCTGAATATCCAGTTAACAATACTCCACTGCTGGAAGTATACCTGAGCCCATAAGTGATAGTCCCTCGCACATATCTGAGTACATGTTTGGCAGCTATCAAGTGTATGTGCTTCGGATCTGACATGAGCTGACTCAATGCATTCACTGTGTAGCAGATGTCTAGTCTCATATGCACGATATACATCAAGGGACCAATGAGTTGTCTGTATAGAGTAGAGTCCACACTTTGTGAACTAGAGGCTGAGTCCCGCAACTTTGTCAAGTTGGTAGTCATTGGTACACCCATGGACTTGCAGTCTTGCATCCCAAATCTCTGCAAGATATCCACTACATACTTTCCTTGTGTCAGGAAGATCTCACCTGGCTTTTGCCAGACTTCTAAGCCAAGGAAGTAATGCATCAATCCGAGATCTTTCATCTCGAATTCAGAGGTAAGCTCCCTCTTACACTGGTCTTTAAAACTGTTCATCACCGGAACAAGTCATCTACATATAGAACAAGTATCAAGACATGATTATGAACAACTTTAAAGTACAAGTTAGAATCAGTTGTACTTTTGGAAAACCCCAAGCTATGGAGAAATCCATCCATCCTGGCATACCAAACTCTTGGAGCCTGTTTCAGTCCATACAAGGCTTTCTTCAGTTTACATATATGGGTCTTCTTCCCATGAGTAACAAAGCCTTCAGGTTGTTCAATATAAACTTCTTCCTCAATCTTACCATTGAGAAACGTTGTCTTTACATCCATCTGATGTAACTTCCATATGAATATTGCAGCAAGTGCAATGATGGTTCTGATGGTAGTGTACCTGGCAACAGGTGCAAATGTCTCGTCATAGTCAATGCCTTCTTTCTGAGTAAAGCCACGAGCTACGAACCTGGCTTTATACTTTTCCACACTGCCATCTGCAGCATGCTTGATCTTATAAAGCCATATGGAAGTCACTACTGACTTTCCTGTAGGTCTGGGAACAACTTGCCAAACATCATTCTTCATGATTGACTTATACTCTTCAATCATGGCATCAACGCATACCTGTTTACTTGCTGCTTCTTTGTTCGATGAAGGTTCTGAACTGATAAAGACCGGAGTACTTCTGTGGTTTTATGCTTTCTCTGAAAGTCCCTGAAGGAGCTTTGTGTTTCTCGGCTTCTTGTACCGTTTCTAAATACCAAGTAGGTCTCCTTTTGGAAGGAGGAACTTCAAGTAGTTCTTCTAATGGACTTCCAATGCTTTCAGGAACATCTAGAGTTTGATCATCAAACTCTTCCTCCCTCTAAATTTTTGAATCTAGAAACTCAAGTGGAGCAACTGCATCTTCCAATGAAAGCTCTAGTGCTTTACGAAACACTGCTTCCTCATGGAAGATCACATCACTGCTGACCTCAATGTACCTCTGCCCAGGTATATATACTCAATAAGCCTTCGAGCAATCATTGTACCCAACGAATAAGCCTTTCTTACCAGAAGGCTCTAGCTTGGCCCTCTTTTCTTTTGGCACATGAACATACACAGGAGTCCCAAATATCCTCATGTGATCAACTGCGGGTTTCTTCTTTGTGAAGACTTCTTCTGGAGTCTTCTCACCCAAGATAGCATGAGGGCTTTTGTTATGGATGTACACAGCAATTTCTGTAGCTTCAGCCCACAAAGACAAAGGAAGATCTAGATCAGTGATCATGGCTTTAGCAGCCTCACAAATCGTTCTATTCCTCCTTTCTGCAACCCCATTCTGCTGAGGGTTGCAAGGCACTGTCAGTTCTTTCTTGATTCTTGCTTCTCGGCAAAAATCATCAAACTCATTAGATTCATACTCACCTCCATTATCTAATCTCAAGATACAGATGTGCCTGCCAGACTGATTTTCAATCAGTGTCTTGAACTCTTTGAACTTGTCAAAGGTTTCACACTTGGCCTTGAGGAAGTAAATCCAAGACTTTCGAGAGTAGTCATCAATAAACAAGACATAATATAAACACCCACTCAAAGAGGGTGAAGACATGGGCCCACAAATGTCAGAATGAATCAAATCCAAAATGCCTTTAGATCTACTCTTGTTTCTGAGAAAGGATTTCTTAGTGTTCTTACCTAGAGCACATCCTTTGCAAATTCCTTCATGCTTTAAGGAAACTTCTGGCATACCTGTAACCATCTTCTGCAATCCTGGGAGAGCGGTGTAGTGAAGCTATCCAAACCTTCTATACCAAAGTTCGCAAGGATCAACTGAGTGATGTACCAAAGCATGAGTGGAAACTTTTAAAGCTTTGTAGAGATCTCCCTCTCAAACCCCAATCTGTACTGCTGAGTCTAGATCCATGTCTTTTGCCCATAAAAAGACCTTGTCCATAAAGAGGACTTTGTGACCATGATCTTCTAAACTAGCAACAGATAAAAGATTCTTCTTTAAACCAAGAACATAAAGAATATCATCAACATGAAGAACCGTACCTGAGTCAAGTTTAAGTGAAGTTGAGCCAACTCCTTCAATCTTGTAAGTGGAATCATCCCCAAGTTCTACCTGAGTGGTGAACTTCTTCTTTCTGTAACTGGTGAGGGTACTACGGTTACATATCATGTGTCTGGAGGCACCACTGTCAACCAACCAAGAAGTAGAGCAAGCTGAGAAAGAACCAGTTAGAGCAGAAATCAAATAGTACTCTCTTCTAGGCTCATCAGTTTTATTAGCCTTGGCTTTCTTCTTCTTCTTTGGTTCTTCATCTTCTTCTTCCTCTGCTTTTGCAGCAGATGCCTGAAACCTTCTCTTGGGTTTTTTCTTGTTCTGTCTGCAGTCTCTAGCATAATGTCCAAACTTGTGACAAGTATAACATTCAATCTTAGACATGTCAGAAAACTTACCCTGAGGTTTCTTCCCTTTCTTTTGCTAATGGAAAGGCTTCTTGAACTTCTTGGTCTTTGTTGCAAGTGCAAGGTTATCCTGCTTGATTACCTTGTCATTGTTCCTTGATTCTTCTTGTATGCAATCATGCCAAAGCCTTTCAAAGGTTGGCTGATTTTCTCGTCCACAGACGGATGCCATGAAGGTTTCCCAAGAGCTTGGGAGACCATCAACCATTGTTTGTACAAGATCATCATCATCAACAATAACACCAATAGCAAGGAATTGATCTCTTACCTGCTTGATCTTGGTGAAGAAGGAACCAACACTTTCATCTTTGTTCAGCTTCAAAGTTTATAGCCTCTTCTTCAAGACTCTCTTTTGACTAGGAGCCTTCTTTTCATAGAGGTTTACCAATGTATCATAGCATTCTTTAGCAGTCTTCAGAGATGAGATGTTGGGCATCAATTCTTCTCTGATGGAATCATAAATGAGCCTTCTGGCCTTACCTTGCTTTTTCTTGTAAGCAAGTCTACCAGCATTTGTTGTAGGCTCTTATGTGGCATTAAAGACAAGGTCATCCAAGTCATTCTCATCTAGAATTGTTGTCAACCTGGCTTTCCAGGAGTTGAAGTTTGCTGCACCGAAGAGCTTCTCTTCCAGTTTGAGACCATTGGTGGCCATCTCTGTCACTTGTCCAAAAAGTTAGATCTGCAAATCTTATTCCAAGATCTAGTGAAAAGTAACAGCAATGTCCCTTTACTGTGTTTTCACATGCTAAGTTCTGATACCATGTTGAATTTTCAGCATTAGCATAAACTTTAAAAATTTGCAGATAAACATAATAAATAGATCAGCAGTACAGTAATCATCACATCATCACACATGGACACAATATTTTTTTCACTGGGGAAACCTTCAAAGGACAAAAACCCCAAAAGCATTAATAGCTCATCTCGTAAATGAGATGGCTTCAGAAATTCTTCAAAAAATTCCTCAAATCCAAATCTAGATTTTGACCACAGTTTACAAATGCAAAAGATTTCTCAGCAAAACAAACTAAGGTTTTCAAACCCTAGTAAACCACATTTACAGATCTGCCCAAAAATGATTGAGGCTGCCGAAAACACTCTGTCTGCCCAAGATGAAGTTAGGGCCTGCCCAAAAATGCTAGAGACTGTCAAAAACAGTCTACACAAATTTATCAGTCTACCCAAGATAATATTAGGGCCTGCCCAAAATTGCTAGAGGCTATCAAAAACAGTTTGCACAAATTTATTAGTTTTGCCCAAGATAAAATTAGGGCCTGCCCAAAATTGCCAGAGATTGTCAAAAACAATCTGATCCAAAAAAACAATCTCAGATCTGCCCACAAACAAAATTAGGGCCTGCCCAAATTTTATTTTAAAACAGGTTGCCGAAATTTTGAAACAAGCTGCCCGAATTTTCCAGTAACTACCCATGACTGTTCCTCTTCCCCAGGTCTACCCGAAAAAGAAACAGAGGATGCCCGGAAATAGAAGAGGTTGCCCACAAAAAAAAACCTCCGCTGCCCGAAAAAAATGAAGAAGGCTGCCCAAAAAATGGAATGTTGAAGATGGCTGCGCAAAAATGCTGAAGATGGACTTTGTTGATAAAACCCTAGCTGAGGGTTTGAACATAAGATAGTCTTCTTCACCTTTGAAAGCAAAAGTGTGTGTGACAAATGAGAAGGCTTGATCTTCTTTTATAGCCTTTGTTCACCTATAAGTGGACAAGATTAGGAAAAATAAAAATAATAATATTTTTATTCTTTTCCTAATTTCACTTTCACATTTACCAAAAACGATACTTTTATTTTTCCTTTGACTTTTATAAGAAGTCCTTATTTATTTTGATTTTTTACTTTGGTCATTTTCTTGTGGTCACAAAGTCTTTATTTATTTTGACTTTTGACTTTGGTCATTTTCCAAGTGCCCCTGTGGTCCTTTTTTATTTCAAAAGTACATCATCATAAACCAAGAGAGTTATTAATGCTTTTATCTCACACACTGTATGACACCTAGATCTGGTACTAGGGTAACTTGACCAAGGGTAGCTAATCCTTAGAGAAGCACACCAAGCCCATAGATCAAGGATCAAAGTGCCACACACATGACCAGACCCAGTCTAAGGCTTACAGTGTCTTCATTCTCCAAGAGAATGGATACTCAGGGCTAAGTCGAGTCTACCAATCCCAGACTGGTCTACATCGTGGTCCCGGACCAGATGTCTACTCAACATAAGGTTGAGTCTACCCAGGCCAGATCTGGGTTTATATCATGGTCCTAGACCAGATATCTACCATTCAACAGAATGGTCACTCAACACTGGGTTGAGTCTTCACCATGGTCCCAGATCAGGTGGTCCCGTTCTCCGAAGAGAAGGGCTCTCGATGCTGCTCAAAAAATCAACACAGATGAGATCTTCCTCAAACATAGGGAATACACATTTAAGATCATAAGAGATTTAGGATGATGGACTACAAGTTCATGACTATCACTATGATGACAATCTAAAGAAGCTGAGTGATTCCACTTCAAATTCAGATTTGGTGATGTACATGCAGTTGATCTGATCATTGATGACATATTTGCTTTACAGCAAAGCAAGTGTTGAGGCACCTACGCAGTACAATTGGATATGACCTAAGAAATGTCTCAAGTGATGAAGTGATGCTGCAAAAGATATTTAGATCCTGGCTAAGAAGAGTGCAATGAATAGAGAAAAGCATCTTGAAGTATTGTTTCAACTTGGATTGACAATGATACCTTGGATTAGCAGAAAGAATGCTTCTATGGCACTCAGCTCAGCAAAAGTAGAACAAATTACAACCATGTCGCAAAAAGGAGCAGTGAAGCTCTAGTACACATCCATGGATGAGCAAATAGTTGACATTTTCACCCAGCTTGGTGTAATGAAGAATGCATCTTTGAGTGAGAGGGAGCGTTGATGGATATGTGACATCGTGAAGATGAGCAAGCAAACATTCAGGAGAGATGAATGGCCCAAACACTAGATGAGCATGCAAGCAAACATTCATGAGATGAATGGCCCAGACATCAAATGTGTAGGCAAACATTCATATGAGATGAACGGCCTAGACATCTTGATATATGAGAGGCAAACATTCACAAGAGGTTGACCTAGATACAGACACTGTAGTACAAACGCAATTGCAATGCAGATACAGTTCAATTCCAGTACAGATGTTAATGCAGTATAGGTACCATACAGATGCAAATGCAGTATTTAAGGACGTTCTCACCAAAGTTAGCGGCTTTACATGACGCAAAATGTCTCCCTCGTTGAGAGGGAGTGTTGATGTTCTCATGATTCCATCATCGGGCAAACATTCTACAGATCATTCTCTTACGAGATTCATGACCCATGGAGAGAATGACCCCTTCGTAGCCCTGAGTAGTCATGTGTTGACTGTGTATATAGAAAGTTCGAATGCTTGGCCTAGTCCAATCATGTGTTGACTATAGTGGTAGTAGGCTAGAGGTTACATTGCATACTCACTGTGTGGGAGTGCTCCGTAGCGAGAGTGGTTTATTTTTAATAGACTGAAATGACTTGTCTATGTTACAAGGAGATATTATCTCCTTCTCCTTGTATATTAGACAAAGTCTAATCTAAAGTTAAATTTGACAATTGGCTCTGAGAAGTGACCAGGACTTCTTAGAGTATGGTCAAATCAACATTAGAGCTCTTAGGAAGAATATGACTGCATGTGATGAGACATCGATGAGGAGAAATTTTCTATATTGTTGAAGAAATATCAGTGTTACACGGGGACTCGCCCCCCAGGGTTGGGGGCGCGCCCCCCTCGCTCCCTGCGCCCCGGGGGCTCGAGGGCTCCTGGGGAAACGTTTCCCAGCGTCCCCAAAATCAGGAAACTCTCGGAAACTCACAAGGGGGTGCGTCCCCCTATTCTGGAGCGCGCTCCAGTGAAGGGGGGCTCCCACACGCCCCCTCCAGAAATTGGGGGCTCCTAGATGCTCCCCACGATTTTCCCAATTTTAGTTTAAAAAAACAAAATTTTAATTTTATATCTTGTTTAGTCTCTATTTTAGGCTTAGTCCTTAGCAATTTACTATTTCACTATTTTAGCATGCATTATCATTAACTCAAGTTTTCAATTGCAATAACTGAAATTCGAAATATGAAATTATGAATATCAAGATTCAAATGACAAACTTGAAAATTATCATGATGAATTGTATAACGTGTTTGTATTATTAATTTGCTATATTCTAATTTACATTGCACAATGATAAACTTAGTATTCATTATTTATTATTTACTTTTAGTAGTTTACATGGGATGAATCATTGAATTGTTATTGTTAGGATTTAATAATTTATAATATTAATTTTTATTAAAACCTGTACGTCCCCTCGCCCCCCCAAATTTTAATGAAATTTGGGGGTGGTCTCCACACGTCCCCAATGTGCGTTTCCCCGCTCCGGCGTTCACATGTCCCGGAAACTTGGGGGAACATTGAGAAATATCCAAAGACGTCTAGACAATCCATTGAAGAAGTCCTGAAGAGAGCGA
>LPNX010496711.1:0-11929 GCA_001517045.1 Pseudotsuga menziesii | reverse complement strand
CCTAGTCTATAAAGGAGAAGGCTAGGGGTATAGAGTTTATTCATTTGGTTTTTAGGAGTAGAAAGCAATGGGTGAAGGGTAGAGTATGAAGCTTTTAGTGTAATTCTTATGTTCAAGATAACAATAATGTGATTTGAGTTTCAGATTTGTGTACTTGTTGCTACTTTCTTCAACTTGATATGTTTCAATTCCTAGTAACAATTAGATTGCACTTTTGATAGAGATTCAAGTAATTTGTTTTCTTTAGTATGTAAGCTTAGCTATCAAACTAGGATTGTTACCATACACTAAAGACTATCAACAAATCCATAGAAGAAATGGATAACCAAAAGATGCTCCTGTGAAACTATATTACTTGGGGAATTCCTTCTGGCAAGAAGTCATGATTGGGCATGAATCTACAAAATCATATTGTCACCCCAATCATGGTTAAAATCAAAGTGATTGTATTCAATGTTACATAACCCAACTGATTTTGAAAAAAACCGCCAATTGGACCGGTTTACAAGCTTCATCGAGTCAAATCACGCACTCAAACCGTTTTTAGTCGGTTACATACGAAATTGGTCGGTTTCAAAGCTAAATCCATCGGTTCCATACAAAACCGCTCGGTTTTCTCCAAATTGGTCAATTCAATACAAAAGTGGTCGGTTCTATCCAAAAACAACTAATTTCAATTTATTTCAATAAAATAAAAAATAGGGTCCACGTGTGAGTTGTTTAATTGACCCACGACCCTTCTAATGTTATAAAAGGAGGCTCCCACCCTCCATATCAATCACATTTAGTTGTGGATGGACTTGGGCCCTCTTCCACAACAAGAGGATGTGAACATTGATGTTGCAGTTAGACCAATGCTGCCTTCAAGCCTAGGAGAGTCAAGCCATGCTGATGTTCAGGATGTAGATGATGACTCTGAGTTTGAGCATGAGGACTCGGATAACTTTGATATATGATTAGAATCATTAGATTATAGATTCTAGAGTTTAGAGTCTAGACTGCAGTCATATGCTTATATTTTGACTTTAGAGGCCATTTATAACCTCTTTGTTGATTTACTTTTCTTGAAATATGTATTTGCAATCGATGCTATTTTGGTTTTATACACTCTTACTTGCTATATACAAGAGAAGCTGTGCATATTTGCATATAATGGTTTGAATTCACATGGATGCACATGGATATATATGTATTTTTTGAAAATATGAATGTTTATGTATTTTTGCTCAACCGGTTTTTTGATCCGGTTTGTTTCCCGATTTTTATCCGATTCCGGTCTGGTTCCGGTTCCCGAGGTCCGCTGGTTTGACCACCAGTTCAGTTTTGATAACATTGGTTTTATTATGCAAAGCATTTGGAGGTCCTAAGAGGCTATCAACCCCTCCTAAATTGGAAAGGTAGAGGATTCAAATTAAGCACGTATTTAAGAGCATTCAATTTGGTTGTCGCATATACCCTAACACAAAGGCAAAGACCCAACATGTATTTATGAGCAAACAATTTGGTGGTCACCAATCCACCAACACAAAGGCAAAGACTCTAGTCCAATTACCATGGTTTTCAACCTTAAGAGTCTTCGGAAGTGGAAATATAACTTCTGCAACAAATGATTTTGGTCTTTTAGATCATTGGAATAATATAAGTTCCAGAGCAGCTTGGCCCTTAACCAAAATTACAAACTAAAGATGGATTCCAGAGCAGCTTGGCAACATTTATTTTAGTCCTTGTGTATTGTGAGTTGATGATTGGATGGTAAGCAATTATATTAATAAGATCTGAGAATTCAAATTTAAGACAGACAGGAAGATGATCAGAAATACCTGAGCTAACATGTTCTATATTTGCCCACTGATTCTAAGAGACTTTCAGCCATTAGAAATCTATCCATGCTTTTTGCCACACCTGCCTCCCCCACCCTTCTATTTCGCCAAGTAGGGGATAAATTTGAAGGTAGGATATCAATCAATTTCGCCTCTAGAAATAGATGATGAAAGTACTCAAACATAGGAAAAAACCTAGGCTAATTTCCCCAAAATTCACAAGCAAACATAGTCAGATTAAGATCCCCTCTTAGAATCAGGGATGAATCCTGTAGAAGAGCATTGTAGGGGATAAATTTGAAGGTAGTAGAATCAGGGATGAATCCTGTAGAAGAGCATTGTAGGGGATAAATTTGAAGGTAGGATATCAATCAATTTCACCTCTCAAAATAGATGATGAAAGTACTCAAACATAGGATTAGGCCTAGGCCTAAACCAATTTCCCCACACTTCACAAGCAGACATAGTCATATCAAGATGCCCTCCTAGAATCAAGGATCAATCTTGTAGAAGACCACTAGCTGCAATCCTGTCCCAAAACATTTGGCGATCAACATAAGGGCAATAACAATTTATAATCATGATCCTTTTCTCTAGACCTCTAACATTACCTTCCAGCAAAATGCCTGCACGCGTATTAAAGGCCTTGAAATCAGCTACTAAGGAATTCCAAGTGGCTAGCAACCCCCCAAAATGACCAGAAGCATCAATAGAACAGACTTCCCAACCGAAAAAGATTTTTAAGAAGGTTTCACAAGCTTTTGATCCACTACATATTGACTACTGCATCAAGACAACATCAGGCTTCCTAAGACCAAAAAAGCGTTTAAGGGCATTTAATTTGGAAGAGCCGCCAACTCCCCAAATATTAGAAGATGTTACTATAATCGATAAACAGCTACAGATGGCATATCTCTAACAGCCCCAACACTGGCACCAGAATCTCAAGAAATTTTGTCAAGACGAGAAGAAAGATGAATGTAATCATTCCGACATCCGCATTTCCTCCGAGAACCGGCATCTTATTCAACTATCTTTTCTTGCCTAGGCTTTCTAATAGTAATATTTTGACAGCGTATCGAGGAAATAGGAGAAACCTCATTATTGACTGAAATTTTATAAGAGAAAATAGGCAACGGACTTTTAATAAGGACATCCCTACATGAAGCAGATTTTAAGGGATTCCCACCACCATCAACAGTCGAAGGAGAGCCCGACTCAACATTACCACCACGGCCCGAAGGAATAGTCGCATCTACCAGAGTATATCCGAGAGCAGAATGGGCAGCTGAGGTTTTCCTCCAAAATCGAACAACTATCAAAATTTGAGTCCTCCCACACAGAAGCGTTCAAAGACTCAGAATGAACCTTGAACTGGGACGAAATGCCCCCATTAGTATTACCCACCCAAGACTGCCTTCCCTCACAATCTGGGACATTGATACCCTCTTTACGAGAAAAAATCAATCAAAGGAGGTAAAGAATCTGAAGCAACACAACCCACAGAATTGGGCAATACAATAGAGTCACCAGAACCAGAACCCTTACACACAACCGAACCGGCTCAATAGATAAGGCCGGATTAGAACAAGGAAGCGAACCAGAAGACAATTTGGAAAAATATTGAACTTCGACGTCTTTAATTAATTTTATTTCCTCTTCAGAAAGTGAGCAATAGAAATGTGTGAGGAGATTTTCCAACTTACCAAGGAAAGAAGCAGAACCATCCATAAGAGGAAGAGGAGGCCACGATTCCGGAAAAGAGACTCAGCAAGAACACCTTCATCTTTATCCACACAGACTTATCACGAACAGAAACACCATCGCCACATAAAGAAACAACATCTTCAAAAGAATCAAAGGAAACCCTAAACGCCGCACAATTGTAATGAAGGTGTCCCGTCCATCGTCAAAGAAAACATCTGAAAGCAACCGTCTAGAATTAACCTCTATTCCTCTGGGGTTTTTGTATCACCCAACAAAACTCCAGAAACTACCATAACCAGGTCTCGAAGCCGAAGTAGGCACCAGACCACTTTGTTTTTCGCACCTTCGTTCCGCACTCCGAACAAGCAAACACCACATGACCGAAAGTAGGATCGTTTGTGAAAAGAATATTGCACGGAACATCTGGGGTTTTTGAGGGGCCAACTCACACTTCTTGGTCAGTCATAAAGATACTCCCATCTTCCCAATCCAGGTCATCGTCCGACCAAGATAAAATATCCTCCACCATCATCAAAGCATTGCCACGTCCCTTTCCAAATTGGAGAAAATCAAGAATTTTATTATGATTTAAAGTTTATTTACGATGAATCAATGTCATTTTCAGGTAAAGGTGCATTTCTTATACAAAACGGAGGCAATATAGAGGGCTTAAAAGTATTTGTGCTTTTCGCTTAAACCACTTTGATTACAGGGGTTATTTGATTGGCTTTGGCTTATTTAAAAACAAAAGTTATATGGTGGCAATGTTCTCGACCTTCTTATTAGCTTTGTGATTTTTATGAAAAAAAGTTTTGCACTGAAAACACTTAGCTCTCTTGACAACTAAATAATAAGGAGTTGTTTTCCACTTGGTATGAAGCTAAATAATAAGGAGTTGTTTTCCACTTGGTATGAAGCTAAATAATAAGGAGTTGTTTTCCACTTGATATGAAGCTAAATAATAATAGTTTAAAAGTTAAAATTGGATCATCAAAGCTTTATGAGATGAGATAACTTAGCTCTCTTGACAACTAATTTTATTAACTTCAATTTAATAATGTTTAACATTTTTTTTTATTCATATAAAAATCAATTGTTTGTTTTTTTGTTTTTATTAATATAAAAATTATTTGATTTTATTAAATATATTTTCTTGAAAATTAAAAATATATAAGCTTTTATGTACCCTCTAGTAGGGCCCATGGGAAAGTTTTCTATGGATCCTCCCAACCCTAGAGTGTGGGCCCCAACTTTGAAAGACGCATGGTGGAACACTATGTATATCATATACATATTTAATTGCTAAAAATTATTAAGATAAATAAATTATTAAAAAATATTTTAATATCCTAAAATATAAATTCTTTTAAAGAAGAGTAATATTTTTTGTTTAATATTATTATTTAAAAATCTTCTCAAATAATAAAACTTTATTTATTTTTTATTATTTAAAATAAAAGTTTATTTATTTTATTATCTAAAAGTTAAATTAATTCTTAACTAAATTGTGTAAATTTTAATATAATAAAAATATCTTTCTATATATTTTCTTAAAACATAACTTACAAGTCAACTGTATCAAAACTATATCAACCAATATATAGGAAGACCTCATTCTCAACCCATTTTATAAGAGGAATGCTTGCTTTTACAGGCTATCTTTACTTTAGCTTCAAAACCCTAGTTTATGCAAAATTATGTATTACCATTCATACTTAATTAACAAAATTACAAAAGATTCACTCAATCAATAAGTTAACATCCCGAGGAATGTCACATTTGCGAGTATATTGGTATTTAACAGTATGATACTTGTGAATGTCACATTTGCGAGTATATTAGTGTTTAACAGTATGATACTTGTACTTAACAGTATTGGAGATATACAAATATATGTCTACTTACCATATCAGGGGCGATCAACAGCCGCAACTATCAGCCCAAGGTAGTAGCCATCAGAGCTTCTTTTCAACAAAGTATATCCTTTGAAAAAAATAGTTTTTACATATATATAAGTATTTAAATAGTGTATTGTATTATCGATTGCAATAAAAATATATGTGTTTGAAAAAAACAGCTTTTTATATATAAATATAAATACATATAAAATTAAGTATTTAAATATTGTATTGGATTATCGATTGTAATAAAAATAATTTACATAAAAAAAATAAAAGTACTACACAATTTTACCTACAAAACAAATTAATAGCGATGGAGCACTTTTTATCATATTTTACTTACCACACATTGAATCGTATTGTATAGGGATGTAGCAATTTTCTGGCTCAAAGGAGCCCAATTTTTTTTAATCTTTGAACAACTTGTCTAATAATGACAAAGAACTTTTCTTATAATAATGACAAAGAATTTTTCTTCATCTAAATATATGACATTTCTATCTTTCTTCATCCAAAGAACTTTTCTTCATCCGAATATATGACATTTCTCTCTTAGCCTAATAACCATCAACGTGCAGTCCCTACCTTTGAAAGTTGAATGGCCAGAAAGGCTAAGAATATATAATTTTTAGGGTCAAATGATAGAATTCAGTAGGTATGTATTAATCTCAAAGTCCAACCTTTAAATATCAAACGATGTTTCCAAAGAGTTTTGTAAAGCTTTAGAGGTAATAAAAATTAAATTCAAAAAATTTTAAATATATATTTGTATAGAGAGTAGTAAGTATTTACAATTGTATTTGTACAGAGAGTAGTAAGTATTTACAACACAATGGTGCTCTGCAGGAGTATGAGGTGATCATTATTCAAATAACTTTGACATATTAAATTAGTGTATTATAGTGTCTAAATAATATTACTAATGTATATATTTTAGGAGTACGAGGAGATCATTATTCAAATAACTTTGACATATTAAATTAGTGTAAGATTACAGTGTCTAAATAATATTACTAATGTATATAGTTTATTGATATTAAAAGTTTTGTAAATATTATGATTTCAGATATTTATTGAAGTACAATTTCTCCCTGCAACCATATTTAGATTAGATTAATCCACGCCTTTAGAACAGGCAATTGATTGTCCTTATATATTTTTACAACAACCATTTTAATTTAGTAAAACTGAAACAAACTAGTACACAGGGAGAGCATGATACTAAGCAGTCAAATCCCCTTAAACTTCGTCAAAATCCAATTCGGATTCAAAAATCTTTAGATTGTAATTTTCATGGTTTGAAATCCAAATCGCTTCAAATAAACAATTTGAAGTTAAAAATAAGGAAATTGCATAATCACATTGTATTTATATTTGATATCAAAACACATAATTGAAAGCAGAAATAGGGACTTGTCAGAAAGAGGGGCGGTTTAAGTCACCATTGTCTGAGGGTGTAGTAGGTAGACTATGCCCTTTTTATTTGCACGTAGACCGAATGGCCCTCTTATGGGAAGAGATCAAGGCCCTATTAATTTTGTTGAAATGATCGTGTTCAATTAGCGTTGAGCCACGCCAAGAGTTTGTTCATAATATGTTTTGGAATTACGGCTTCCATATCTCGGTCTTTGTTGACATTGGATTCCATAAAATAGAACATTCACACTTAAATGGAGCACAAAAGGAATTGACCTTTCATAGATTAGTGAAAAAAAGTACTTGTTTCTATATATATAAACCCACATTCAAGCTCTGATATCTCTACGATGGAAAAGTAAGTTATTACAATCCAGTTCTACAGGTTTACAAAATTTACCTATTTAGGGAGAAACACCAGCGAAGATTGTATTCAATTTCTTCTTCATAGCAAAAGCAGCAGCGCTGAGCAGTTTCAGCAGTTGTGTAATCCCGTTGTCGTTTCAATTAACATATGCATCACTATAACTGTTCTATATTGCATAGAGGAAAGCAAAAATTAAGAAAGGAGCTTTGTTGGTGCTGCCATGGCCTTATCCAAGTGGAGTGTTGCATGCACATCGATTGCATGCAACTGGACAGGAGTTACAAAATACATGCATCTCGACTTCCTGTACCAAACAATAGCATAAAAAACTACAAATAAGATGGCACAAATGTCAAAACCTGTAGAATACATAATTATGGGCAGGGAATAACAATTATCACAATGCTTTCTTACATCAGCTCGCAGCCGGGTCTTGAGACACAAAATCCCATACTGACGTCACCTACACATAACCAATAAGAGCCAAATTAAATCAAAATTTAAAAAATACCAAAAATAAAAATTATTCCAAACTATAGGAAAAACATTTAAAAACCAAAAAAATTGAACCTACCTCCTGAATTAATCTACCTAAGCAAATCATATATATCCCCTGTAGAGGACAAAAAAATTGATCGTAAGATTAAAATTAGATCTATAGATTTTTATCACTGGGTGGACATCTCATACTTCTAAACTCTGTTTGAGGAGCTTTGCTTTTTTATTGGTTTGAGGAGCTTTGCTTTTTTATTGGTTTTCTTTAATGAAGATCCCAGTTTCTATTTTACATAAGATTAGAAGTTTGATGTTTAATATCTTGTGAGGAGGAAACGTTGGAAACAAAGGAATGCATCTGACAAGCTAGGATTTATTGTCACGGCCCTTTGGGAATGGTGGTTGGAACATCATGAACCTTGAATGTTTCAATTTAGCGCTGAGACTAAAAAATTTTGGAGGGTCCTCACAGGTAACAACAATTGGAGCTATGTAATTAAGAGGAAATACATCAAAAAAATGTCTGTAACCGATTGATTAAGGAAAGGTGAATACTTGGCAACAAATAGTTCTATTATATGGAATGGGTTCCTTCGCGTTCTATGCTGGATCAGTAAGTCGATTTGTTGGAAAGTGGGTCGCGGTAACAAAGTACATATTGGGATTGATCCAATCGCTGAAATGGAGAAATCTTTTGTTTTATCTCCTTCCCTTGTCGGCTATTTGCATGATTATGGTTTTTTTGCCCTCGATCAGATTTGTGTTGAAAATTTTGCAAACGGTTCTGGTGTACATTGGTTGTGGGCAGAAGAACTTGAGCTGGGAGGTGCATGGAAAAAAGAATGGGATTTATATATCCATTCTTTGAGATCCTTAGGTATCAAACTCAAAGCTAAGGAGGATGCATGGGCTTGGTCCTTTAATGAGTCCAATGGAGAGGTAACAACAAAGCTCACTTAAAAATATACTATGGGGACATCTATGGATTTACAGCAAGAAAGGTTATGGAAAGAACTTTGGAAATGGAGAATCCCCATTAAGATAAAGAGTTTTAGCTTACTTCTTTTGATGAATAAGATTAGTACTTGGGACAACCTCTGTAAACGGGGTTGGATAGGTCCTAGTTTTTGTCATTTATGCATAGATGAAGGCGAATTTGTTGCTCACCTTTTCGTGGACTGTGAATTTGGTAAAGTTGTACGTAATCGTGTTGTTGAAGCCTTGGGAATTATTTTTGTTTGGGAGAAAAAAAGTATTAAGGAAAATATTAATGATTGGTTCAGATTTGGTATTCTACCATGTTATCTTCCTTTTTTTTGCAACTGGGCTATTTGGCTTGTTAGAAATTATTGTATTTTCTCTGGAGTGGAACCTTCAGTTCAGAGAACTGTTTTTAAATGTATGGCAATTTTAGCTGAATATCTGATTTAGGATAATAAAAGAAAGGATATAATTATTGGGATGGGACCTGAGATCAAAGCAATCATAGGTTATTTGGATGGAGCTGCAGCTAATTCGATGGGTGGTGTGGGCGTTGTTCTCTATATTGGCAGTGATCATTATTTTTTTATTCGATTGGGATGTGCACAAAGTACAAATACTAGGGCTGAACTATCAGGACTTTAGGGGCTATTATTTGTTGTTGATGAGATGGGCCTACCAGAGTTTAGAGTTTTTGGCTATTCAAAAATAATCATTGATTGGGTTAATGATGTGGCATTATTGGAGGTTCTGGCTCTCGATCATTGGTGTAGCAGAATTAGATATTTGATCACTAAATTCCACAAATTTACTTGCAATCACATTTTTAGAGAACACAATCGGGTGGCTGATAGGTTATCCAAAGAGGCCTTGGAGGTTGAAGCTGGATATTTGACTGTCCAAGAATTTCTGGAAAATGAAAAGTGTCATGAACATACTTTAATTTTTTCTTTTAGATGTTAAATGACATAGTTGTATTGACGGGCGGTGAAGGGGGAGGGATAGAACATATTTTATGATGTTTGTTGTAGTTTATTTTAGGTATATGGAGTAAAAGGTTTTTTATGTGATTGAGTTTATCTGCTTTTAAGTGGATTTTCTGAATGTAAACAGGTCCTTTGAAACAAAATAAGGATTGTATTTTTATTCCAAAAAATCAAAAAGCATTGCCACGTCCCTTTCCAAATTGAAGTAAATCAAGGATTTTATTATGATTTAAAGTTTATTTATGATGAAACAACGTCATTTTAAATCAAACTAGAGTATTTCAGTTTCTTGTTTCAATTTGGAATATGGTGTTGTAACATTTGTTTGGTCTGTGTTAAAAAAAAACAATTGTTATTAAATGATAAATGAAGAAGGATTAATTTTCTTCGACTTCGTTAGTCACTTCAAAGACTAATAATCCCTTATCTTTACTTGTGAAAGGTAGCTTAGTGGAATAAAATGGGATTTCAACCTAAGTGGCATTTTTTTGTTGCATTTTTATTTCAGACAGATATCATTGGTCATTAGGAAATGTTGTTAGTTCTAATGGGACATGTCTCAAATGTTCTTCACTATAACTAAATACTTCATACCTTCAATTGTTGACTTCAGTGGATCTAGACCCCATTGGTTGAGATATTTCAAAGGCTCATATTTATTAAGTGCAAGGTTATTAGAGTCATAAGAAAATTCCTTTCACTTTTTCAAAACCATTACATGAAACTCCCCCTACTTCAAATGATACCTAGTGGGATATAATAAAATACATTCAACATTGATGCACTACATACACATTGAATTCAGTATACATGTACTTTATTTGAGTAGATCATGTTTTTCTACATGAGTACTAATTTATTGCCCTGTCACCATACTAAAAAAACACAGTGTTCGCCACACAAGCACTTGTTTCCTTTTGAATCATAGCTTTTGGATCCAAAATAGAAACAAAAATGGGGGCACAACCTCAAAACCCCCAGCATGTGGTGATCCTCACAAACGTTATCATGTTTCCAACATAATATCACCAAACCGTTGCCTTCTTTCCAATTTATTTGAAATCCCCCCCCCCATCAGAGCCATTATGGCCATCCATCACTCAAGAGGAGTAAAAAGAATACCACACACTATAAGAATCTATTTCATGAGGGTAATATTAGCGATGTTGGGGGCACTTATAATATCAACTAGAAATATAGTCAAAACAAGCATAAACATACCACTCATACTTGGACTAATCGCCCTTGATCCCTTTGTGAGATTATCAGTGTTGTGTTCTCACCCTGGAGCTAGTCTAACTAGATAGTTTAGAGTGCATAGAAGATAATAAACCCAATGGTATTGATTCTAGTATCTCCCAATGCCCTCTCCCTCAACATTAATCCATTGTTTCACTAGTTGGGATTTTGTAAACCTCAATATTGCCCCTCAAGGTAACACCTTCTCCCACCATATCTACTACCTAACTAAGAACTAATCATATAGGTTGGGGGGAACCATTTCCACCTCTATGACCAAAATGATTACTAGACCTTCTCCTTACGAGGAAAATTGAAATTCTTACCAACATTTATCAGAGGTCATCGCCTTTGATTAGGACCAATACATCCAAGCCCGTATCCCATCTGCTACTCCATTTCATAGAAGGGTTATTGTTAAGAACTTTACAGGTCATCAATGTATTGTAGATGTTATATCCCCTCATGTAGTATGTCCTTACTAAATTGGCAACACCTACACTCTCCTAGTCTCATTCCATTAAGGACTAAGTTACAAAAATTTGATGGTAGACAGTGTCCTCCATTTGGTATCCTACCTTTATGTCACCCTACTAGGATCCTACCAATTTGTCATCGCCCCATGACAACCTTTTGTTTCCAAAGTTACCCAATTCACTCATTAAAGGCAATCACATAGTCTTTAATACTTGCTCTACATAAATACCCCTTTTATAACGAAGCACTATGTTGTGTTATGTTAGATTGGTCATCATCATTACCTGTGTCAATTGTCATTCATGTTCCAACCAAGGGAAATATTGAGTCCCATACGTACCGGCCAAATATTGTGTATCATCATCAAAGTCATAATCCATTACAATTGGTTACTTGTTGATCCTTGCGATTCAAAACGACTTCTTGTTCGTTATTCTACAATACCCACTCCCATCGACATCAAATAGTTTATTTAGGAGTTCATAAAGCAGGTTTCATGTACCTTAATCACCATTCATCATTATTAATGGTTGACCCTGG
>LPNX010496707.1:46991-63253 GCA_001517045.1 Pseudotsuga menziesii | reverse complement strand
CTTGTTGTTTACCAAGCTTAAGGAAGAGCAATCACCAGATTTTGAAAGTATGGAAAAAATGATGCATAAGCTTTCTAACAAAATCATAGACTTGGAGAAATAAAAGGAAGCCCAAAATTTCTACAATCCCTATTACAAGAAACGGGAGGACAACAATCAATCTCAACCCCCTCCACACAATCCGGCATCTATGAATTTAACAGAGGTAGGAATGGAAAATTTTTGCACTTTCCACCAACAACCTCACTCTAAAAAGAATTTTCCTCAATGGATAAACTCAATGACGTTAGTGATGAATCAGCTGTTGGATTGTAAATTAATAGAAGATGGAGATGATGAAAGAAAGGACAGTAAGGCGTCAACAAAAGAACAAGAGGATGAGGCCATGGTTCTATGGAATTTTGTCTTGCTATTCGACGACGAGGAAGAAAGGAATTGGGAGTACGAGGATGTCATGGAAACAAATGTAAAAACCAGAAGCCAAGGGTTGGTGAAAGAAGATAGCCTTATGCTCCCAAAGATTAAAAGGCTTCAGAAAAATGTTAAAAAAGTTCAGAATAATTCCTCAGCTGATAAAATTCCTGAATTCACCATCACTAGCCAAGATCGTAGACATAATGATATGCTGTCCAAGCACAATGAAGAAAGGATGAATGTTGATAAACTGTTTCCCACCAAACCTCGGATGGATTATGACATCGTGGAAGATATAAAGAAGGTAAGGGTGAATATCTCATTATTTGAAATGTGTAAGGTGCCGCAACAGAAAGAAAAAATTTTGAAAGCACTTGAAGCGTCACAGGAGAGGCTTCCCACTAACAATCAACCCAAAGAAGAAGAAGTAATCAGGGAAGCAAGAATTGGGGGTAAGTCTAAGAAAAAGAATCCACCTTTCCTCCTCATGTTTGAAATTTTTAATCACAACGTACATAATTTCCTGGTAGACTCAGGGGCATCGATTAACGTCATGCCAATATCAGTCTGCAAAAGGATAAATGGGCAGCCTAAGCCATCCACTTGGAGGGTTGTTCAGTTGGATAGGAGGAATGTAAAGATGATTGGGGAAATGGAGGATGTCCTAGTTCACCTATCCTCAAATGATAAGGTGTGTCAAGTTATTGATATCGTGGTGGCTGATATACCAGACGCTTATGGGCTTGTTCTAAGCAGAGACTGGTTAGCAAAGCTAGACAGATATTTTGCCTCAGACTGGTCGCATCTGTGGCTCCTATATAAAGGAATCCCGAATCAAATCAAAATTTTGAGGGAGCCCCATATGAAATACAACGTTACTCAGCTTGAGGAAAAGAATGAACCAATGGATTCTATGTTGGGAAATTACTTTATTGAGTTAGAACCAAGAAATTACCAAGTAGAAGAAGCCAGCGATACATCAGATGCTCAGCCTGATCTCCTTCGGTTTTAACAGGCTGATGAAATCGATTGGAAAATAGTAGACTTAGTAGTAGGAGTATATGTAAATCCCCGCACAGTAGTTAGCGATTTTTGGACACTGTTTTTTTATGGTTGTAAAATGTTAGAAGGCTCAGGGGCCGGCTGCGTCTTGATTGACCCCAAAAAGAACAAACATTTTATTTCATGTGGGTTAGAGTTTTACTGTACAAATAACACGGCTGAATATGAAGCGTTGGTCCAAGGTTTAAGGAAAGCAATCGAATTAAAGGTAAATAATCTGAAATTTTCTAGAGATTCTGAAATAATTGTGAAATAGATTCGGAACCAAATACATTGTATTATTCCTCACTTAAGATCTTATCAAAATGAGGTATGGGATTTGCTCAAATGTTTTAATGAATTTAATATTATAGCAATCACAATACTTAAGAATGTAGTTGCTGACTTGTTGACCACATCAGCTACTAGACTTGTACCTACTAATAATCAGTGCTCCGTTGAATTGATTTTCATACCCTCGGTTCCAGACATGATTACCAACCTACGAGTGTTCGACGATGATCAATAGATTATAGAATGCTTAACGAATGATGAAGTATTTAAAGGGGCAATTATTGATGATGAACAACATCAAGCCGAGCTGAAATTTGATAATTTTATCCCTAAAGGAGTCAGAACCTTAGAGCAGGGCATTTTTCATTTAAATTTAGGGACTGAAACAATGCCCAAATATGTGAATCTTGGGAAATGTTGTTCACCAGCAGAAAGAAATAAGTTCATCAGTCTTTTTAATCAATATACAGATGTTTTCACCTAGACATATGAAGATCTGAAGACATATGACACCAGTATAATCCAGCATGTTATCCCCATCAAATCGGGAGTCAAACCTTATCAGCAACCTTTAAGGAAAATGCACCTAAAATTGGAACCTCTGATCCAGAGTGAATTTAAAAAATTATTGGATGCTAGAATTATTTTTAAGGTCAGGCACTCTGAATGGGTCTCAAATCTGGTACCAGTGAGGAAAAAATCTAGAGAAATCAAGCTCTGTGTGGATTTCAGAAATTTAAATCGCACTTCGGATAAAGAAAACTATCATGTTCCACCCATGGAGAAACTACTACAAATGGTCTTAGGTTCTGAACTATTTTCTTTATTAGACGGATTCTCAAGCTACAATCAAGTATTGGTAGCTAAAGAAGACAGATTGAAGACAACATTCAGGACTAGATGGGGAACCTTTGCTTACTGAAGAATGCCTTTTGGGCTTATAAATGCTGGAGCTACGTTCCAGAGGGCTATGGACATATATTTCCACAGTTTGATTGGCCGTAGTGTTGTAGTGTATCTCGATGATATTACAACATTCTCAAAGAGGAGAGAAGAACACGCATTTCATCTAAGGCAAATTTTTGAACGCTATCGAAAATATGGTATCTCACTCAATCCCAAGAAGTGTGTGTTCGCTGTTACGGAGGTAAAGTTGCTGGGTCACGTAGTTTCAAAGAAGGGAATATCTATAGATCCGAAAAGGATCAAGGCCATTGAACAGATCCCCTTGCCCCATAATAAAAAGGGGATGCAATCATTTATGGGAACGATAAACTTCGTGCGGAGATTTGTGTCGGACTTCGCTCAAATCGTCAAACCTCTGCAGCAAATGGTGAAGCAAAGTGTACAATTCAAGTGGACTGAGGTTGAAAAGAACGCATTCAGCAAGATAAAAACTGTTGTTGCACATGCACCCTCCCTAAAGAGCCTGGATTTCGATAAAGATTTTATTCTGTACACGTTTGCATCCGATGATTCGCTAGCAACTGTGTTTACTCAGAAGCAAGATGGGGGAGATGAGTTCCCCATATCATTTATGAGCACTGGTCTACAAGGGGCTGAACTAAGTTACCTGACGATTGATAAACAAGCTTACACAGTGTTTAAAGCAGTGAAACAATTTAGGCCCTACATATTAAAAACCGAACCAAGGTAATCATCCCACACCCAGCTGTAAGGTCTCTTTTTGTACAGAAGGAGTTAGGAGAAAGAAGGGGTAATTGGGTAACAACTCTTCAAGAGTATGACCTCGAGTTCAGGCCAGCTTCTATAGTTAAAGGGCAATGGTTGTGCAAACTAATGACTGAAAATGGAAACAATGAAGAACATGCTTGGGAAGACGAGGCTGATTTACATTTGATGGATCTATGTCTTATGTTCACAGCCCCCAAATCTTGGTATAGAGACCTCGTGCATTACCTTCATACAGAATTGTTGCCAGAACATTGGAATTCTAAGCAAAGAAGAGTTCTGCGTCTTAAATCAGCCTCCTATCGAATTGTTGAAGGAATCTTATTCAGAAAAAATTACGACGAAGTTCTTCTTAGATGCTTAGAGAAATAAGATGCGAAGAAGGTAATGACAGATCTGCATGACGGGCCTGCTGGGGGACATTTTTTAGTAGATACTACAGTTCACAAAATTCTCAGAGCCAGTTACTATTGGCCCATGCTTTTCAAATATGCACACGCCCATGTCAGGAAGTACGACATTTGTCAAAGGTGTAGTGGAAGACAATCTAGAGCAACTAGACCACTGAAGCCTGTGATGATCACATAGCCGTTCGAGCAATGGGGGTTGGATGTTATTGGGGAGATAAAGCTGAACTCTTCCCTACAACAAAAGTATATTCTGACCGCAACCAATTACTTTACTCGCTGGGTTGAAGCCATCTCGCTACACAAAATAAATGAGGATGCGATCATCAACTTCCTGTAGTCCCATATTATGACCAGGTTTGGAGTTCCAGTTTGTTTAGTCTTTGATAATGCTACTTACTTTTCATCGATTAAATTAACTACTTTTTCTCATGAGAAAGGAATAAAGTTGCATTATTCTGCTAATTACTGTCCACAAGGAAATGGCTTGGCTGAATCTACTAACAAAAATCTGATTAGAATTTTAAAGAAGATTGTGATAGAAAACCAGAAGAGTTGGCACTCAGCGCTACCAAACGCCCTTTCCGCCAATAGAGTCAACCCCAAGTATTCGATAGGAGTGTGTCCGTATACTCTAGTGTAAGGTGAAGAAGCCATTCTTCCCCCCAATGTTGTGTTACCCTCTTCCATAATAGCTCAAGAATCTAGGGGATCGGATAATGAAGTCCTGCAAATGAGGATATATAATCTCCTGAAAGCAGAAGAGGCTAGATCTAAAGCCCGAGAGTGCTTTAAGCAACAACAAGAGTTAATAAAGAGATGGTTCAACAGACACAAGGCGGGAACAAAAGAATTTTAAGTGGGATATTTTTTTCTCAAGTGGGACAACCCCCATGATGAGAAAGGAAAACACACGAAATTCCAGCAGTTGTGGGTAGGTCCTTTCCAGATTGTGGCAAAGCTTGGCCCTTCAACTTATAGGTTGCAAGACTTAGAAGGGTGGGAAGAGAACTTACCAGTGAATGGATTAGTTCTCAAACCCTATTTTTCTTGAGTTTTGTTGGTGTTGTTCTATCTTGTATATAAATAATATGGCCTGGCCTTCTTTTTTGAGTCATGATTTTCAGTTTTGTTTTAGTTTAAATTTCTACCGATTTCAATAAAACCCGTGGTTGCATGGAGAACATCAGAATTTTGGAATGATTAAAGTTCTTGGGTATAATACTGTGTATTGTTGTTTATCTAAAAGAACTTCTTCCATTTTAGTAGTTTTCTCGAATAGCTATGTACGCATTGAAGTCCTGCTTAACCCTTGTGAAATAAACTAGAATCAAAGGGTCTGGAATACTATTTTGAGGCTCCATCCATGTCACATTTAAAATGTCCTAGGGAGTGACAGCAAAGGGCCCATGGAAAGAAGCAAGGTAAACAACATATTAGATACAAATGATCCCATGCCAAGAAATGAATGCCAAAAGGCAAATAAGAGTAAAAATCTCCTATGAAAGCATTATATATCAAAACAAATGCGGAACCATATAAGTACTAAATCGCCGAAAGTTCCTCTCCGTCTGTGAGTTGAAACTTGAATACACCTCTCACACAAAAGGACACTTGGGATAGAGGAGCCTGAATTAAAATTTAGAAAGAAAGGCATACATGAGGACTCATATGAAAAGGACAAAAGTCCAAAAGCACGAAAAGTGCTAAAGTGGCATGGGAATGAGGAGCAAATGAATATTTCTGTTTACCATATGCTACAATCGTGTGGTGTCCAAGCTAACAGCTACTTGAATACAGAGGTAACTATGAAACTCATCTTTAGGCCTAAAGAGATTTATCTTGACTTGAGAAGTCTTGGTTTCCACTCTCCCAAATCGGACTATCATCAATGATTAAAAGTACATACAATTGCCATTCGAGAAATCCAGATAGTTGGAAGAATTCAATAAGTTCGTTTGTTGTTAAATAGTATATCACTCAAGGAATATTCTTCCAGAGATCTAAGTTCACCAGGTAATCGCCAATTGTTGCAGCTGCAACTGTTTTCCCCAAAAATTTTCAAATTTTGGTCCCCCTCATGATTTTAATGTTGTTTTGAATTGTTTGGATCCATTATTTTTGGGGTCATGCTTTAACTTTGGATTATTTTGAAGATTAACTCTTGTCCTCTTTTCAGAAGTTGCTTGTGTTTGTAGCAACTGTGGGTCGTGGATTTTGGAGTCTGTTTTATTTTACTAGTCCAGGATGATTCGGACCAATTGTCCTTTGTAAAACCATTGTTTCGGAGGTGAAACAGTTAGTTCATTGCTAAATTTTAAAGTTTTTCAAACATTTAGCATTTTTATTGATCAGAGGTTGTTTTTTGTTCATCTTCCACCGTTGCGGCTCCCAGAGCAGCTAAACACCCGAAATGTAAGTGCTCCACCCACCGATGCATGTCAGTTTCTGGTCATGTGTCTGTAGCCTTTTCTCTTCTGCCGTTGCGGCTGTGCCAATCACTTATCGTCCGATGTCGATGTCTTTCCGATTTCCGACTGGAAGCTTTCTCACCCACTTTTTAGTTCATAACTTTTTCGACTTCGATAGGCTTTAAATGGTTTCGGGGTGCCCGTCGCCTGTTGAGACCCCCTTATGCGTCTTAAAATAAGTCTACCCGGCCGATGTTTCTGTGTTTCAAGCCACCGAGGAGTTTCCTCTTCCTGCCGTTAGTAAGTTATTCAAGCCCATGTCTGGGCGAGATAGTGGGAACACCACCTGTTAAGGTTCCCAGAACTAGAATGCAGTGCACGGCCTCTCTTGATGATTACTCGTTTTATAGACATAGTTGTTTTTATCAAAAATATAGTCCCAATGAATGATAGATGTCGTTTGATTGCAAGTGGACTCAAGAGAGTGTTCAGACTACCACGGTGCAAAGGTACAACTGGGAGATAGGTGGCAGAAGGAAGCTGGGTAGTTTTGGCAAAAGTCAAACCAAAACCTATAGGATTGCAAGGAGGGAAAGCGAGGTAGAAGGCAAAACCAATAGCAACAAAGGTGCAGATCTGGAAGTTCTATCAGTTACTCAGCGGGTCATGAGTGCGCATAGAAAAGATAAAAAAAATAGGGATATGAAATGTTTGAGGGACCGAAAGGTCACATGTTTGGGGGCAGCCCAAGCAGTCAACTATTTTATTTTAAATATTTGAAAGTTAGAACGGAGAGGGCCTTTTTCCCCTAGAGAAAACTTGTAATCTATCGCTTGTAAGAGGAACTATTTCGTTTTACAACTAGAAATTGCAAATTTTACCTGTTGGAGAAAGTGCTATGTGGAATGTCTCAATGTGATTAAATGAACGATGTTGAATGGGAACTATTTCATTTTTTACTTTGTTTCGTTAACTGTGAGGATGTTCTAACTTTCTGAACCTATGTTCTTGTTTGAATGTTCTCCAGTACATTCTGTGATGTTTTTACACTATGAGTAATGGGATTTTTTTAAACTATTGATGAGCTATCTTATCATGCATACTTTTATTCATGTTTATATGTTTTGGTTATAAGAACAACTATCTGTGATTTGCCATAACACGTGGACAGCGTTGCATTACTCATGAATTAATATTTATCTCTCTAGAGATAGTTTAGTTACTAATTTATTTCTAAAATGTATTTCATTTAGATGCTTGTGAGTTTTAAGACGAGAGGTAAGAACTTGCGCATCTCTTTGTGAATACTCCTACCATTCTTTATCAAATATGCATATAGGTAGGCACTTACATATCATATTTTCAGTAAGAAATACAAAAATGCATACAGTGGACCGGGTTGCAACTGGTAAAACCTTTATTTTTGTTACTTGACCTATGGTAGCCAGACCACAAACCAGACGGATTCCCTTCACCAAATAGTCACGGGCTAATTGGGAATGTTGACTGGGGAGAATCCCTTACTATTGTTGCCTGCGAATTTCTAGGCCTCAACAGGCAGGTAGAGTGCAGAAATTTGGGTTCAACAATATTTTGAGCATGTTTTTCTTCGAGCGTGTTCCAGGATTGAGCCCTAGAGTGGACGTTCCTCTTCACGAGGTTCGAGATCCAACCCAACAGCGTTGGGCAGATTCTATGCACAGACTGGGGGGTGGTAGAGTGGCCAACCCATATCCAGCTAACTTGTTTTCGTTGTGGCGATGACAGATAGTTGCCCTCAATGACTACTCGTATGCAGGGATATATTTCTGGGGGGACCCAGACATGCCGCTACCACTAGGATCGACATATGGTGATATAGGTAACGAATCTCGATCCTCTCTTTTTAAATTTTTAGTTATTTAATTTTTTTTTGTTTTCTTGATTATATGGAATCAAAAAGACATATTTTGCGTGATAATACATAGTGACATCTACTGTTTGTGTGCATATGTGGGACCACGGTGGCTAGAGGGCTTCCCTCGTCATAGACGGAGGGGAAGAGGAGATGACATCATGGGTGTGGATGTGGAGCGGACGCTCTAGAGCATTCATACCAATTTTGTGAGACTGACACATAGGGTTCCCATGGCACAAGTTGAGGGCTTGCCTAAGGCTATGCAGCGATAGGTGGTGGGTGTACCACGTGCATGGGTGTGATTATTTCGACGGCTAGCTAGAGCCGTAGTGACCTTCCATGATCACAACCCTCCTCCTCCTCCACAGGATTAGACACCTGGGAGTGTATACATTTCGTACTACTGTGTATTATATGCTGGTGGCTCGAAAGCCCCAATTTTGTATCATGACACTATGTATTATCACATTTTGGATGTATATATAAATTTTTTTATGGTGATCGGTTTATTTATTTACATGTGTAAAAATTATGCTTGTGATTAATTTATTGTGAATGAAACAAATGCCAATCTAACACATAGTTAGCATATGAGTCAGCAACTTGATTATTATTTCTTAGAATATGTATATATGTTATATGGTCAAATTGTCGTTCTAACAATCTCACATGTAAGAATATTCTCAATAACGTCGGATCTCTAACATGGTACAAACCATTCAACTGTGACACTACTAACTCCGAATTAAGGCGTACCTCAAGAGAGAGAATGCCATGTGAAATGGCATCCCGTAGAAGCTCGATAAGGGCACTGTATTCAGCAACATTGTTGGAAGATGGCCATAGACATATGCCTCCTGAAGATAGTACCTGACCCATAGGAGTATAAATCACCCAAGCAGCAGAGGATGAGTGTTGAGTGTGACAGCTTGCACCATCCGCGAATCCTATGTAGGTGGAATATTCCATTGACATTTGCCAAAAGAAACGGAAACTAATCACAAACCTAATCATGATAAGAAAAATACCTAACTATGCAAAGTTGTACAATAATATACAATAAGCACTTGGCTAAAGATCATGCATAGTATTTCTTAAGATAGAGCCCATTTATAGGCTCCGCCAAGGCCGTTCCTTCGTAATCCACTAACTCATACACACCCTTATCTAACACATACTTGACCACGTAAGGACCATGCCACATAGGATTGAATTTCCTTGCCCCCAAGGGTTCTTTCGATTGATCCCACAAAAGGACCGAGTCTCCTTCACTAGACCTCCTTGGATGGATAGACTTATCGTATTGGACCTTTACGCAACGTTTATTGACTTCTAGAGCCACCAAGGCATCCCGGCGCTACTCATCAAGTTGCTCAAGGTGAACCAAATAGTCCACCAATGGGGAAGTGTCCGGTAAGAGTTCTACAACTAGCTTCAAAGAAGGAATCTTGCATTCAACCGACAATGTCGACTCCACTCCATGTACAAGTTGATATAGAGAAAAACTAGTGGCAGTCTTAACAGCAGTTCGATATGCCCACAAAGCAGGATATAACATGATGTGCCAATTGCTCTTTCTTTGTGCAATGGTTCTTTGGAGAATGGATTTGAGTGATTTATTCACTACCTCTACCTGTCCATTCTCTTGAGGGTAGTAAGAAGAGGAATGTTCTTGCTTATACCCTAACTTTGATGCCAACTCTTCCATCATACGGTTCTGAAAGTGCGAGCCATGGTCAGTGACAATCTCTTTCAAAATCATGAACTGAGTAATAATTTGGTTGAATACAAAGTGAGTGGCTGTCTCACCATCAGATTTTACTGTAGGCATAGCCTCAGCCCATTTTGTGAAGTAATCAACAGCCACTATAATATGATGGTGCCCCCCAGGTGAAGCTGGGTTGCAATCCATAAAATCGAGCCCCCACTTAGTGAAGGGACCAGCGGTGATAATGGGATGTAACGAGGAAGGTTTCGAGTGCATATTACATGTGAACACCTGGCAAGGGTGGCACCTCTTGACCGCATCAACACAATCATTAAAGATCGGTGGCCAGAAATAATCCACTCTTAAAATCTTTTGAGTTGTAGAAATCCCAGATAAATGACAACCACACGCCCCTCTGTGGAATTCATTCAGCACTACCTCAGCCTCTTCATGAGTTAAACAACATTGTAAAATTTAATATACCCCATGGTGGTACAAAGTGTTATCCACTATGAGGTAGCTCTTAGAGACGTGACGTAATCATCGTTGTTCATCTCACAAGAGGTGAGTAGGGGTCTTCAATGTTTGTAAATATATTATGATATCCCCATACCATGGGTCTAACATTGAGATTAAGAATATGTGTTCATTGACAAACGTATCTTCACAAACCAACTCCTCGATCTCGCTTGGGAAATCCGATATAAGCTCTGCAAAAATTAAAGGCTTCTTCGATTTTGCCGAAATAAAATCGAGATCGAATTCTTGCAGAATGACAATCCATTTATTATATTTTCCCCCAATCATCCTTCGGGTGAGGATGAATTGAAATGGATTGACATGGGCTACAACCAAGGTCTGGTGAAGGAGAATATAATTTCTCAACCGCTGAACCGCATGTACGGTAGCTAAAGCAAGCTTCTCGACATGAGAATAATGAATCTCTGCGTCAATAAGGTTCCGGCTCAAATAATATATGACATGCTCTTGGATCTCCTCATCCTCTTGAACCAAAACCATACCAATCATATCTAATGATGCGGCCACATATAATAGAAAATCACGGCTATAGTCTGGGGGACTAATCACCAGGGTCGATGCTAGGGCTCGCTCATGCCAATAAAAGGGGGTGTCCTTCTTTAAGAGACGCATGAATCATCTAGTCAAATTGGCAAAGTTGAGAACAAATATTCGTAATAAGTTTTCCATGCCTTGAAAACACTGAAGATGACGAATATTCTTCAGGGGAAACAACTGAAGTATTTCCTCAACCTTCAAATGATCGACTCTTATACCCTCTTTAGAAATCATGAATCCTACAAACGCTCTGACTTCACACAAAAGATGCACTTATGAGGATTTAATCTACCCGAATAATGCCGGCATATTTCGAATACCAATCTTAAGTGATAGGGATGATGCATTCTCATGCAAGAATGAGCAGTAAGGTCATCCAAAAATACTTCGATAATTGACTTGAGATCATGGAAGATCAAGGTCATTGCCCGCTGAAATGTAGCTCTAGTTTTTTTAAGGCCGAAAGGCATTTTTCGATATGAAAACATTCCCCAAGGACAAATAAATGCATTCTTATGTTGGTCCTCAGGTGTAATTTGTATTTGATTATACCCGAAAAAGCCATCCATGAAGGAGAACACCTCGCTACCCGCACACTCATCCAAAATCTGATCAATAAATGGTGTGGGGAAATTTTCCTTAGGACAGGCACGATTCAAATTGTGGAAATAAGTACATATGCAAATCGCTCCCTGCTTCTTATCCACCGGAATGGGGTTTGAATCCCACTCCATCAAGGGAATGAGATAGATGAAACTGGCTTTCGATAGATTCTCTATCTCTGCCTTAATGGCGGGTGCTTTCCTAGGATTCACCGCACGTAAACATTGTCGAACAGGATTAGCATTGGGATAAGTATTAATCTCGTGCTCGATAATATGAGGGTCAATACCTGGCATCTCATCGTAAGACCAAGCAAAAATATCACGGAATTCCTTAAATAGCTCGGTGTATTCAAGAATCTCAGCATGGGAACATTCCACCCCAATATAGACATTCTCTATCATGCCAGGATTGCGAGAGATGTTGATAGGAATTATTGAAGATATGTTCTCCATGTTTCCATCAGCCATCGGACAAGGAGAGCTTAATGGAACCATAGGACTACCAAATCTCTAACTAAGAACCACCCTAAAATCCTCACGCTCCAAGCGATCAAGCTCTGGGAGAAAGTATGATCTTTGATGGAGTTCCTCCCATGGTGGCTCAACTCCCAACATAGCCTCAATAATCGCTTCATCTAAAGGGAAAACTGTATCAAGGTAGTTGTGTGTGTGAGAATACTGTACCGCCCATGCCGATAGCACATAAGGGTCCTCCTCCTCCATCTGCGAAGAGGAAGGACTAGGCTCTGCAACACACTTGAGATTAGGTTGATAAGCTATCATAGCTACAGGAAATGGCACGTCCTTCATGACGGGCTCACTCGAAGTAATCGGTGTAGGAAGAATCCAAGGATCTTTCGTATGACTCGTGTGAAAAGACACTGATCTCGTAGATGTCGAAGCCTCATCGAAACTAGATCCTATCATCATGATTGGTGTAGGACAACTAAATATTCCCATGAGGGATGGATACATGCCTACACCCACACTCCCAGTTACCGGTTGAGAGTGCTCAATTATCAGGATCGAAGCTCTCAAAGATGTGGTAATAGATGGATTCTTGAATGTCATTTGACCAATCATTACGATCTTCTCGTTATGTGGAAAGCATACAACGCATAACAAGGAAGAAGTAATGGCTTGCATACTATACATCCAGTTCCTACCTAGCAAGAGATTGTAGTCAAGGGGTGCATCAACCACCTCGACCTCTATCGCAATGGTCTTTCCTCCCAAATGGAATTTAAGGGAAGGAAGGATGCCGTGTGGCCTAAAAGATCTCGCATTGAATGCAGTTAACATGGTCGCTGATTTGGACAGCTCAGAAGAACCCAGACCCTTCCAATAGGATAAAGACATCACAGAAGCAGCAACGCCCTCATCAATCACAGTGCGCTTGACGATCATATTAACACATTCTACATGAATCAAAAGAGACACATAGTAGGGAAAGCGAGGCTGAAGTCCCGTGGTTTCAAATTTGATCATGGAGGAAGAATCATCATCATTCACACCAAGGGCAGAAAGCAACGCCTTCCTTTGTGAAGGACAACTCTAAAGAACTTCCAATTCAGGCATCGCAAAACGAGTGTGGCCCAAATCCATGACAACTAAATAGTTCTTGGTGGCTTGATCATTTGTATTATGCCCTGAACACTTAAGGACTCCCTTAGGAATGTGAGGTGTAGTCTCAAGTTTATCCATAGGTTTCTCAATACCTGGGCTGGGTTGTGACGAACCATAATCTTTCGCATGGGTCACAACTTTCACAGCACGGACCATGTTAATGCACCCATGACCACTACCCTATGGCGGATCATGATCATCACCAAACTAGTCATGGGACTTCAAGTTCATATTTTTATTATGCGGTAAAGGGTTAGTTAGCACAGCTGGGCCCTGTGCCAAGAATCTTGAAGCTTCCTCAATATGAGGGCACAAGTAAGTGAGGTGATTGCCTTACATAACTTGCAAGGGAACTTAACCTTACATTTATCTTTCTTGTCCCCCCCAGCATTTCGACCATTCTTGTTATTACTATTAGCATTCTCATTCTTATTCCCACCCTGACGATTATTTTTACCCTTTTTTCTATTCCGTTCGAGCTGCTAGTTACCCTTCTGGTCCGACAATTGCACAGAAAGTACACTCATCGTCTAGGCGGGTTGAGATGAAGTTGTAGCTTGTACGGAAGTAGATTGGTTGATTGATACTTGAATAACTTGTTTTGCAACCGAATCCACAGGTTTCGCACTTGCACAGCCCACAATGCCATCGGCATGTGGTCCAGGTTTGATTTTGGGGTCGAAACTAGAATGTGGAGCATTGGGAATAATCTCATATAACAAACCAGACTAAAGCATAGATCAAGTCCAGTTCCTGTCCCCTAAAAATTGCTTGTTCCTCATTCTGCACTCTAGATGTGGAAACATCCTTCGCTATATACGGCAATAACAACTTGAGGAACCACTCAAGGAGGAACTCTGGTAGTATAAAGGCTTTAATTAACCTCTTCTTTCTACGCCACTCTTGAATATGATCAAAGATATGTGTGACTTTATCTTGCTGAAATATTGACAAGAGTTCAGTACCAATGTCATAATGCACTAGTAGCTGGAAGTGATTAAGAAAAGTCATCATGAGGTCATCGAACAAAGCGAAAGCTCCCCTAGGTAACTCTATATACCATTTCGCGGCAAGCCCTGTAAGGGTGCGTTGAAATAGTCTCAAACGGATTGAGTCCTGATGTAAGGAATTCGAAGAGAAGCATAGGTGAAACGTAGTAATGTGTTCAATCGGATCCTTTTCCAATTTGCCCTCGAACTTAGGTATGTCCGAAGGAAGCTTTGTAGTGACAGCTACAAGATCATTCGTCAATCTTGACAAGTCAGGAAGATTGAGCGTCATGATGAAAGGGAGCCTAGGATGATGAGGTCAATGGGTCACTCCCTGATTCATATAGGCCTGATTACCACCATGGCCTTGGGCATAGTGCCCTCCTCCCATATGACCCGTATAAAATGGCGTGGAAGCACCATAGTGTGGTGGACCTTGACTAGTAGGAGCTACAAAGTCATAATTAGGAGAGTAAGCAAGTTGTTGATACCCTCCCCCATAAGGTGAATAACTCTCTCCATACTGCGTCCCATAATAGGGTCCATAAGTCATCACATGCGATGCCCCATGAGACACTCTGTAAGTAGGAAGATACACTCCGGAAGTAGGAATATACATACCAAAAGTAGGGATATACGCCTTGGAAGTAGTAACATGACCTCTAGAAGTATGAATGTAACCTCCTGAAGCAACGGGTGGTATGTAAACCTGAGACACAATCGGTCTAGTAACCGCAGTATGGACCTGACTCGTAGCCATGTGTCGGCTCGATGGACCACGCGAATAAGGTGGAGGATGAACATTTGAAGAACTAGGGACTGAGGATGAAGGAATCTGAGTAATAATGTACATGCTATTACCTATCATTACTCGTCTCAGATCTGGTATCCTAATCGGATCACTAACCCTAGACCTAGGAGGGATATGTGATGTAACTTCCACCACCGGGATGGAAGGTGCAATGTGACTAGTGCCCCCAAACCTCTCTGCATGGTAAGGAATGAGAGTGCCCCTAGGCATAGTGTTAGGCTCGAATTCAGATTCGACATGAAATGCCAAATCATGCATAGGGAAACCAGACATACCATAACTACCATAGCTAGTGCTGGCGGGTTCAAAATGAGTCTCAGTGTCCTCCGGCATTCCATACCGGAAACGTGTCAATGGGGAATCAACCCTAGAGTGAGTAGGTCTATCGTGCGTGGTTCCTATCTCAAAAATCACAGGACCTAACTCAGCTAAGTTGGGTGAAGGATCGTAAGTAGGATTAAACTCCCCATTGTCTACACGAATGGGAGAAGGTAGTTCAGGAATACCTTCTAAATGGTCTCCCATGGTGTGTGAATCAATGTGTGAAATAGTCCGCCTGGACTGTCTAGGTCTCTCTCCCAAAGGAGGAGGAGAAGTAGAAGGAGGAAGTCCTTCTAAATGATGAGAACGGTGAGGAGCCGCACCCGAATCCACAATGACTCAAAAAAATAGAAAAGACTCTCTATTTACGTAAACCCTAGGCCAACTATCATGCATAGAGGAATCACTAATAAAATCTAAAGCCAAATGCAAGCAAACAAGGACTGAATAAATGAGCTCCCGAATGAAGCAGGTATGTCTCACCTAGGAGAGGCTTGAGACTCCCATACACAACAAGCAGAGGTACATAACCAATTATTGTGTCCCTCAGCTTCAACACGTAAAGCGACTATGTTGTCCGACCCTAACCTGGCCGGGACACCCGCAGAATAACCCCTGCAAAGTACCCCCTCGATATCCCAGGTAAGGCCACTAAGGTCACCTCAATATAATCAATGCTCAGGTGGACAGTCGCAGGAAGTATTGACCATATGGGCAGGGTAGCAAAGCCTGAAACTCTCGAAAGAGCCCCCAGATACGAATACAATCCTTGAAATATCTCCGGTGCTACTCAGTTATGACTAGGGGTCATCCCAAATCAATAACCACTCACACTGCCTCGTGTTTAACTCCCTTTTGAGAGGAGGATCTTGAGAAACACTGGTTATACCAAGGATTTCACACACTCACCTGGACAGACACATACATGTTGTTGTTTAATGGTCTTGGAGAATTTACTCACAATGCAGT
>LPNX010496707.1:19798-46944 GCA_001517045.1 Pseudotsuga menziesii | reverse complement strand
TGTTGGTGCACCCTAGAAAAGAAAAGAGTGTAATTCATTTTAATTTAGCGTTGATTTTAATTGGATTTATTACTCAAAATAGGGATATGACCGTGCAACTAATGGTCTTATGACACAACATGAAGTGAAATGCACACCTAACAATCAATGCAAATGCATTGTGTCTATGAAAATAGGATATGCCACTGCGTGAAATGCACAATTTTTCTTCAAATGATGAATGCAAGCTTTCCTATATGAAGTCCTAACTAGTACTCCAAAGCAAATCTAGTGCAAGTACAAATGCAAAAATGCACAATGCAATGCATGGTGATAAGCAAATTTTTTTGGATTTTTTGAAATAAAATGAGATGCACAAAAGCAAAAGAATGATTTTACGACCCCTAGACTCTGCAAGCACACACAAACAACACTCGAGCAAATCACTAAGGTAAAAGAACTCTAATACACTAATCTCAAACAAAAAATCAAAAATGCCATGACAAGAACCTTCTTAAAAAATAAATAAATAAATAAATTTAGTCTAAAAAAAACGTTTCTAGTCAAAAACAAAGGTATAAACACACTCAGGTAGTGGCAAAGGAGACTCAGCAAACATCAAAATTCACCCAGCAACCATTTAACTTCCACAAAAAGGAAAAACTAAGGGTATACGTGACTGTTCGCAGTAAACCCACGTGTATACACGGAAATAGCAGAGAAACCCATGTGTATACGCGACTGTGAGTTAAAAACTCACGTACAGGAAGAAAGGTGCATAAAATCAAGGCAAACAGACAAGTTGAGACAAACTTCACACCAATCAGACACTACTAGGAATACATGCCCCCAGACTCGACACAAAAACAAGAGAGAAAAAGAAATTCAAATTCATTGAATGCCGATAAAACAACCCCCAAAGGACAACTACTAGGAACTCCCTAGCGAAGTCACCAATTCTATTATGGAGAGAAATTCCTATGGCTCGGGGTACCACAACAGACAGCTTGACTCCAAAAATCAATCCTTTCCAATATGCAATAGAAATTAAATGTCTAACACTAAAGGATCATACCTCATACCTTATTCCGGACGGTTGAAGTAGATCCCCATTGAGCTTTCCAACTTCAGCTTGAATTGATAGATTACTTCCTCAACAATAAGTAAACAATACAAGCATTCTATATATCATGGTGTTATATCTATTCTAGCATATATAATCAATAATGTATAAGCATTTGACATAATCCAATGGATAAAATATTCATTCAAACACACATTATTGGATAGGAAAAGATATTTCTATTAATATAAATCAGAGATTACAAGATACAACCTCTGACAGTACGTCTGCGAACCAGAAAAACTGAATCCCCCACTTGGGCCTCCACCACTTCAATCCTCCATCTCTCGATAGCAAGCTCACAAGCAAATGGCAAGCTTGGGAAGAACACACTAGTGCTCTAAGGGACAAAGGGATGTAGACTCAAGCATAAGTTCTGGCAACAATGGACTATAGTTTCTTTGCTCTCAATTCTCTCTTATACCTTCAATGTACCAAGGGGTTCCTTATATATATTTTCAAAGGGGTAATGAAAGTTCGAATCCGAGCAATATCAAGGCATAGGGAATGCCAGGAGTCAAGTGAGTCGGATCCATGTTAAGGAAAACTCCAAAAGGATTTGGATTTTGTACACATCCCGATGTATGCAGTTTTAGAGGTCAAACCCGTGTATATAAGCGCTTATAAGTTTAAAAGTCACGTGTATCATTTTTCACATGTTTTTAGGGATGTTCAAGGAAACATCAAAGGACAAAAAATGGTCCATGGGGTCTAAGGAGTCTGCAGCAAGATAGGGAAAGGCCATACAAAGTGTGATTCACCTGGAGTGGTGAAATCAGCTCTAACAGCATTACGCATAGCTGCAACCACAACCGCATCCCCACATGCAACTAGCAAGGATTTATTTGGGCTCATCCCCAGTCCATATGATTCCCTTCCTCTTTCCCCCACCTAGTGTCATGAGCAAGCTAGTAATGGCCACCTTAAGCCTACCCAACTTTACATTGGGAATTTTGGTGTGGTATCTTGATCCACTAGCTCAACCACCAATGCCCCAGGTTGTTTTAACCCTGGTTCAACCCATCACGGTTGAGTCTCGCCCTCCACCCAGTCCACAAAAGCCAACCGTTATAGCCACACCCACACCGCCCCACCCAAAAAGGGCTAGGGGCAAGAATGAAAAAACCACCATAGAGGCACGACAAGTCCCACCTTGTGCCATCTGTGAACAATAAGGCCATCCAACTCATAATTTCCCTAAAATCCCAATGATCTGTGTGCATTTGGATGCCATGGATATAAACGAAAACATCCCCATGGTTGAACATCCAATCACACCAATAGTCAGGAACAAGGCATTGAGAAAAAATCATGCTTGCACCCTTTGCAGTTTTTATGGACATTACTCTCACCATTGCCAGGACCTGTCCAAATTTTGAATGGCTCTAACTAACCTTCGTCAACATTCCATTGAGTTTGAGATCACCTTGATCGAAGAAGTGCATCCCTAGCTTCCTTCTTCAGACATGATGTCCATTTACATGATGTCTAGTTCAACTGACCCGCTTATCTCCACCTCCAACGACGGTCCATCAGACCTATCTCTTCGTTGCTTCAGCAATGATGAGGAGATAATGGAAGCTTTGACTACCCTGGAATACCCATGGTACGACATGCACCATCGCTTGTTCTTCCTCCCTGAATAAATTGTGTCGCAGTCTGACCAGTTTTCCATGGAAACCAAATATTTCATCCATGGGAAGGTCGACTGGTTCAAGAACCCCATCCTAGCACCAGATGCCTTTGAAGAAGGTAATATGGAAAAAATTTCACCAACCATTAAAATTGACATCTCAACCAATTCTGAGATTGTTGAAGAAATCATGCTGGGGGCATCCTGCTCCCTGGAAGAGGTCGCTACCTACAAAGCTCTCTTCCAAGAATTCCGTGACATCTTCGCTTGGTCGTACATTGAAATGCCTAGCCTAGATCAATCCATCATGGAACACCACATTGACACATGGCCTGATGTGTCACCCGTACGCCAAAAGAAACGACCCATTCACCCTTCCAAAGTGGCCGCAGTGAAACTCGAGATAGAGAAGCTACGCACAGCCAGCTTCTTTTACCCCATTGTGTACACCACTTGGGTTTCTAATCCTATTCCCATGAATAAAAAACAAGGTACTATTCGCATTTGCACAAACTTTCATGACCTTAATGTGGCATGTCCCAAATACAACTTCCCCACACCTTTCATCGATCAAATCATCGATGCATGCACCGGACATGGAGCCTTTTCCTTCATGGATGGTTTTTTTGGCTATAACCAAATCCAAATCCAAGAAGAAGACCATTATAAGATGACATTCACAACCCTGTGGGACACCTTTGCATATCGAGTCATGCCATTTGGCCTGAAAAATACTGGAACCACCTTCCAGCGCATGATGACATATTGTTTCCATGACCTAATTCACATCGTCTTTGTTTACCTAGACAATCTTACCGCTCGATCACCAAAACAAGCACAGCATATAGACGACTTGCGACAAGTCTTTTTACATTGTCGTAAGTACAAAATTTCCCTGAATCCCCTCAAGTGTGTTTTCTGTGTCCCAGCAGGCCATCTACTCAAATTCATCGTATCTCACAAAGGGATAATGGTAGATCCCCTCAAAGTTCAGGCTATCCTTGATATTCCTTCCCCAAAAAATTGACACCAACTACAAAGCCACCAAGGCAAGGCCAAATTCTTCCACCTCTTTGTACCAGAGTATGCAACAAAATCTTATGAATTCATTCTCCTGCTTCACACAAAAATCCCCTTTGTCTGGGATCAACAAGCACAAGAATCGTTTGATGCACTCAAATAAGCACTGGCTTCTCAACCAGTACTTTCAGCACCAGATTTTACCTGAGACTTCATTCTCTATGTCTCGCCCTCGGACAACACCATTGCTAGAGTCTTGTTTCAAGAAGACGATGCTCGCCATGAGCACGTGTTTTACTACATCAGTCAGAAGCTAACAAGACCCCCACTACGATATTCACCCAAGGAGAAATTGGCCCTCGCTATCGTCTTCTCAGCTCAGAAGGTGTGCCACTACATCATCGCAAACCATACTTGTGTAGTGGCTTATTCAAACCCAATGCGGTACCTCTTAAGCCGCTGCCTTCTACAAGGTCAAGCAGCTAAGAGTGTAGTCGTTCTCCAAGAATTCGACTTAGAGCTTGTTTCCCCGAAAAGCACAAATGCACTCGCCCTGGCCACACTCATGATCGATCTGCCCCCACTAACCACGTCATCACCCCCCAAGGATGATCTTCCTCATGATTTCCTATTATTCATATCCACGGATGACCCATGGTATGGGGACATCCTTCTTTATTTATGAACACAAAAGTTCGTAGCATACTTAAACCATGAGGATAGGCAACGCATCTGATATCAAGCCATTCGCCACTTGCTGATTGGAGATGTCTTGTATCGTTGAGGCATTGATACCATCGTACATCGTTGCCTCACTCGTGACGAGGCCGAGACCATCCTCAATGACTGTCATAGTGGAGCATGTGGTGGCCAGCTTTCAGGCCTGGAAACTGCCTAGAAGATTCTACACGTCGGCTATTTTTGTCCCTCCATATTCACTGATTGCATAGATGCAATCAATCATTGCCGCAGCTATCAGCTCTTTGCCCCAAAGGTAAGAACCCCCCCTGCACCGTTACAACCCGTAGTCACAGTCAGACCCTTCTACAAATGGGCAATCAAATTCATGACAATCAACCCCGTATTGGCTAATGGTCATAAATACATCATTATGGTAGTCAATTACTTCACCAAGTGGGTTGAGGCCATGCCCACATTTGATTGCAAAGATGAAACTGCAGCACGTTTCTTCTTCAACCATGTTATTACATGATTTGGTGTCCCTAAACAATTAGTCTCAGACCATGGGGCATACTTCCAAGACGTCGTATGGGATGAATTATCAACCATGTTGAAATTCGAACACCAGTACTCATCTTCCTACTACCCCCAAGGCAATGGAAAAGTGGAAGCAGTCAACAAAATCATCAAAAAAATGCTCCAAAGGATGGTAGGAAATCATAAAACCAACTGGCATCACATGCTATTCTCTGCTCTATGGGCTTATCACACATCCACAAAAACCACAACTGGTTTCACCCCTTTCCACCTAGTACATGGCATTGAATTAGTACTCCCTATAGAGTGCCAAATCCCATCCCTCCACCTCGTAGTAGAACTCCTCCGTGATACTTCCCCTTTAGAATAAATACTCCTCCAACTTAAACAAACCATAGAAGACCATAGAGCTGCACTCCAATCCATCGAAGCAGCAAAAACACGATCAAAGATCCACTATGACAGCCATGTCCATCTTCGCACCTTCAGCGAAGGCGATATGGTTCTAGTTTATGACCAACCTAATGATAAATTGGGAAAAGGAAAGTTCGAGTCAATGTGGTATGGCGCATACATCATCCACCGTTGCCTCAGACAAGGGGCATACACCCTCATTGACTCTGATGGACAACTCTTGGAGAACCCCCGCAGTGGGCTCTACCTCATGAAATTTTACGCTTAACATCACCAGCGAGTCACTTCGTTTTCTTTTCTTGTTTTTCAATGTTTTTTCAGGGGCAGCACCATCAGCTGCTAATCTAAATCCACCCAAAATCGGTTGGACACACTTCTTACACGTCCGGGACCAAATTTCAATTTCCTTATGAGACCATCGTCTCATGTTTAATAAGTCAATTTCAGGACCATTTCCCACAATCCACCTTGATTGACGAGCCATGACATGACGATGCAAGTGTCTACGGACCTGTACTTGTATCACATTTCTTGACTGCTACTCATGCGGGTTTTCATGCCAGCGCCCATTAACGGTTACCATTATTTAGTTTTGTTTTGCATTTTTAACACATAGTTGTCTTTTCTATTCACCGCACCTTACGTGGACCTCTGGACCATTGTCCACAAAATGATTTCTTTTTCTTGCATGTATTTGGCATATAAGTTCCCCTGGACTTGCACTCACATCACATGTAGTCAATTCCATCCACCACAACACACACACACACGCTTTCCTGACCTCTATCCGAGATCCACCATGGTTTGCGTGCCTCTATCGCACTGACTCATGAGCCTCTGCCATGATCTATCCCATGCATATATTGGTATGTTTGATAGCCTTCTACTCTATCCATACTATGTGGATTATCTTTGGACCACTGTCCATCATCCTGAAATGCGGCACCACTTGTGCTACCACTATTGGTTGACCATACTAGAGTTTCATTTAAGCTCTTTTCTGCCTCCTTAAAACAATGAAAAGATAGTTCAGTGCAGCTGCTTCCTTTCCCACTCACTAACGTATAGGAAAGGACATCTACATCATCTAGTTTACCTCCTTTTGCGGACCATGTAGACCGTCAATTGAAAAGAACTTCCTTGGCACACTTAAGCCAAGACCGTTCCCCTCTGCATACTTTTATGCTTTCTCGGGCAGAGGGGCCGCACTTTACAAAAAATCTCACCACAAGTTGTCATTAAGATCTTCTCGAGCCTTCTCATCAAGAAAATATTGCCGAGCAAACTTGGTTTCGTTCATGCTCGTAAAAGTATCTCAATGATCATCCAATCAGTATAGGTTTAACCTTTTCTAGCCTGATTGGACTACCAATGGTAAAGAAGTCTCTCATCCCCTACAAGATGGGAAATCTCTCCTATGTATACTTTTATCCTTTTTCGGGCACAAGAGACTACCAACGAAAAAGAGAACCCATTGGAGTCTTCTTCGTGCTTCCAAACTCTCTAAAATTGAAAGCACCATCGAGCATTTACCTTCTCGAGATCGCCAAAAATCTACAAGATCATACCATAATGGTGTCCCTAGATACCACCCCACAGAAAAACGCTTAGGAGCATTCCCCCATTGGGTCGCCTTTGTTCAGAGTACTCTACAATGTGTCTTCCTTGGACCCCATCAATATCCAAAGCATCTACCTCCTCCAAGTATTTCCCATTTGCGGTAACATTCCCGGTATTACAGTCATGATCCCATTCCCATGAGTCAAGTTTGATTTGCTGCCTAGTTCACCCTACCATCATACTCTGAACAAAGGAAGTTTGAGTCTACCACACTCCCTCTGCCCCTATTCAATTCTTTTTGTCCCCCTCCCCCCCCCATTCACTGGGTCAGTCTGCAGATTGTCTCACACCTTTCGGTTATTTCCCTCATGTTCCTGGTCAAGGAAACATCATTTCCTTGACTAGGGGCAGGTCTCCCTCTATCGACGACAACACATATATTCCATAGGATAGACCCAGAGGTCCCTATATCCTTGTTTCGTTAACCTCATTGATGAGTTCCTTGGACCACTTGAGAGGAGTCCTTAGTGCCTCTCGGGATGTTTGTTTCTCATGTGATTGACTCCAACTACATCATCGTACCATTAAGATTCGTACAGGGTTTGGTCCGCATAGTACTTGGTCAAAGACCCCGAATGTCACCTGACTCTAGCACGTTGATGAGTCTATTTGAGAGGCCTAAACAGGTTATGTCCCTTGTGATTTCTGGGTTGCGTTGGAGATAGTGTTTAGAAGACCCAACAATGCTTCGATATACCTTTATGATTGATGCAGCATACTTGTACCACAAAAACTCTGACTCTCAATCATGCGTCCACACATCTATGTACCGTTCCAGATCCAGTAGACCATCATTCATGAAGATATAGAATTCCATGAGAATGCCATGGGTCCAATGTACCAAATCAGTATTGTATTTAGCCTCACATTGAGGCAACCATTATTGTATCATCAGTTCTATGTGGTCGGCTCGTATATATTAGAGCATAGATCAAATTATTCTTTTGACATTGTCATGAGCATGGGGATTTCCACCTCATCCATATACATGTCACACATTATTTGTATCTCACCCATTGATGGGAACCATATTAATACAAAAACCAAAAGCCACCATGCCCCAACCCTGAAAGCACCACCTCACCACAGCAAATCCTATGATGTTCGTTGGCCATACGATGAGCTCCTACCCTCACACATCAGGGGGCAATCTATTAACCCAAAAAATCCCTCACTGAGCTCTCCATGACCTACACCACTTCACGACCCTCCATTAGACCCCCACACCCTAAAAAATGCTTAAGGATGAAGAAAAGGGCTTGAAAATACTCTCCTAGGAGCTAAAACCCCCGAAAAGGGGCTAAAACCCTAAAATGAGCTAAAATTAGGGCAAAGGGGGATAAAATTACAAAAAAAGGGCTAAAGCGCAGACCAGGGGCTTAAAACCGTAAAACCCCAAAAAAGCTATAAAAGGAGGTTGGGGGGTCACTCTCAGAACACGTCTCCCTTGCATATTGTTATGCTTCTTGTGGATGCCTTAAGACCCTTTGTTTCTCAAGCCACCCACACTCCCTCTCCTCCATCTCCATTGAGCCATGGCTCCCCCATCAAAGAGAGAGGTGCTTCTTCAAGCCAGGGCATGGTGGCCCAATTCCACCCAAAGAGAAGGTATAGCTTGTCATTTTCTATTTTTGTTTAATGATTTCTTTGCTTTCTAATCCATGGTTTATTTGTAGGTTTATTGCCTAACTTGTTTTGCAAGTTTCTAGTTTCTAACAGTTGTTTGGAGGTTATTGGAAGCAGAACCCTAACCCATTGTTTGCAGAGGGGGTTCTCCAGCATTTCTCTTCTTCCATCTTTGCTTTTATTTCTGTCTAGTTTCATTCCCACTTTTCTTTTCTGCATTTATAAGAAGGAACCTACCCTTCTGTCCTATAGACAAAAGGGAGCCATTCGTGCCCCTGTAGCAAGGAGAAATCCCTGCTACAGGGATTCTTGAAGAAGAGAAGTACAAGACTCATAATTGAAGATTTCATGAGGTGTCTTGATTGATGAGAAGGTATATTATGTACATGTTTCCTTCAATTAATAAAAGACTTGAAATTCTCACCTTTCCAAATCATTATGTAATCTATATCTCAGTTTTGATTATATGTTGATGTTTATGAGATCATTGTTTTATGTTCTTTTGAATATCAATCTTTTATAAGTAGTCAAATTGGTTTGAGGAAGGTCTTGAAGTGGTTTTGCAGGTTCTGTGATTGGAGAGCAAGATGAGGATCTACATAGAGGCTTTGATCAACCTTCTATTTGTAAGGTACAAACCCTCCTAACCCTTGAGCTTTTTATTAATTATTATACTTGTAGAACCTTATATCTATATCCGTAAACTATGGTATGTTGGTGGTCTCACCCCATCCATAGGAACAATTTCGCCAACAAAATTTTGTTCGTAGGAATATTTCTCATAATATCTATGGATATATTACGATAGGAAAACCCTGAGATAGTAATTATTTTTATGGATAGCTTTGAGTCTTATTCAGTCATTGATTTAATCAACTGTATCATCAAATATTATTCTTAATTATTCTATCCAAGGAATCAAATAAGATAGACCACACCATAGGGGTTTTTAGTTCATTCACGAGTTAAGTGTGGATTAACTCTCTTGTATTTTGTTGTAAAAATTTTATATCTTTGAATACTTTTTACTCTCAGGTTTATAAACTTGCTTAGATTCGATTCTTGGTATGAATTCCATTCTTGGTTTTCAATTCCAAATATGAGGAATATCATATAAAGTTTGTCAAGTTGTTTGTTGGATTCTTTTAGGGACTATAATCTAGTTAAACTAATTCATGGTCTTGACGGTAAAAACAAATTTCATTTATTTACCTCTAAGATATGTTTATTTGTTTTACTTGTATAGTTACACTATACTTCTATTTGTTTCAATTATTGTTCCATTGATCTTAAGGAAATGAGTGCAATTGAATTAGATTATTGTGTAGTAGAATGGGATGATTAATACACACTGAACAACACAAATTTAAATGAAAATAGATAATTACTTCTTAGAATAATTATAGTATAAAATTCATTAATCCCAACAGTATACACCAGTGTTACAATAAATGGAATTCGAATCATGTGTATAGGATTAGGGTTCAAATCCACCAACTCAATATAACTACATGACTAACTAGAAGTGTCTAAATCACTATCAGAGTTCACTAGGATAACTGCATATGTCTATTTCAGACTCTCCATCAGTTATAGTCAGCTAAACTAGTTAAACTGATGTGGTAGGTGAGAAGTAGGTGAGATTAGGTGCCTTCCCACATGCATCCATGCAATACTAGTGCTAAATTAACTAGAGGACATCTAACTAAATGTAACTAGAGCATAACTTAGCTTTACTAGTTACCAACTACCAACAATTGAAACAGGTTGGTTTCGACACTCCTAGTGGATCCTAAATTGTAGGGATTGGTCTAGGAGGCACATAAACTAATGCATGAAGCTGCTGTTAGTTTCAATTAACCTCTATCTATGTTCCCCACACTCTAATGATTGGTATAGGTGGCCCCTTTAGCCAAAGTGGACCCAATGGTACTAGTGGACCCAATAATAACTAAATGACTCCTAAGTTAGGCAAATATAATCTAATGGACTAGTTTGGACAAGGGAGGATTATAAATCCTAACACCTTTTCTTAATCCTAACTTGGACAAATTCGGAACCTGGAAACAAGGCCAAAAGTCACCAATATACAATCTAAAATAATTAAAAAATGATGCTTACTAAACCAAGGAAATAGGGGAAAACCTCATGGGAAAAAAACCCCTCAAAATAAGAAGGAAAAGGAAATGCAAGCTATTCTTAGGAGAAAAATATTCATCTTTGGAAAATAACTTGTAAAAACTCTGCTGCAATTTGCAGGATTGTGCACAAGTATCATGAAGTTGTGCATGTGAACCTCCCCAAACTAATGACTATGTTTGGAGGAATTTTCCTCTTTCAAAGAAGTAGAAAATGCTCGACTGAATCAGGAACATAGACCCCTGCAAGATGAAAACCAGACCCATGTAGAGAAACTAAGATCAACTGATGAGAGAGAGAAAGTGCTTGTGAATTCAAACCATGTAAAATAAGCTCCAAGCATTAGGAGGAAGTGTCCAGGCAAATGTAGAATTTCCTCATCTTTACTAGTTCTTTGAGGAGATGAGTATGTCATCAAATAGATAGGTAGAGAAGCCATGGTACTGTGAATAATGAATTATTGAGCTCCATAATTTTATATAGGCTAAAAAATAACCAATGATCCACAAAATATAATATCATCAAACTCATAAGAGAAAACTGACATCAAATCCCCAGCAACAATTTTGAAAGAGATGTGTGATACTTGTTTTTTCACACCAAAATTGATGCGAATAGCTACAAGCATGACTAGAAGATATTGAAACATAAAATTCAAACCAAATAATATCATACCATATCCAAATAAGTTCATATTGGATCCAAGAGTGTCTCCACTGATATGGTAGATGCACAATTTTCTCCTTCTTCAAAACTCTGAGTATTGGTGCATTTAATCATGTAGGAATATCCTAGAAGCTCAAGATCAATGAGAGTGAATGAATCACTCCTAAAATATAATATATCTTCCAAAACATGCAAAATATTACTTATTTTCACACCAATAACATCATTAGATATAGATAAATCAAACTCCTCTTCATTTTCTGAAACAATCACCGATAAACTATGCACATACATTAAAATAGAAGAATCATTGGAGAAATTTTGCATAGAATGGAAGGAGAGTTTTTCTTCAATAATAGATATTCGATTGTGTTCTTCTAGATCATACATATGAGAAGATAATATATCAGATATCTCATAAACTTTCGAAGCAGCAGGAGAAGGAGTCATTCCAATGAGACTTTCTTCAATTCAAATTGACTGTGTGGAAGATTCTTTTTGTTTTTCATCTTGAACAACTTTCTTTGTTGAAGAAGAGGGCACATTGAGTACATTATTGAAATCATCATGCTGGATTTTAATAGAACCTCTCACAACAGATAGTATTTGGAACTCACCTCCCATGTCAGTGCGAAGTCCTCCTGATAGAGTGAGAGTGGTAAAGGATTCCCTCGAGGAAACCATGTGGTTTGATTCTCCAAAATCTATCAAGTAATCCTTCGACGGAGTGAGGACTTCTTTCAAGGAATGGCACCTTTCAAATCCTTCAGTTTGTTCTCCAGCATTAAACATCTCTGCACCTTGTCGAAGGGAAATATTTTTTTTTTCAAGGAGTTCTTTCAATTAGTCGAGGGTGTTCTTCATGCACTAGATTTCTAGATTAAAGCCTCTCATACAGTATGAATACATAGCCTTTTATTTTCTAGAAAATGAGGCTACAATGGAAGACTTCTGATTCTCTTTTGGATTCGAATCAAAGGCTTTAGGATCCTTCCCCTTTTGCTTCCCTTTATCTTGCGCATTGGTTGAGTCTAACATCAAAAGATCTTTGTTCTTGGAAGTTTGGACGACTCCCATTTGGACCAACTTATCCTTCTCATGTATTAAAGACTCGACAAAGCCATCAAGTGAATGAATCTTCCAATTGGAGATGGAATCTCTTCCGGAATTGAAGGTAGAGATAAAGAAAGAGTACTCAGAGCCACGTTTTTTTAGCACAGAGAGAACAACATGCTCATCCTTCCTATCTATTTCACATTGCTTACATTGTAGTACTAGAGACTTAAATTTTGTAAAAACCTGCTGGATAGTTTCGAAACTATCGGGCTACAATGTTATTAGCTCCTTCTCCAAGATGTTCCCGTGAATCTCATATTTTTTTCCAAACAAGAATTCGAGCTTGTACAAAGCTTCTTTAGGAGTCTTCAATCCATCAATATGAAAGAGGAGATCCCTGGAGATGTGAGAACAAGGAATCCAAATGCTTCATTCAAGTGGTTCAAGAACTTGTTTTTCACAATAGGATTATGTGGTTTTGTCTCTCTGTCCATAGTCATCCTATATAGGCGAATATTGCACAAGGAGACCTTCGCATATTACCTCCAATAAACATAGTTGAAGGGTGTTAGCATCCAAGGTAACAAAGAAATAGAATCCATCAATTCTTCCTTCTGAACAGTCAATTTCTTCAATTAATCTACATAACACTTGTAAGAAAAAACTGGAAAAACAAAAGAAATTAGCACTATGTTAGAATCAACCCTTCCATCTCAACATGTACACTTTCTTAAGGTTTTTCACACTGGCAAACACTTCTCTAAAAGAATCCATAGTTAACAATGCACAGTTTGTGGGACTTATGTGGAAACCCAGCTACTTCTGGTGTATAATGGATATTCAAACAGACGTGAGGATTTCTTGACGAGGCTCTGATACCATGTTTGAATTATTTTTCTATTAATATTAAAGAAATGAGTGCAATTGAATTAGATTATTGTGTAGTAGAATGGAATGAATAATACACACCGAACAAGACAAATTTCACTGAAAACAAATAAGTATTGCTCAGTATAATTGCAGTATCAACTTCACTAATCCCACCAGTATACAACATTGTTATAGTAAAGAGAATTTGAATCATGTGGATAGGATTCGAATCCACCAACTCAATCTGAATACATGGATAACTAGAAGTGTCTAAATCACTGTCGGAGTTCACTAGGCTAACTCTTGATGTCTAATTCATGTCTGCATCAGTTATAATCAGTTAAAATATTTAAACCAGTGTGGTAGGTGAGAAGTAGGTGAGAATAAGTGTTTTCTGACATGCATCCATGCAATACTAGTGCTAACTGAACTGGAGTAAATCTAACTAAATTTAACTGGAGCACAACCTAGCTTGACTAGATAGCAGCTACCAACAACTGAAGGATGTTGGTTTCAGTACTCCCAATGGCTCCTAAATTGTAGGGATTGGTTTAGGAGGTACATAAACCGATGCATGAAGGTGCATTTAGTTGTAGTTAACTTCTATCTGTGTTTCCCACACTCTAGTGACTGGTATAGGTGGCCCCATTAGCCCAAGTGGACCCAATGGTACTAGTGGACCCAATAATAACTAAATGAATCCTAAGTTAGGAAAATATAATCTAATAGACTAGTTAGGACAAGGGAGGATTATAAATCCTAACACTATTCAAATTACTGGTAATAAATACTAGTAGTTACATGATTTCCATTAACAAATTCCTTAATAAATGAGTAGTCGAGGTCCATATTCCTTTAACATCTACTTATTTCCTATTCTATGTATTAAGAATACAACATTACTACATATACATTCTACTTAATTCAGAGTTGGCTAGTCCCTTTTTTCACGGGCTTTGTGTTTGAATTATTTTACGTTTTATTGAATCCATTCTTAGTATTGGTAAAATAGAAATTAAAAAAGAAAACAATGTATGGATTGTAATCATAGAATAAAGAGGATTTCCTCTATATTTAAATGACAATGTGCAACATCAACAATTAATTAACTAAATCATAGTTTATTAACAAGATGATAAATCATCTGCAAGAAAATTTAAATAACAATACACAGTACTGAACTTAGTCCATTAACAAGACATAAACTCATCTCTAAATAAATGGGTATTAGGTCAAGAGAAGCCCCGTTCAACTCAGACTTAGGACCTCAGAGTCAAATAGACCTATAAGAGTCCACTGTGATACCCATAACTCAAACTTAATGTGATGAAAATTTTCTCTTCAAGTGCCACCAATAGTGACGAATAGTTACTGACCAAATCCTAAAAGCTCAAATAAATTCTAGAGAGCCCTGATTTCTTTTGGATCCTGAAGGCTCAAATAACATATCCTGAGAGGTCTAATATTTATTTATTTATGAGCCTAATATCTCGATCTTTCTAGAGTTTGAAAGCTCTTCTTTCATAAGCAAGTTATTTCTTCCCTGGGCATGCCTTTTATTTTCCCAGGACATTCTTGGAAGTAACTAACTCTCCACCCACATTGGAAACTTGTCCCCGTAGAGATGAGTAAAAAATCAACAATTGACTTAAATAAGAATTCTGTGAATTCACAGCAAGGCTTTTCATAACCATACATTAATTTTATTAAAAGTATTAAAGAATAAATTATTTCCATTATTACTTGATGTCATAAACTTTATAAATGATATTTACCACTATTTAACAAGGGATATTGCAACTTAGTTTTGTAAATGAACTAAATCTTCAATCCTACAATTTTTTTTTAATTATATCATGTTGATATTTAAACATAACATAAAAAAAATTAACATAACTTCAACCCATGACATAAAAAAGTAACATATCTTCAATCCATAACATAAAAAAATATAAACATAACTTCCACTTTTTAAAGGCAATTCAAAACTCAATAAGCAAGCATAGAGGGACAAGCTCCTTGCTACTTTTGACCATATGTATTTTACAAGATACCAATCCCAATGCATATAGAGAGAGAGACGGGGGTATAAAAAGGTGATGTTTTACCCTACCATTTATTTTCTCACTAGTTTTTTTAACTGAATTCAACATTGAATTTTCGGAATTCGAGATAACATCTCTCAAACTTGCATAGTTCGTGTACGGTGTACCCCATTGTTTTTCAGAGTGCTTTTCTACAGTGAAATAAACATGTGGAAAAGATATAAATAGAGTGTTTTTAGTGACCCAACCCATGCATTGTTAAGGTGTAAAACAAATTTAATTCTAGATACGATAAGTTTATGATATATAAACAATTAAATTAAATTTTTTTTAATAGTATAAAGGATTAAGATATTTATTCAACGGTTATGAAAATATGTTTTTACATTTATTTCTTGGAAATAGTATACATGTATGTGTAAATAGCATTTTTAATAAATTTGTTTAAATAAAGTAATATGTTTGATGACTATTTGTTATTGAGAATATTGATCAAAAATATTTTTTGAAAATTTAATTTTATAAATTTTTAAGAAATGTAAACTTAGGTATAAAAAAAATAAATATAATTTTTTTATATAATATAAATTTATGTAGTTTTTAATAAATTTTAAATGATTTTGAAAGCTTTTGGAATCTGAATTTTGTTAAATTTATGTGAGACTTTTTATTTGTCACGTGGATTGATTTGATTACTAAAATAAAGAGTAAAAGTTACTCGGTGTAAATCTTTTTATCATCAAATAATTTCTCTTCATTATTAAAAGGCTTACTCTAAGAAAAAATCATCTAAATAATGATAAATTTTATTATTTATTTTATACACATTTATTTACAAAACATTTAGGTTTTAAAAGAGAGTGTTGAAGATTTTTTTTTTTTAAAGGAAGAAAATTTTCATAATTATATTTATTAATGCATTTAGATATTATTTGATATTTTGGACTTCATTCAGCATAGTGCACAACGAAGAACCTGAGTGTAACAAGTGTACAATGAAGTTTCATTTCATGATCATAGTATCTTCACTTCATGGTCATAGTATCTTGTTATTAGGATCATAGGGGTGTGGGTATAGTAGTGCTTAAATGCATTTTGATTGAGATTTAAATAAAAAAACCTAATAAATAAGCTTCAGTTATATATTTGTTTTAGGTTTATATTAATAAGTTTAATGTTGATCTTATATCATAAATGGATAACTATAATGATCTCGTAATTAGTTTAATGTTTATTTTAACACCCACCCATTTCCACAAAACTAAGTGGTCGTCCTATCTTAGGATTAAGATTTAAGTAAGCTTCAATTAAGTGGACATCATTTTTTTTCATATCAATTTTTGTTTTTTTAATAAATAGTATTTTTTTATATTTATATTAATTAGTTTAATGTCTATGTTAACTATAACAACATGGTAATTAGTTTGATGCTTGTCTTTTTTTAAACAAATAGCCATATCCATAAAACTAAGTGGCTAGTTGTGCCATTATTAATCATAGTTTAGCCTTGTTTATGATGACGACGACGATGATGATGATGATTAATGTCTAGTGAGACCAAATTTGGTCTATTGGACCTGACGAAGGATAGTACTTGGTTTACTTTAAAATCGTGTTCCTATGCCCAAAAAGCTTGCTAAGAAGCTTTCCAAGCTCACTATAGTTTTGGAAAGTTAGGAGGTTAAAAATGTTTGTATTGTAGCAAATACTATGAAACTCAGATGTAATGTGGGTGTAAGAAAGGCACTCTAAGAGAAAGTGATTTTCATCATAAACAATCATAAACTCACATAGATGCCCATTGAGTTTTAGGAATAGACCAATGCCCTGTTTTGCTATGGAGTTCATGAGAGTTCATTCTAATATTGGCTATATTAATTTTCTTCTGTGAGCTCGTTAGTACCAAGAGATACCTATGATCTTCCAAGTTAGGATTAATCACCTCCTTACAGTATCTTAATTTTATCTTAACCGCTAAATTTTCCTCAAGCGATAATTTATCTTTAAATTTAGAAGTAATAATATTTTTGACATTATTAATGTTCTGCAAAATGTTGTTTTCATCAATGCCCCAATTGTTTAACCAAGCCATGGTATCGTTACAGCAACACCGCTTGAGGTGTAGTTGGTTTTGACTTGAGTTTAAAGAAATTTTAGGAAGTCTCTCATTTCCCATGTTATTTATCTTATGCTTGTACATCAAGTACCTAGTCATAGCTATGTCTCGATGTGGGAAAGACCCACTTCTATCAAGAGAATAGGATAAGGTATATTGATTTTTATTTTGAGGTTATAAGTTAGAAACCACTTCTGGATTTGCTCAATCTTCCTCCGAGATTCTCTAGAAATGATGCACCCCCATATTTCACAACCATACAAGATAACATGGATGACAAGAGTTTCAAAGAGGAACTTATTTTTATCCTACATGACTAGATTGGATGATTTACAATTATTTTTAAGACCAAAATAACCTTTCTACCCTCCATTAATAATTTTCTCAATGCTATAGTTCCAATTGAGTTTGTGATAAATCATCAATTCTGAGATACTTGTAAGAAGTCACTTCCCCTAGATTTCTATTATCATAAATAAAATGTGCATAGCTGTCTTTCTTAGATTTTATAATCATGATTTTTGTCTTGTCGGTGTTAACACTCATACCCATGTTAGAGGGAAAATATATAATAATTATTAATTGCTTATCGAGATCAAAACGAAGCCTTTTCACAAGAACAATATCATCAGCATAAAGTAGGAGTATGATATCTATGCCAATTAATATTGCACTGACGTGACCTGCTTCTTCTAAACACTTTTCTAGCTTATCAATGTAAATGCCAAAAGGGGCATGGGAGAGGGGGGAACCTTGTTTAACTCCAATATTACAATTTATATTTGTTATCCACCCCTCATTATTCTTAAACTTGGCAATGATATTTTTGTATAACCTTATCATGACAAGTCTCAACTCAAAAGGAACCTTAAGATCCTCTAGCCTATACCACGGGTTATTTCTAGGAACTGTATCAAAAGATTTTCTAAAATCCACAAAGCAATAAAATAGGTCAAACATATTATTACAACATTCCTCTGCAATGATCCTAAGCCTAACGAGGTGGTTCATGGTTGAATGGTTCCTTCTAAAACCTACTTGGCCTTTAGCCTACTTACCTTCCAATTCTTCTCCATTCATTGATCTTCTTTTCTAAGATAATACCATATAACTTAGCTAAGAGAGTGATAATCATAATAGTCTGATAATTAGAGAGGTCATTTTTATCACCACTTTTGAAAATCTGAATCATTAGGATTCGAGTCCAAGATGTAGGAAACCCTTTCTTGACCCCTAGATTAAAGTGTTTGTGGATATGAGGGATGAGGACATGCTCTCCAATTTTTAAGATTTTCACTTGGTAGCCTTCAATGTCTTTGAGTTTTCCATTTGCTAAGCCGTTAACCCTAATGAGAAAAAAAAATTTAGTTGTAAGAAGAGTTTGAATGTTATGTGGGATTCATAAAGCTTTGTAAAGTATAATGTCAAGGATTTCCATTTAAATTATTTTGTGTGGAAAACCTTGTATACTTATAATAATGGGGTAAAAAGACTTCAAGCCATACAATATATATATGGTATTGGACAATTAACTAACTCTTAACCATTTAAAGTAAATTAATTTAACTGCAACAACACATTATGCATAATAAATCATTTTATCTTAATTTCATATTTATAACTAAACGTGTCTTAGAATTACTATTTAATTTCCTATTAAAAAATATATAAAATTAAAATTCTGAAAAATAAAATTTAATATTTTTTTATTAAATTTTAATTTTTAATTTTTAAATATTATAAAAACATTAAAAATAACAAAATTTATCCTCCCATCATACGTCATAGGTATTTTATCATATATATAGAATTAGAAAAAAATCAAAAAGAAAAATAAAGTAAAATCTAATCCTTATAAAAAATAACTAAATATAAAAACAAATTCAAATAAATTATAAATATTTAATATTATATTAAAAATTCAAATTTTTAATAGCCATAACATATTTTACTTATTAACATTTAAAAAAAATAAAAATTCAAAATTCAAAATTCAAAATGTTTATAATCATCACCCGTTTCTTTGAAATGCGTTTAAGTAATTATATAATTTATTAACTCAAAATGTTTATAAACATCACACATTTATTTGAAATACGTTTAATAATGATATGATTTATTTGAAGTTCAAAATTTTAATAATCCTAATACATGTAGGTAATCATTATACTTTATCATTGCATTTGGAATACTTTGATCTAATTGTAATAATTTATTTAGAATAAGTGTAACTAATCATAATACTTTATTTCAAGATCTAACCAAAGTGTTTTTCACACGATGTTTTTTCAAAAGAAAATTCCATGTTGAGCCATTCACTTGGTGATGTTACATTATCATCTGTGTTGTCATTGTCAGCGGACGAATAAATATCTTGTGCTTCCGTGGAGAGAAAAACTTGTTTAGAAAGCCAAATTTACGTTTGAAATATCCACGCTAATCTGAGGTGGCAGTCACGAATCAAAATCTTTACCATGTTTAGAGCATCAGCCGTCACGTTACTCCTCTGTGTTGAGACAAATACTATTGTCAACGTCAGATTATTATAGTAAATGCCGATCAAAGAGCGGGAAATCAAAAAGCATTTCAAATGTTAGCTGAGACTAAATCATTACAAACTGGAGTAACCGTTGTATGATAATGGCATTGTTATCCGGAGTAACCGTTGTATGATAATCCGGAGTAACCGTTGTATGAGAATTTACCAAAGGAAAAACTCTCAATGGGAATGGGTGACCGGTAGATTTAAAAACATTTCAAAATCCTTTGATGGAATGGTGACGGGAAGATTAAAAAGGGATTTCAAAACTTGAGCAGCCGGTGTATGGTAACGGCATAGTTGATGCAAAAAGGCTTTGCGAATTTAGAATGCTTTTGTAATTGAATAGGATGCGAGGGTTATTGGCCTTTTTACATCATCTCATGTCTGTGGCCAGCTCGCTATTTCTTGAAAACGCTCATAATCTCATGTCGGAAGGAGGCACGGAGGTAAAGACTTAGATTTACTTCATAAATGAAATGGTGTCACAGGGTGAGGGTGCGTTAGGTTTACTTCATATTGGCTAAGTTTAGATCTGTTTCTTATTGTTTTTTGTTTTCAAAGCGTGTTTTAGGTTTTCGGAGCGTGCATTAATTGGACTTGTATATGTGCAGGAAGGAGAGGATGCCCAGACGCTTCCATGGCTATTGCTACGGTAGAGCTTGCAGTGGCTCAGTTGTTGCCCACTTTTGATTGGAGGTTATTGTGATCCGTTCCGGCTGTTGGATACGATTTCAAGGCAAGTTGCAAATCTGTACCCGATGGATTTTTAAGTTTTATTTATATTAGTTTGGGCAGATGTTGATTCTTAATTACAGGTTATCAGGTCTTCGAAAGGATGGATTTCTATGGTACTGTCTCCAATTTGGTGATTTACTTAACCACTAATTGTTTGCAAACACTCACTGGGAACGGTATTGGGCATTTAGTACTGTTTTCATGTATATATATATATATATATTTTGGTGTGCATCTCATATTTTTCATTGTTTGTTTTTTATAAGGTTTCCGTCAATGCCCTACAAAGCAAAGTATAAGGTTTCTAGCATTATATTTATGTATTTTCACTGCAGACATTTTATGGGTACATGAGAAAATAGTTGTGTGTTGTAGAGAGTTTCTATCTCATGCAGTAATTAATTGGTTTCCGTCCTTAGGTTTCCTCTTTTTTCTTGAATACACTTGTTACTATTGTTGGCGTTCAGATCTGTTGTTATATTGCTTTTGAAAACAATATTACTGGAGTTTATATCTGTTATTTCGATTGTGATTTGTGCAGTAATTAATGGCTAATGGCTATTCGTATGAGAAAGCGGCAATATGGATGAGATTGTCATTCTATTTCTGGTATACTGTGCCATGGTAAGGTTTCTTTCGTAAGCTATTCATATATTTTATGTATAGCAATAGTTTGTTGGTGTCACAATAATTTTAGTTTTGTTTTGGAAATAATATGTGCATTTTGGATATCATACATGCAATGATTTTAAGATTTTCTATCTTGGTTTTGTTTTTTATTATTTACTATTTTTAATATTATCATAATTGCAGTATTTTTATAGTTTATTTTTTTCTTTATAAAGTTTTATCTTGTATAACAATTCTTTGCTTATGTAGGAATAGTTTTCATCCTATTATGTGATTTTAAGAATATTTATTTTTTCTGTTTTATTTTCTGGCTACTCACTTGATAAAGTGAATTTAAGGTTCATCTCTTTCTTTAATTTTTTTTCTTCTTTTAAAATCATCATGTCACCATCATAACACTTTAATCACTATTTTATCCTCGACTAAGTGAATAAGTGGTCGGGTTGCATACACGAAAGACCTACCTTCAGTGATGGAAATGGAACACTCGTGAAAGATTCTGAAAACCTTTTCAAGGTGCAGTTCGATCAGCTCGATCAGGTTTTTTATTTTCTTGAGTTGCATTGATTTTTGAGTTTATCTTTCGTCTTATTTTGGTATTATCATCATCAAAAGTAATTTAATATTATTTTATTTATTTTTAAATTTATTAATTATTTTATTTATTGTTATTTAATTATTATTATTTTATTTATTCTCAAATTTAATAATTATTTTATTCATTTTCATTTGTTTAGATGGTTAGATGATTACAGAAAAGATGGGGGACCTGACTGGATAACAAATTATGTGAGGCTTTTCATCTTATGTGCCAAGGTATGCATGGTTTTTTTAATTTCCTCTATATGAAGAATGAAAGATATTAGTATATCAAATTAAATTTTGATAAGTACATAGTAAGTAGTTTTATAGTTTTTATCATAAAAATGTATTCAATTATTAAATCAAAAATTAAATTTGATAGATTGTTTTTTTTTATGCAAGTGTTTTTGTGGACTATGTTTTTTAATAGAAATTTTAAGTTTATTAAGTTTTTCATGTAAGAAATTCTCTTGTTGTATTTCATTTTTGTTTTGGCTATCTTTATTAATTAATTTTTTTTCATCACAGAAACAGAAATCTTTAGTTGATATAGTCTGGTGACATAATTACACTAAGAGGAGATTGAATGTTGAAAATTAAGCCACCAAGACTAGGGTGATATGTAACTGCATGAGTTTTTTAAAAACATTTATCACTAATTTTTTGTCATGATGAAATTAAAATTATATATATTATTTTAATACTAAAAAATAAATTAATTTAATTGTTTTAAGTGACAGATTTGAATTAAATTGAAAAGCATATGAAATTACTATTTTGAGCTAGTGAATTTAATTAAGAATATACGTTTCATTTTCTCACTCGCAGCTAGGTAACTGCAGGAGTATGTAGTTCGTTGCAGGTGTTGCAAAGTTTTGGTTTAACTTGGTTTAACTTATTTGATCGCCACATTGACTACTGAATCTTGGGCAGTCGCCATAAGAATCAGATATCAAATCAATGATAGCGAAATAGAGATTTCGAATTTGTAGGCATTGTTAGTGTAAACAAATTGGGATTTCGGCTCCACGCGCAATTAGTCTATAGTAAGTTGCTTTCTATAAAGATATTAACCAAGCATCCCTAGTGTTTATGAATAACCGTAGTAATTTTTTGAAAATCTGCATGTCCGAGAAAGTTACACTTCATTTACCTCTTATTTATGGATTTGAAATTATTTTATAGGACTAAAGCATTGATTTTTTTGGATTTGAAATTATTTTATGATATTAAATCATACATTTTTTAAGTGCATACATTTTATAAATATAAATTTATATGAATTTGTCTTGATAATAATATTTATTTTGAAAAAAATGATATTTAGTTTGTTTATATATTTTTTATTTTGTAATTGTATTTTATTTATCTATATGAATTTATTTTATAATAATATTTAAATTGTCTATATTTTTTTAATAATGGTAAATTTAGTTTACCTATATTTTTTAACTTAATAAATAATTTTTGTGTTTATTTTAACTTTGCACATTTTTTATATTTTTTTTGAACATTTTGAAATTTTCATAATTTTCTATTATTAATTAAAATATGAGCACTTTATTTAATAGTTTTTAGAATTTTATGACATGTGAAATGTAAATTTTCTAGTAATTAGTATTATGATGTGTTTTTTTTCAATTTTATATTGGTCAATAATTTAGAATTTTTTTCTTTTTCTCGTGTTGAAATACTTTAAAGTTTCAATTAATAATTTAATGTTTTCCCTTCAAGGTGTTGAAATAGTTTAAAGTTTTGTTATATTATAAATTGCTATGTTGTTTACATTTAACGATGATAAACTTTATTTTCAATGTTTTTCCATGGTTAATGCTATTTTTGTTATATATATAACATTTAATTGGGAATAAGATTGTAGAAATCATTTTTTATGAATATTAAATTGTATACATTTTTTATACTATTTTCATTAGTATGTTGACCATAGAGTTTGTATTGAAAGTCTTGTGTAGAGTGTTTTCAAAGGACCATTTTGGGAAATTGCCTGGAAACAATTTCCTAACTCGGTATCTTGACACATGTGCCTTTGTTGTAGCTGGAAACTAGGACGCCATTGCGCTAGTAATAGGTGGAGGGAGGTAACTCCCTGAGAAGCCCTCCTAGTACGCCCCAAGTTGGGTGGTCGACCATGTATACAAAAGGTTTTTAAAGTGGTCTAACGAGGGACCCCCCTTTGTTAACACTCTATTCATACATCCTAGGAGTTAGGATCTCTTTCCTTGGAAATTATAATTTTAAACCCTATCACACTTTACTCTTCTAAAACCTTAGTTACTTTAGGCACTATATCATCCAACCCGTATAACTTATAACTACTAACTTTTAGAACATAACATTTATAACTCCCATTGGTTATTAACATTTAGAAGTCACAAAACCTTATATAACACAAAAATCAAATTATATTAACTACTTTAACCTTTAATCTCTCTAAAATGACAACCCCAAATCACTATCTCTCTCTAAACCGCTAACCCCGACTCTCTCTTTTCCTCCATAAACTCCTAACCTTTAATCTCTCTCTCTCTCTAAACCACTAACCACCAATATTTCTCTTTATATTTCCTTCTCATTAAGAACCTAAACCCCAATGTTTCTCTCTCTAAACCACTAACATTCAATTCTCTTTCCCTGTCTCTCTAAACCCCTAGCCTTCAATCTCTCTCTCTCTCTCTCTCTCTCTCTCTCTCTCACACACACAAAACCCATAGAATTCAATCTCTCTCTCTCTCTCTCTCTCTCTCTCTCTCTCTCTCTAAAAACCCATAGAATTCAATCTCTCTCTCTCTCTCTTGCTCAAAACCCATAGAATTCAATCTCTCTCTCTCAAACCCATAACCCCCCAAATATTTCTCTTTACATTTCTCCCACTCCAAACCTCTAAACCCCAATCTCTGTCTCTCTAAACCCCTAATCTCCATACTCTCTCTCTCTAAACCTATGAACCTCTCTCTCTCTCTATGTCTCTAAACCCCTAGCATCCATACTCTCTCTCTCTCTCTCTAAACCTGTGAATCCCACTCTCTCTCTTTAAACCTCTAACCCACTCTCTCTCTCTAAACCTCTGAATCCCACTCTCTCTCTAAAAATCTAACCCACTATCTCTCCCTAAACCACTTAATCACAATATTTTTCTATATATAAACACCTAATCCCCATTCTATCTCTCCCTTTTGGAACCCTTGCCACCAATATTACTCTCTCTCTCTCTCTCTCTCTGCAAATATCTAACCCTCGATCTCTCTCTTACTTTCTATAAAACCCTAACCTACAATATCCCTCTCCCTCTCTCTCTCTCTCTCAACCCCTAGCCACCAATTTCTCTCATTTTCTATCTCTTTCTTTAAACCCCTAACCCCCAATCTCTCTCCATAAACCCTTAACCTCATCCTCTTTGTCTCTCTTTCAATTCCTAACCCTTAATATATATATATATATATATATATATATATATATATATATCTTTCTCTCTCTCTAAATCTCTAACCTCCAATCTCTCTCTTTGTCTCTCCCTAAACCCCTAAACCCCAATCTCTTTCTCTCTCTCTAATCCCCTAACCCCCAATATCTCTCTCTATAAAACCCTAACCCCTTATATATCTCTCTCTAAACCCCTAACCCACAATCCCTCTTTCTCTCTCTAAACACATGGCCCCAACATAACTCTCTCTCTAAACCCCTAACCTCAATTTTCCTGGTCTCCCTCTCTTGCTCTCTTTAAACCCATAACATCTAATCTCTCCATCCCTCCCTCCATTTCTCTCTCTAATCCCCTCACCCCCAATCTCTATCCAGTTCTCTCTAAATGCCTAACATCCTCTCTCTCTCTCTCTCTCTCTCTCTCTCTCTCCCTAACCCCACATTTCCTTGCCTCCCTCTCTCCCTCTCTCTAAACCCGTAACACATAATATCTCTTTGCCTCCATCTCTCTCTCTAAACCCCTAACCCCCAATCTATATTTATTTCTCTCTAAACTCCTAACATACAATCTCTCTCTATTTCTCTCTCTTCATTTCTCTCTCGTTGAAATGCTAACATCCAATCTCTATGTTTCTATTTCTATCTCTCTCTATCTCTCTCTCTAAACACCTAATCACCAATATATTTCTCTATTTCTCTAATCTCCTAACCCCCAATTTTCCTTTCTCTCTGTATACCCATAACACTCTATCTTTCTCTCCCTCTCTAAACCCCAAACCTACAATCTCTCTCTCTCTCTCTCTCTCTCTCTCTCTCTCTCTCTCTCTCTAAACACCTAACCTTCAATCTCTCTATGTATTTTCTCTCTCTCTAAACCTATGACCCAATATCTCTCACTTTCAGTTTATCACTCTCTGTAGACCCCTAATCCCTAATCTCTCTCTCCCTCTCTCTCTACATGTCTATCTATCTATCTATCTAAGAACCTAACCCCTAATCTATATATCTATCTATATATCTTAACTCCTAACCCATAAAACACAATCTATCCCTCTTTCTAAACCCCTAACCTAAAATATCTATCTCTAAACCCCTAACCCCAATCTTCTCTCTCTAAATACCCTAACATACAATCTCTCTCTCTCTCTAAACACATAGCCTTCAATCTCTATCTCTCTCTAAACCGTTAACCTTCAATATCTCTCTCTCTCTCTCTCTCTCTCTCTCTCTTGCTAAACCTAACCCATAATCTATCTTTTTTAAGCCCCTAACATGCAATATCCCTCTTTCTCTCTCTGAACACATGGCCCCAATCTATCTCTCTCTTTAAGCCCCTAACCTCACATTTCATGGTCTCCCTCTTTCACTCTCTCTAAACCCCTAACACTGAATATCTCCAACCCTCCCTCCACATCTCTCTCTAATCCGCTAAGCCCCAGTCTATATATATCTCTCTCTAAGTGCCTAACATCCTCTCTCTTTCTCTCTCTCTCTCTCTCTCTCTCTCTCTCTCTCTCTCTAAATCCCTAACCTCACGTTTCCTTCCCTCCCTCTCTCCCTCTCTCTAAACCTACAACATACAGTCTCTCTTTGCCTCTATCTCTCTCTCTCTAAACCCATAACCCCCAATCTATATCTCTTTCTCTCTAAACTCCTAACATACAATCTCTCTCTCTCTCTCTAAACCATTA
>LPNX010496694.1:0-78624 GCA_001517045.1 Pseudotsuga menziesii | reverse complement strand
TATATATATATATATATATTAGGCTGTTAAATTACACTCTTCTACCATCATCAAACACATTACCCAGGCACATACAGAGAAATGTGTGTTCTTTTGAAATATCTAAGAATGGAGTATAACACAATTGATGCATGTCCCAATAATTATACCATATATTATTGACACCATCCATCAAAGAGTGAGTTCCCTAAATGGGGAATTAGTAGATATTGTATTGTTCAGATAAAAAATAAGGTTCCTCACAAAGTTCTTCACCATATCCTAGTAATTCCACATTTTCAACAATTGTTCAGGTGTGAAAACATTGTAGAATTTATGAATTATAATGCATGACACATAAGTGAAGATGGTATCATGCAAATTCCTGAAGATTGTTCTCCATTCAGAGACATTGATGAAAGATTCCATTTTCTAAAGAATAACCTTGTAATTCTATATTGTCATTGGAATCTAATGGTGTCAACCCATTTGGAGAGCTCATAACCATTTACTTAGTTTGGTTAGTCTTTATTATAAATAATAACCTTCCTCCATTGATGGAAATTAAAAGGGAGCATGCGAAGTTGGAATTGATTGTTCCAGGTACTTATTTTTGAGAATGTTAACATAATGTATGAAATCATATTTTTTTATGATTGCATGTATGAGAAATTATTAACCATGTATGTTACTTTTGAAATGAATATGAGATAAGAACCAAGTTAAATATATGGATGTATATCTTGAGGCTCTTATATACGAAAATTTAAATTATGGCTTGGTATCATTGCGTATATCATATCCAAACATATAGGCCAAAAACAATTTCAGTTCCATGTAATACTTACATGTACAATTCACGATGCAGTTGGTCTTAAACATTTATGTTATATGTTAACTTCAATTGTATCTTTATGCATCATTTATTACGAAATTAATGTTTTAATATATGAAATTCTATATGTTAACATTTTTTTGCAAATTGCAAGAATTCAAACAGAGGGAAAATATGCATGTCCACTATGTGGTCCAAGAGCAATGTCTATAAATTTAAGTGTTGTTGGAGGAGCTAGTCGATGAGCCAACTAAACTAGTCAGCCGACTAATTAGATATTAGATCGACCTCCAAAGGTCGTGTCGAGTGATTGATTTGACAAGTAGTTATTCATAGCTATTTTGTAATCATATATAATAGGTTCTTGAGCTAGATACGAACTTGGTTCGATTTGATGTTTGTATGAACCCATATGTGTTTTGTGTAATATAAAGTTGTTATTCAATCTATTATCTGTGTCTCTTGTCTTTGTATGATCATATGATTCTTTATGTGTATTATTGGTAACTTAGTGATCTGAGTGATAACAGCATTGGTTCCGTTGTTGGTAGTACATGTACAGATGAAATTACCATTAGAAAATGATCTCAGAGCAAGAGATTAAGGACTCGTGGGAGCGTAAAATCACAAACTATTTTCCAAACTACGCTTGAAGAAACAAGCTAGATATTTCTTAGGCGAAGGAGAAATTCTTCACTGAAACGCATGAAAATTTTATAGAATCGGTGCCTCAGTTTCTGAAGAAAATACTGGATGAAAAAGCCGGTAGACACTAAGGAACAAGATTTTTTCCAGGAAGTTATAAGAGGAGGACGAACAAACCTGTCAGAGTGGTTTGAGAAAATCACAAATGAGCTCTGTCAGGAATAGCACATGGAGGAGAGAGTCTTAGTCGAAACTATCGAAAAGAGGTTCTATAGTGACTTTATCGAGCAGTTCCTTTGCTCACTACTGAGCCTTTTATTTAGATTCTTAATTGACATAGGAGTAGGGCATATTGTTGAACCTCATCCATCATTGATAGAACCACCACCAAATACCAACTGGGCGGAGAAGCATAAAGCGTGGGAGAAGTTCATTACCAAAAGGGAGTGGGAGTAATTCTTGAACAAATATATATAACTATCTGGGATTACTAAACTGCCGGGTAGGCTATGGGGGGGTACCTGATCATGTGTTGGGGTGGATTACATGGATTGTAGTTGACATCAGAAGGAACCACCAGAAATGAGCAGTCGGGCCAAGAAATAAATAATTCAGATGGTGACTCACAAAAGTACTCCATATTTGTAGAGAATAGAGAGAGATAAGAGGTGGAACAAAAGGGAGGAACGAAGAGAGCAGGCCATTGCACTACAAAGAAAAATGGATACCAGGGTCACTGAACATGAAAGAAATTTGCCAAATTTGGGTGATGACTAATAGGAAGAAGGTGTAGATGAAGAAGAAGTGTCACCGATGGAAGAAGATCTGTGGATAGAGCAGTGTGAAGCTCTCCATATTGAGATAGCCTAGCAAGTAAGACCTCTATCTCTAGTTAATCTAAACCTAAGTTCTCATGTGTAGAACATTGTTGAAGAGGACCTAAGGCTACGAGCTGGTGAGTTTGACATATGGAGTCGACTAGACGGTGAAGGAAATGAAGTCGATCACTTGGTAATTCATCGACTTGAGAAAGGAAACTAGGTCACATTCCAAGCATACCCATCCAACCGAAGTATCGACCTAATCTACCCAGGAAATGAAGGGGCACCCCCCCCCTCCCAAACACAGAACAGTTAAATCCACATAGGAGAATATCTTAGCTATAGCAGTTAGCTTGGACTTCAGCAGAAGAAGTCAAATTGATCCTACTACTTTTTGAGAAGGAGATGACAAATAAAACTTATTACAGTAATGAGAGTTTCGTTCAAACTAGCTATGAACAACATAGAGCCACAGAGAATATCCCACCACCCCCACCACCACCACTTGAAGCAGATGCAAACATCGATGATGTGGGGGATGACACATCACACATCACGCTCTATGAGGGTGATGAGGATGCCAGATGACACTGGTTTTTTTGTGAATCGACATGGGAGGATAACGCTGTAACTGGTGAACACAGATAGATGGCACAGTTTACTAGTGCCTTAAGGAAGAGGGCACTAACTTTTCATAAAACATATATGGAGAAGACACCTAACTCAACCAAGGTATAAATTAAGCAATAGTTCTTATCCTTCTTTAAAACACCAAATTCTAAGCATTTAGTAGCAAAAAGGTTGAAAACAATTGTTTAGAAACCCATAGAAACTGTTCGGGACTATGACAAGTGATGAAAGGACCTATTGAGAAAATTAGACTATTAAATTGATGCAGAACTTTTAATTCAATGGTTTCTTCTAGGATATGTACAGGAGATCTGAAGACATATCAGTCTACACACATTCAAATCATATGAAGAATCATTGACGAAAGTGTTGCATGTCAAAATGGACGATGACTATCCAACACATCATGTCGACAACCGCATTGAGGAGTAGTTGGAAATCATGAAAAAATAATGAAGATAAATGAACCTCAAAGGTGAGGACATATGGTGCACAACCTACTCAACAACTGAACATACCAAATAAAACTGTCAACAAGAACTCAATCGACAAGATGTTTGTTTTGTTCAAATAAAATGTTTCTGTGACATTTTCCAAGAACATGGATCACACATGACTAAGGACTGTCCTTACAATATGAAAAATGGAAAAGTTTCATGGTGTGCGATCTGTGAGGTAAAAATTCATGCGACAGACGACTTCCATTTGAACCTAAAGAATCGACAAAATTACCATGCAGTCTACCAGAAAAATGATGTTTCTTAAAATGATAATAATATCCCAAGGAACAATGAAAAAAATAAAAAAAAATAACAAACACTATGAAGGTCAAAGATACGAGTGCCGGTATGACAATCGTCGTGGAGGATTTGGAGGTTGAGGCTGATTCAATGGAAATCAGAATAATAGACCACAATGACCCATCCAGTGTTTTACATGCTATAAAGAAGGCTATAGCTAATCATACTGTCCATATAAAGATCGGACTGACCTGAAATTTTGTACTAGTTATGGAGAGGGCGATCACTCAGTAGAGGATTGTCCCACTATACTTGACAAAATCAATAAGAAGAAAAATGTTAATGTCTTATCGTGTGTTAAGAAATGTGATATAATTCCTACAAAAAATTTACATGTAGTCACTAGGAAAGGAACAAAGACTTGTAATGATAATCCACACATAAGTAAAATAAAAAACAAAGATGGGTATCCTAATCCCATAAAGAAAAAACAATTGTACAATGATGCATCAAACATGTTCCAAGAGTTCACCTGACAAGAAGAAATTAATAATAGTCAACAAGATGTCTCATAAGAATTACTTAGCTTAATACATAATGACAAATTAGTAGCCCACTTTATCGTTATCTTATATAATATTAAGAACAATCCTAGAATGGAGAAACAAACTAAAAATATGTGCATCCTTAATTAGAAAGATAAGAGTGATGTCGATCCACTTGTTGACCTATAAATTGAGGGATATCATGTTCGACAAGACGTTCTCAAATTTGGATCCCAAGTAGATATTATTACATGAGATACATGGGAACAACTAGGCAGACACCGACTAAATGAATCAGACATATGTATCAAATTAGTAGATCAAGGACTGATCTAACCTATCAGCATATGGCACAATGTCAGCACAACTATTAAAGGAATTACCACAAAATTTGATTTCAAAATCATCAACTCGAAAGAAGGATCCAGTTATTTCCCAACCTTGGTGGGCCGACCATGGGGTCTGAAGATGAAAGCATTGATCCTTTTAGAAAAAAAGAGGATAAATAACAAAGGAAATAGACAAAAAGTTATTGTCCCCATTCACCCTTCTCAAGGTGAACCTTGGATTGGACCAATAGATGAAGACGTTGATGTTCGACAACTCTACAAATTCCAAAATAACGATTAATATATTGAGCCAAACATCTATGAGGAACTTCACTTAGGGAACCAAGACTCAGTTGGATATAATTAGGATGCAGAACTATACGATTGGGAGATAGAAAATTATGAAACTCAAGCACGCCAGATTCTAGACTATCCAAGCTATATAAAGGAAACCGACTCGACAATGATTTTTGGTGTGCATCATCCCAAAGATATTTGAAAGAAAAATTAGAGAATACCCTTCTTTAGTGCTGATTAAAACAAAAGATAAAAATCCTCTTCAGTATAAATAAAGAGAGTCACCAATACTCCATATCGAACAAGTTTCTAAAAACATAGGAGAGCACGACCGACTACAAATCCTAGTTGCAACATTTACAAGTCAAGCTGCTCGATGGTAGGATACTCATACTTTGAGGATACAAACGTGGACAATAGCTTCAACATATTTCATCAAGAGATTCAGGAGAAGGAATCTAACTAAACAGGCACAAATAATAGTCTTCACACAAGCACAAAACCCTGAAAATCATATAAGTATATGTGAAAGGTAATGGAGAAGACTTGGGTACAAAGATGAACGAACATGGCCACACTTATTTCAATCCACACTTGACGACTTACCAAACAAATGGTATAAGATGGAAAAATCTTGAGGAGAAACATTCATATGGTAGGAACTTAAGGAAAATTTCATTAAAGACTTTATATTCATACTAGAAGATGCCAAACTGGTCGAAGAAACAAAACAAATAAAAACATTTATACAACCTATTTCTCATCATACTTCGACACAAAACCATAACCGACTAAAATCATCTTATAATAACATTTCATCGAATAGAATACCACATTCAACAAGACTTCGATTTCAAAATGAGCACACATAGGGGAAAATATTTCAATGGAAACTGATCATCCAAATACAGTAAAACTAATTAAAACAATACTCAAAGTTGAGTTGATGAACATAGAAGATACTGACAAGATGACAGTAGCAGAATTCACGAAATCATTTTCACATTTTAAAGAAGGAAGTGGGAAAATCAGAGAAAGAAAGGCGCCACAACAGATGGATGCAAAAGTTAAAACCAAAGAAGTCGACATCTCTAATGATAATCAACCAAAAATGGCATGAATATGTGATTATTGGAATGACAAACAAACACTCTAAATAGTTAACCTACATAAAGAATTTCAATATGTCTTTGCCATATGTTATAAATACCTTAAAGGATTAGTACAAGAGATGGGTGAAATGAAAATAGACATAAAACTTGATGCAAGACAAATTAAGAAAAGACCTTATAGATTAGCTCACAAATACAAGGAAATAGTACAAAAGGAGATTGAAATCATGCTAGCAGTAGGGATCATATTTCCAATAGACCAATCAGAATGGGAAATATCGATGGTCGTCTAACCAAAAAAGCATGATCCAACAAAATTACGAATCTGTGTGGATTTCCGAGAGCTAAATAAAGTCACCGTAACAGATCCATTTCCAACTGCATTCGTAGATGAAATTTTAAGTGAAGTCATATGATATGAGTTTTACTCTTTTACAGATGGATTCTCAGGATATAATCAAGTCCCGATTGCTAAAGACGACCAGAAGAAGATCACATTTGTCTATGAATTCAGCTCATTTGCTTACAACGCCATGCCATTTGGTCTAAAGAACGCACCAGCTGTACTCTCAAGGGTAGTGGTGAAATAATTTCAAGAATACATATAAAAACTAATGGTTGTATACTTTGATGACAATACGATTTACTCCATGTTGAAGAATCATTGCAAATGGATAAGACTAATGTTAGAAATATGTCGACAAATCCAGCTTTCTCTTAATATAAGGAAATGAATATTTTTGACCCCCATCGGAATCTTATTAGGACATATCGTATGCAAGGAGGATATCAAAGTCAAATTTGGGAAAATAAAGATAATCCTAGACCTAAAACCCCTAGTAAAACCAAAACAAGTTAGAGTATTATTGGTACATACGGGATATTATAGAAAATTCATTTGTCACTACTCAAATATGACGTACCCATTAGAAGAGCTATTGAAACAATACCAAGAATACGATTGGACTTAGGAATGCGATGCTTCCTTCGACACGTTGAAGAAAATTTTTGTTGAAGCACCCATTCTCATATTACCAAACTAGTCAGTCAAATTTCACATCCACATTGATGCATCAGGCATAGCTGCATAGGTGCAATATTGAAAAAACCTGGAGATGACGGGATGTACTATCTAATTCTGTATAGCAGTCGAAAACTAAACAAGGAATAATTTAACTATTCAACGATAGAAAGAGAGGCATTAGGAATGGTATTTTCACTATAGAAATATTGACATGACCTATTGGCTAATCCTTTCACATTATACATAGATCACCAAGATTTAAAATACTTGGTAAACAAACCCTTACATCATGGAAGAATATGTTGTTGGTTGTTACTATTCCAAGAATTTGAGTTTGAAGTAGTAGTTCGACTAGGGAAGCTAAATGTCGGACCCGACCACTTGTTGAGAATCAACACGAGAGAGGAACGAACATGAGTCGAAGACATTCTTCCAAATGCACATCTATTACGAATAGAAGCTGTACCAACATAACTAGAATAAATAGCTCAATTTATAGAGAATGGTCAGGCACCTGAAGGCATGAGCACTAAAAAGAAATAAATTCTAGTAATGAAGGCTACACCATACACTCTAATTAATGGATTCCTATATAAAATGGGCTTGGATGAAGTACTCCATCGATGTGTCTTAGAGCATGAAAGAGAAAATATAATGCATGAAGCACACTACGGACCAGCTAGAGGATATTTTCAGTTGGACATGACTACCAAAAAGATCTAATAGTTAGGACTATGCTGGCCGACACTACACAAAGATTTTCAATAGTTTGTTAGAAAATGTGATCGTTTTCAACACTTAGGTTGACCCCTACCTGGTACTAAGATTCCTTTTATTTTGGTAAACCCAAGCCTAACATTTGAAATTTGGGCTATCGACTTTATTGGACCATTTTGAGTTCCAACAAGAAGGACAGGCACACAATATATCATAACAATAGTGGAATATGTTAATATATGGGCAGAGGAAGAACTTATTGAAGCCTACTCTAGTGAAGTCGCTACCAAGTTCATATATGAAAATATAAAATTATTAGATTTGTCTATCCATTGACCTTAATATGCGACCAATGATCGCATTTTAGTAACATAACTATTGCAACATTGACAGAACAATTCAAGATCAACCACAAAAAAAGTACAACTTATCACCCTCAGTCTAATGGGAAAATAGAAGCATTTAATAAAACCCTAATGAGAGGCCTAATAAAAATATGTAACACTGATAAATATGTCTCGGATGAAAAAATTCTTGCTGTCATATGGGCTTATCGAACAACATATAAACGATCCACCAACCAAGCACCATTTCGACGCAGTCGTCCCCTTACACTTCTGACAACAGACACTGCTAATAGCCAACATATTACATATTAATGTATAAGAAGCAAGGAAGGACCAGCTAATGCAACTAGCTAAGCTAGAGGAATACCAACTTATGGCTATGCAACATCAAGAAATTCAAAAACAACAAAAAAAATCATGGCACGACTGAAATATTTAAAAAAAAAAATATGTCGGTTGTAAATATTGCACTACTGTATAATAGTCGGGTGAAAGGAAAACCAAAGAAACTCCACAAAGAATGTATGGGGACCTATATCATGGAAGAAATCAAAGGCAATGAATCAATTCGATTGAGAACGTTATAAGGAAAAGTATTTCAGAAACTAGTAAATGGTGCTCGACTAAAGCGATATAAAAAAAAATAGAGAAACGGTTGCATAACTGCTAACATAATCTATAAAAATCAGAAAAACCTAAAACTAAGAAAAAAAAGAATCAAAGAAGACCAAAATGACAGGAAATATAGAAAGACATAGTAGAATGAAATTCAACAATAATCGACATTTCTGTCATTGACATACCACATATCGACCATACAATTGACATCGATAAGAGGATAAAAAGGTCCAATCAACCCATCATGACTAGGGTTAGAAGGAGCGCCAAAACTAGACCGCATTAAAAGAGCCTTCAATAGAGCATCTGTTACCATCAAATCTACCATTAGTAGCTCCATCGACAAGATCTCCATCTACCCCACCTATAAATACTACGTGAGATGAATATTTCATACCACTTTACAAAGAACTAGAGCGACAGATTTACTAGACCTTCAAGAGTAAATTATCCACGAAGAAAGCCGAGCTAGAAATCGACAAGATGGCCGCAAATAAAACCAGAGCCATGATGGCCAAAGAAAAAGAATTGGAATCTTCTACAACTCCATTAGTGAAATGATTGGTAAATATTAAAAATGAAAAAGTACAAGAAACTTCGTGGGTACGAATCTGGGTAGAGATCAAGAAATGGGCCTATGAGAAGATAAAAATGACAGAGGAAGGTTTGAAAATAAACCACAGTACTATCATGAACTATATGAATGCACCACTCATGGAGAGTTTTGGTGGGACAAAAGAAACTATTTACAAGCTCATCATCAGCCGATACTAAAATGGGAAGTTTTACTTTGTCAAACCAATGGAAATATTAGGCGAAACCATATACAGACTTACTTGGATTTCCAACAAGGGAGAACTTGTTCCTATAGGTATCAGAGAAGGGTTGGTTGAAAGACTAATAGGAGCACCGATAGGAAAGAACTGCAAAGGGTTAATTCTGGGACAAATTCAAGCTTCCACACCCAAAATGGTGGCCCAAATTGTGTCCACAGGCTTGACTATCAGGGTACAATGATGCGATTTGAAACTTGACATGTTTGAAGCTATTGACTATATCACGGAATTAGGGAAATTTTACTACTGGGATTAATATGTGGCCGACATGTTGTTGCAGCTGCAACTGTTTTCCCCAAATTTTTCAAATTTTGGACCCCTTCATGATTTTAATGTTGCTTTGAATCGTTTGGACCCAGGACCTTTTTGGGTCATGCTTTAGTTTCGGATTATTTGGAAAATTAACTCTCTTCCTGTTTTCAGAAATTGCTGTGTGTCATGGATTTTATAGTTTGTTTTTGCTAGTGGAAGATGAATCGGATCAATTGTTCTTTGTAAAGCCGTTGTTTTGGAGGTGAAACAAGTTTATGAAAGTTGCTAAATTTTAATTTTGTTCCGAACACTTAGTATTTTTATTGATCTGGCGTTAGATTATGTTTTGATCGGAGGCTATTGTATGTTTGTCTTCCACCATTGCGGCTCCCAAAGCAGCTCGGTACCCGAAATGTAAGTGCTCTGCCCACCGATGTGTGTCAGTTTCTAGTTGTGTGTCTATAGCTTTTCTTCTTCCGCCCTTGCAGTTGTGCAAAGCACTTGTCTTTCGATGTCGATGTCTTTCCAATTGCTGACTGGAAGCTTTTTCGCCCATAATTTAGGTCATAGCTCTTCCAACTCCGATAGGATTAATTGTTTCGCAGTGCTTATGGCCTATTAAGACCCACTTATGCAGCTGTAAATGAGACTACCCGGCCGATGTTTAGTGTTTTAAGCCACCGATGAGTTTTCGTTTTCCATTGTTGGTGATTTTTTCAAACCCGTGTGTGGACGAGATAGTGGTGACGGAATTTGTTAAGGTTCTCATAACAGTAATGCAGTACATGGCCTCTCTTGATGATTAACCATTTTGGTTGGTGTAATTTGATGTTATTAATGTAGTCCCAATGAATGACACATGTCGTTTAATTACAAGTGGACTCAAGAGACCGATTCAGACTACAATGGTGCGAAGGCATAGTTGGGAGATAAGTGGCAGAAGGGAGCTAGGCAGTTTTGGAAAAGGCCAAGCCGAAACTGGTAGGATCCCAAGGAGAGCCAATGAAAGAGAAGGAAAATCCAATAGAGACAAAGGCCCAGACCTGGAAAGATCTGTCAGTTACTTAGCGGATCATGAGTGCGCACAGAAAAAGATAAAATGGGGATATTAAACGTTTTGGGGGAACCGAAAGGTCACACGTTTGGGGGCAGCCCAAGCGGTTAACTGATTTAGTTTAAATATAGGAAATTTAGAACTTACAAGGGATTTTTCCCCTGAAAAAACTTGTAAACTATCGTTTGTAAGAGGAACTATTTCGTTTTACAACCAAAAATTGCAAATTTTTCCTGTTGGAGAAAGTGCTATGTGGAATGTCTCAATGTGATTAAATGAACAATGTTGAATGGGAACTATTTCATTTTTTACTATGTTTCATTAACTGTGAGATCGTTCTAACTTTCTGAACCTATGTTCTTGTCTGATTTTTCTCTAGTATATTCTGTGATGTTTTCCACTGTGAGTAATGGGATTTCTAATTATTGATGAGCTATCTTATTATATATAATTTTATTCATGTTTATATGTTTGGTTATAAGAACAACTATCCGTGATTTTCCATAACACATGGACAGTATTGCATTACTCATGAATTAATATCCAACTCTCTAGAGGTAGCCTAGTTAGTATTTATTTTCTCACTATTTATGTGATTTAGATGCTTGGGAGTTTAAGACGAGAGGTAAGAACCTGCGCATCACATTGTGAATACTCCTTGCACTCTTTATTACTTCGCATGTTAGGTAGGCACTTTCATATCATACTTTAAGTCAAAATACAAAAATATACACGGTGGATCAGGCTGCAATAGGTAAAACTTTTGTTTTTGTTACTTGACCTACGGTAGCCTGACCGCAAACTGGATGGATTCCGTACACCAAACAGTCACGGGCTAGTTGGGAACGTTGACTAGGGAGAATCCCTTGCTGTTGTTTCCTGCGAATTTCCAGGCCTCAACAGTTTCTAGTGCTAGAAGGAGGGCTTCCATTGCATGGCTTCCCGAGGAAACCCGTTTTCCTGAGACTATTCCACCGATAATAGCTCAGAAAACAGTGTGTTTTGTAATCCAATTCCGAAAGAAGGGGGTAGAGAACATTTGTATTCTGTCGACAACAAAGTTGTTAATAATCTGAGAAGACACACTAGGGCATATGTAAAGAATATTGGAGGATTGTTGATCATCCCTAAATTTTCCAGAAGAGAATATAAAAGGAAAGATCGTCCTATATTGGAATACTCAGTGCTGGTTAGGGATTGGGAAGTACTTGTGGAAACAGCCTCACAGGATGTTGTACCGGCTTTGAATCAAGAAGGCCCCGATACTCCTCATAGTTCTCTTGTTCATACTCCTGTTTTCTTGCCTCCTCACTCTCCACCCAAACTCATGGCAGGCATAAATTTAAATCAACCACCCAACCCATCGAATCCACCACCTACTTGGAAAGCCAGATCACCTTTAAACCTACTACCTTCGTTGCATGATTTACCTCAATGCTTTGAAAAGATGCTGCCCAAATTCAACCCAAGTGAGAAGATACTAGTAGACAACCACTTGGAAAGTTTCTATTTGGCAATAGAAGGGTTAAGGGCTGGGGAGTATGAGGATGTAGTTTGCATACTTTTCCCGCACACCCTTAAAGGAGCTGCAGCATCGTGGTACTTTGGTTTTCTTGCAAACTCTATCCATGATTGGGATACCTTCTAGAGGATTTTTAGGAGTAAGTATGTGACCCAAAAGACCCATGCAGCCCTCATGAAAGGACTATGTGCCTTAAAGTAAGAGAGAAAGGAGAAGGTTCACAACTTCACCCAAATATTTGCAACGTACCTCAAGAATTTTTCTGAAGCTGACAGACCTTCGGATAAAGTTTTGATTGAATATTATACCTTAGCTTTAGGACCCGAGTTGGCCATGTTCAACAAAATGAAGGCCAAGCCCACTTTAGTAGAGACCTATGAGGAGGTAGAAAAAGTAGAGGCTGAGAGGGAAAGTATCGAATATTATCCTGAATGATCAAGAGAGAAAAATGTGGGAAGGAAAGCCTTGTTGTTTACTAAGCCTAAGGAAGAGGAATCACCAGATTTTAAAAGTATGGCAAAGATGATGCAGAAGCTTTCTAACAGAATCATAGAATTGGAGAAGGAAAAGGAAGCCCAAAAGTTCTACAAGCACTATTACAAGAAACGGGAGGAAAACAATCAATCCCAACCCTCTCTGTACAATTCGACATCTATGAATTTAATAGAGGTAGGAATGGACAATTTTTGCACTTTCCACCAACAACGTCACTCTGAAAAGAATTGTCCTCAATGGATAAACTCAATGATGTTAGTGATGAATCAGCTGTTGGATTCTAAGTTAACAAAAGATAGAGATGAAGAAAGAAAAGACATTAATGCATCAATGAAAGAACAAGAGGATGAGACCATGGTTCTGTGGGACTCTATTTCGTTATTTGATGCTGAGGAAGAAAGGAATTGGGATGTCATGGAAACGAATGTAACAACAAGAAGCCAAGGCTTGGCTAAAGAAAATAGTCTCATGCTCCCAAAGATTAAAAGGCTTCAGAAAAATGTTAAAAAATTTCAGAATAATTCCTCAGCTGATAAAATACTTGAATTCACCATCACCAGTCAAGATCCTAGACAGAATGATATGTTGGCCAAGCCCAATGAAGAAAAGATGAATGTTGATAAATCGCATCCCACTGAACCTTAGATGGATTATGATATCATGTAAGATATAAAGAAGGTAAGGGTGAATATATCATTATTTTAAATATGTAAGGTGCCGCAGCAGAAAGAGAAACTATTGAAAGTGCTTGAAGCACCAGAGGAAAGGCCGCCCACTGACAATCAACACAAGGAAGAAGAAGAAGTCAGGGAAGCAAGCAGGGGGGGTAAGCCTAATAACAAGAATCCACCTTTCCTCCTCACTTTTGAAATTTTTAATCACAACGTACATAATTCCCTAGTAGACTCAGAGGCATCGGTTAACGTCACGCCAATATCAGTGTGCAAAAGGATAAATGGGCAGCCTAAGCCATCCACTTGGAGGGTTTTTCAGTTGGATAGGATGAATGTGAAGGTAATTGGGGAAATGGAGGATGTCCTAGTCTTCCTGTCTTCAAATGATAAGGTGTGTCAAGTTATTGATATCGTGGTGGCTGACATACCAGACACTTAAGGGCTTGTTCTGAGCAGAGACTAGTTGGAAAATCTAAACGAATATTTTTCCTCAGACTAGTCACATCTGTGGCTGCCGTATAAAGGGAGCCCGAATCAAATAAAAATCTTGAGGGATCCCCATATGAAGTACAATGTTACTCATCTTGAGGAAAAAACGAACCAGTGGAATCTGTGTTGGGAAATTACTTTATTGAGTTAGAACTGGGAAATTACTTTATTGAGTTAGAACCAGGAAATTGCCAAGTAGAAGAAGCTAGCGATACATCAAACAATCAGCCTGATCTCCTTCGGTTTTCACAGGCTGATGAAATCGACTGTAAAATAGTAAACTTAGCAGTAGAAGTAGATTCCCGTACAGTAGTTAGTGATTTTTGGACACTTTTTTTTTTTACGAATCTAAGACGTTAGAAGGGTTAGGGGCCAGCTGTGTCCTGATAGACCCTGAGAAGAACAAACATTTTCTTTCATGTAGGTTATAGTTTGAATGTACAAATAACACAGATGAATATGAACCATTGGTCCAAGGTTTAAGGAAAGCAATTGAATTAAAGGTAAATAATCTGAAAGTTTTTGGTGATTCCGAAATAATTGTAAAACAGATTCGGAATCAAATACATTGTATTTCTCCTCACTTAAAAGATTATCAAAATGAGGTATGGGATTTACTCAAATGTTTTAACACATTTAATATTATATCAATTCCAAGACTTAAGAATGCAGCTGCTGACTTGTTGGCCACATCAGCTACTAGGCTTGTGCCTACTAATAATCGATGCTCTGTTGAATTGCTTTTCAGGCCCTTAGTTCCAGACATGATTACCAACCTTTGAGTGTTTGATGACGATCATAATATTATAGAATGATTAACAAATGACGAGGTATTTAAAGGGGCGATTATTGATGATGAAGAACATTAGGCCGAGCTGAAATTTGATAATTTCATCCCTAAAGGAGTCAGAACCTTAGAATGAATGTTTGATTTAAATGAAAAATTCAGAAGGCCAGCAAATGTGAAGACTCGCAGCTCTTCTCTACAGTTCGAATTGATAAATTTAGGGACTAAGACAAAGCCCAAATATGTGAATCTTGGAAAATGTTGTTCACCAGCAGAAAGAGATAAGTTCATCAATATTTTTAATCATATAAAGATGTTTTCACCTAGACATATGAAGATCTGAAGACATATGACACCAATATCATCCAACATGTTATCGCCATCAATTATGGAGTCAAACCTTATTAGCAACCTTGAAGGAAAATGCACCCAAAATTGGAACCTCTAATCCAGAGTGAAGTTAAGAAATTATTGGATGCTAGAATTATTTTCAAGGTTAGACATTCTGAATGGGTGTCAAATATGGTACCAGTGAGAAACAAATCTGGAGAAATTAGGCTATGTGTGGATTTCAAAAATCTAAACCACGCTTTGGATAAAGACAATTATCCTTTTCCACCCATGGATCAACTACTACAAATGGTCTCATGTTCTGAACTATTTTCTTTATTAGACGGATTCTCAGGATACAACCAAGTATTAGTAGCCGAAGAAGATAGATTGAGGACAACATTCAAGATCAAATGGGAAACTTTCGCTTACCGAAGAATGCCCTTTGGGCTTATAAACGCTGGAGCTACGTTCCAAAGGGCTATGGACATAGCTTTCCGTGGTTTGATTGGTCGCAGTGATGTAGTGTACCTAGACGGCATTATGATATTCTCAAAGAGGAGAGAAGAACACGTGTTTCATATAAAGCATATTTTTGAACGCTGTCGAAAATATGGTATCTCACTCAACCCCAAGAAGTGTGTGTTCGCTGTTACGGAGGCTAAGTTACTGGGTCACATAGTTTCAAAGAAGGGAATCTCCATAGACCCGAAAAGAATAAAGGCCATTGAATGGATCCCCTGACCCCATAATAAAAAGAGCATGCAATCATTTATGGGGACAATAAACTTCGTGCGAAGGTTTGTACCAGATTTTGCTCAAATTGTCAAACCTCTGCAGCAAATGGTGAATCAAAGTGTACAATTCAAGTGGAATGAGGTTGAGAAGAATGCATTCAAGAAGATTAAAACTATTGTTATGCACGCACCCTCCCTCAAAAGACTAGATTTCGATAAAGATTTTATTCTGTACACTTTTGCATCTGATGATTCGCTAGCAGTTGTGCTTACTCAGAAGGAAGATGGGGGAGATGAATTCCCCATATCTTTCATGAGCACTGGTCTACAAGGGGATGAATTAAATTACCCAGCTATTGATAAACAAGCTGATGCAGTGTTTAAGGCTGTGAAACAATTCAGGCCCTACATACTAAAAAATCGAACCAAGGTGATCGTCGCATACCCATATGTGAGGTCTCTTTTCGTATAGAAGGAGTTAGGAGAAAGAAAGGGTAATTGGGTAACAGGTCTTCAAGAGTATGACCTTGAGTTCAAGCCAGTGTCTATAGTTAAAGGGAAAGGGTTGTGCAAGCTAATGACTGAAAATGGAAACAATGAAGAACATGCCTGGGAAGACGAGGCTGAATTACATTTGATGGATGTATGTCCTCTGTTCACAGCCCTTGAATGTTGGTATAACGATCTTGTGCATTACCTTCAGATAGGATCGTTTCCAGAACACTGGAATTCTAAGCAAATAAGAGCATTGCATCTTAAATCAGACTCCTATCAAATTATTGAAGGGATATTATTCAGAAAAAGTTACAACGGAGTTCTTCTTAGATGCTTAGAAAAAGAAGATGTGAAGAAGGTAATGATAGATTTGCATGATGGGCCTGCTGGGGGACATTTTTCAGGAGATACTACATCTCACAAAATTCTCAGAGCCAGATACTATTGGCCCACACTTTTCAAATATGCACACACCCATGTCAGGAAGTGTGACATTTGTCAAAGGTGTAGTGGAAGACAGTCTAAAGCAGTTGGACCACTAAATCCTGTGATGATCACGGAGCCATTTGAACAATGGGGGTTGGATATTATTGGGGAGATAAACCTGAATTCTTCCCTACAACACAAGTATATTCTGACTGCAACTGATTACTTCACTCGCTGGTTCAAATCCATCCCGCTGCGCAAAATAAATGAGGACGTGGTCATAAACTTCCTGCAAGACCATATTATGACCAGGTTTGGGGTTCCAATTTCTTTAGTCTTTGATAATGCTACTTACTTTTCATCGATTAAATTAACTGGTTTTTCTCACGAGAAAGGAATAAAGTTGCATCACTCTGCCAATTACTATCCACAAGGAAATGGCTTAGTTGAATCTACTAACTAGAATCTGATTAGAGTTTTAAAGAAGACTGTGATAGAAAACCAGAGGAGTTGGCACTCAACGCTACCAAACGCCCTTTGGGAGGATAGAGTCACCCCCAAGTCTTCGATAGGAGTGTCTCTGTATACCCTTGTGTATGGTAAAGAGGCCATTCTTCCCCCCAATATCATGCTACCCTCTTCCATAATAGCTCAAGAATCTAGAGGATCAGATAATGAAGTCTTGCAAATGAGGATATATAATCTCCTGAAAGCAGAAGAGTCTCGATCTAAAGCCAGAGAGCACTTTAAGCAACAACAGGAGGTAATAAAAATATGGTTTGATAAACACAAGGCAGGAACAAAAGACTTTGAGGTGGGAGAATTGGTTCTCAAGTGGGACCACCCCCATGATGAGAAAGGAAAACACACGAAATTCCAGTAGTTGTGGGGAGGTCCTTTCCAAATTGCGGAAAATATTGGCCCTTTAACTTATAGGTTGCAATATTTACAACGGTGGAAAGAGAACTTACCAGTAAATGAATTAGTTCTCAAACCTTATTTTTCCTGAGTTTGTTTGTGTTCTTCTATCTTCTATATAAATAATATGGCATGGCCGTTGTCTTTGAGTCATGATGTTCAATTTTGTTTTAGATCAAATTTCTACCGATTTCAATAAATTAGGCAAACCCACGGTTGCATGGGGAACATCAAAGTTTTGGAATGATTAATGTTCTGAGGTATAAGATTGTGTATTGTTGTTTATCTAAAAGAACTTATTCCATTTTAGCAGTTTTCTCGAACAGCTATGTACGCATTGAAGTCTTGCTTAACCCTTGTGAAATAAACCAGAACAAAAGGGTCTAGAATACTATTTTGAGGCTCCATCCATGTAACATTTAAAATATCCTAGGGAGTGACAGCAAAGGGCCCATGGAAAGAAGCAAGGTAAACAGTATATTAGATACAAATGATTCCATGCCAAGAAATGAATGCCAAAAGGTAGATAAGAGTCAAAAACTCCTATCAAAGCATTATATACCAAAACAAATGTGGAACCATATAAGTATTAGATCGCCGAAAGTTCCTCTCCGTCTGCGAGCTGAAACATGAATACACCTCTCACACAAAAGGACACTTGGGATAGAGGAGCTTGAATTAAAATTCAGAAAGAAAGGCATGCAGGAGGACTCATATGAAAGGATGAAAGTCCAAAAGCATGAAAAATGCTAGAATGGCATGGGAGTGAGGAACAAATGAATATTTCTGTTTACCATATGCTACAATCCTGTGGTGTCCAAGCTGGCAGCTACCTGAAGATAGAGGTAACAATGAAATTCATCTTTCGTCCTCAAAAGAGTTATCCTAACTTGGAAATCTTGGTTTCCACTCTCCCAAATCGGACTATCATCAATGATTAAAGGTACATCTCTTTGCTATTTGAGAAATCCAGATAGCTGGAAGAATTCAATAGGTACGTTTGTTGTTAAACAGTCAGTCACTCAAGCAATAATCATCCAGAGATCTAGGTTCACCAGGTAATCGCCAATTGTTGCAGTTGCAACTGTTTTCCCCATTTTTTTCAAATGTTGGACCCCTTCATGATTTTAATGTTGCTTTGAATCGTTTGGACCCAGGACCTTTTTGGGTCATGCTTTAATTTTAGATTATTTTGAAGATTAACTCTCTTCCTGTTTTCAGAAATTGCTTATGTTTGAAATTGCTGTGGGTCACGGATTTTATAGTTTGTTTTTGCTAGTCGAAGATGAATTGGATCAATTGTTCTTTGTAAAGCCGTTGTTTCGGAGGTGAAACAGGTTTTTGACAATTGCTAAATTTTAAAGTTGTTATGAACACTTAGTATTTTTATTGATCTGGTGTCAAAGTATGTTTTGATCGGAGGCTGTTTTCTGTTTGTCTTCCGCCGTTGCGGCTCCCAAAGCAGCTTGGTACCCAAAATGTATGTTCTCCTCCCACCGATGTGTGTCGGTTTCTAGTTGCGTGTCTATAGCTTTTCTTCTTCCACCCTTGCGGTTGTGCAAAGCACTTGTCTTCCAACGTCGATGTCTTTTTGATTGCCGATTGGAAGATTTTCCGCCCATAATTTTGGTCATAGCTCTTCCAACTCCGATAGCCTTAATGGTTTCACAGTGCCTGTCGCCTATTAAGGCCTACTTATGTGGCTATAAATAATACTACCCGATTGATGTTTAGTGTTTTAAGCCGCCGATGAGTTTCTTTTCCCATCATTGGTGAGGTTTTCAAACCTATGTGTGGACGCGATAATGGTGACGGCATTTGTTAAGGTTCTCATAACAGTAATGCAGTACATGGCCTCTCTTGATGATTAACCATTTTGGTTGGTGTAATTTCATGTTATTAATGCAGTCCCAATGAATGACACATGTCGTTTAATTGCAGGTGGACTCAAGAGATTGATTTAGACTACCACGGTGCGAAGGTATAGCTGGGAGATAAGTGGCAGAAGGGAGTTGGGAAGTTTTGGCAAAGGTCAAACCGAAACTGGTAGGATCCAAAGGAGAGCCAGCGAAAGAGAAGGCAAAGCTAATAGTGACAAAGGCCCAGACCTAGAAAGATCTGTCAGTTACTTAGAGGATCATTAGTGCGCATAGAAAATATAAAATGGGGATATTAAACGTTTTGGGGGAACCGAAAGGTCACACGTTTGGGGGCAGCCCAAGTGGTTAACTGATTTAGTTTAAATATAGGAAACTTAGAACTTACAAGGGCTTTTTCCATTGAAAAAACATGTAAACTATTGTTTTTAAGAGGAACTATTTCGTTTTACAACCAGAAATTGCAAATTTTGCCTATTGGAGAAAGTGCTATGTGGAATGTCTCAATGTGATTAAATGAACAATGGTGAATGGGAACTATTTCATTTTTGACTGTGTTTCATTAACTGTGAGAGCGTTCTAAATTTTTGAACCTATGTTCTTGTCTGAATGTTCTCTAGTATATTTCATGATGTTTTCCACTGTGAGTAATGGGATTTCTAACTGTTGATGAGCTATCTTATTATATATACTTTTATTCATGTTTATATGTTTGGTTATAAGAACAACTATTTGTGATTTTCCATAACACGTGGATAGTATTGCCTTACTCATGAATTAATATCCAACTCTCTAGAGGTATCCTAGTTAGTATTTATTTTCTTGCAATTTATGTGATTTAGATGCTTGGGAGTTTAAGACGGGAGGTAAGAACCTTCACATCACATTGTGAATACTCTTTGCACTCTTTATTACTTTGCATGTTAGGTAGGAACTTGCATATCATACTTTAAGTCAAAATACAAAAATATACATGGTGGATCAGGCCACAACCAGTAAAACCTTTGTTTTTGTTACTTGATCTACAGTAGCCGGACCGCAAATTGGACGGATTCCCTACACCAAACAATCATGGGCTAGTTGGGAACGTTGACTGGGGAGAATCCCTTGCTATTGTTTCCTGCGAATTTCCAGGCCTCAACACATGCTCAAATAAATTTGCAAAAAATTCCAGGAAACAGATGCAATAATCATATTTCCATCACTGATAATATGGATAGATATGTACCACCTATGTCCAGTCAGAAATCCATATTTCTTAGAACCGACTAGGTTTCATGTGGCGTTTCAAGTCGTTTTCAATGGCTAGAACTCCACAAGAAATAGAAGAAGGCAAAGTGTTAGTAGAAAATTGGTTTCAAAATCTAAAAATCCAAACAACGATATGGAGGTTGCCTCAAAACATCTGAAGATGTCTTCCTTTGAAAACACATATCCGATTGGAACTTGAACACATTGCAGTCTGGCATTCGCAAGGTTCCACAACAAAAACAAAACCTCTCATATACTATCCAGTAGTTGAGGATATTTTCACAGAATTATCCCACCACTCTAAAACAAAAATAGCCATATTGACATGTGCAAAAGAGATAAACCAAATTATTTTGGAACCATTGACCGACTAAGAGAAGGAAGAATACTATGAATTTTGCCTTCATATCAGCACCTTCACTTCTTAGGATAGCCCAACAGAAGAGAAAAACCCCCATCATATTGAAAATGTACCGACTGAGCAACAAGCCATTGTACCAATAGAACATAACACTATTGTCCCAACTAAACAATAGGAAGAGAAAGGAGGAGAAGAGACAGATGAAGAAGCTCAATCTGATAGACCTGAGTATGCTATGAAAAAGGGGAATCTAAAAATAATAGCTAATGAGATATCAACATGAAGAAGAAATAAAGGGATTCAGGCACAAGGAAAGGGGAGGCAAAAAATTATCCTTCGAGAGGAGTCAAAAGATGAAGAAGAATTACTTTCTACCACTACCAACATTTTGGAGGATGCTGCACTGAACAAAGTATCTCTTGAAACACAATTCAAATAGTTCATCGAGTCAGGAGTGAAGCAAGGAGGACGCGAAAAGGTAAGAGTGGCTACCCCTCCCAAAATAAGTCCTATTGATTTGACACCAGAGTCCCCATGACCTTCTCCAATAAGAATAATGAAAGAATCAACTATCTCCATATCACCAATCTATAAGGATATAATCCCTGGAACCCTCAAAGAAAAAATTGATAAAGATACTGAACTTCAACATTTCTCAATAACCTACCATAGCTATTTTGCAATGCCCAATGAATCAACACCACGCATAAAATCACAAATTCAAGCTCTTCAATGAAGTATCAACTTACAAACTGACTAAGTCTCACCACATCCAAAAGTCATAGGACTTATCAGATCCTCATTCTTTCGAAACCTTAACAAAACATACGAAGTTGTAGCAGCCCAAATGTCATCATTCACACCATTTATCCCAAAACCTTTGGTTAATGAGGAAGATGAGGGAACACTTGATCTTAAAGGAAATAATCAGGAATCACTAGATGAAGAAATCACCAACCCCATGGAATTTGAAGAAACCGAAAACCCTGTCGACTTGCAACTGGAAGTTGAAAATCCCATGCCGACAAATAATCTTTCGACAAATCCATTAAATCCATACCATTTTTCATCACCATCACCACCACCAATGCCAAAGTCCCCTCATAATCCAGAAATACCACCTTCATCACCACAGGATGCACAAACAGATACAAGCCCCACCCATGAAATTCAACTAGTTAACCCAACCACAACAAAAGTTTAATGGACTAGAAATATGTCAACCAAAGAGCAAAAAATAGAGCAACAAAAACTAGCATCAATACCAACAAGAACAACAGTGGTCCATCACTCTAAATAAAAAAGAAAAATAAAATAAAATAAGAAAAGAGAATAGCAGCAGACACAACAGGTACCGATGGTTTTCCACCTTCATAAACTAGGGTCAACTATTGCAGTTGACACACCAAAACTTAGAGATGGAGAACTAGACCAACTATCAATGAGAGCACTAAATAAAGAGGCTGCAATAATAAATCAAAGAAGAAGGGAAAATATATAAAAACTTCAAGTAGAACAAGTCAAATTCTCAACCAAATATAAGAATCTGACATAAACAGTTCTACTAGAAATAACAGAGACCGACACTGACAAACCATTGCAGAGAATGTACCAGTTGTTGGAAAGTGTAATGTCAAACCTTTAGATACAAATGCAGGCCAAGAAAGATGAGAAAAAAGGATAAAATTTTGCGCTATTGAGAAATCATTACACTACATTTTCAGAATCCCATAAGGTACTACAGGAGCATTTGGACAAGTCTATCACTTCAAAAGAAGTACAGAAAATGGTATACTTATTATGGCCAGGTATTCCAATAGACTCGATTGACTCGGGAACACATCAAATCATTAGAAAATCAACAAGGTCTAAAGTAAGCAATGAGGAGCATAGTACAAAATCAGATTGTACCGGAGAGAATAAAACTTGAAAAATTGGAAAAACAAGTACATCAGTGGATGAATGAGGCACTACCCATCCTCAACATAGTTGAAGAAATTTGTCCACAAACGAAAATATTTCTCGACACAGTAGAGGAAAAAACTCAATTGCTAAGGATTGACATGATCAATATCATAGACCTACCAATACAAGAGAATATGTCGATTCTTCCAAGCATTACAACATTGACCATTAACATTCAGAATGCTCTCCGTAATTGGACATATTTTCAGCATCAACTAGCCATTACAACAGAAGCCATTGTGTAGATATTTGTATAGAAATGACCATCCATTCGGCTGCACAGCCCATGAATATAGAGAAATTGAAAGAAAACTATTTCATACAGGATGCTTTTACCTCCCTTGTTTCTTCAGGATGAAGAAATATTTTGTTCCTCGGGGAGATGTTGGAGGAGCTAGTCGATGAGATGACTATACTAGCTAGTTGACTAATTAGAGATTAGGTCGACCTACAAAGGTTATGTCGGTTGACTGAACTAACAAGTAGTTATTCATAACTATTTTGTAATCATATATGATAGGCTATTGAGCCAGATACGAACTTGTTTCGGTTTGATGTTTGTATGAACCCATATGTGTTTTGTGTAATATAAAGTTGTTATTCAATCTACTATCCTTGTCTCTTGTCTCTGTATTATCATATGATTCTTTATGTGTATTACTGGTAACTTAGTGATCTCATAGATTAGAACAAGTGTCACAAAATTCTAAATTCCATAAATAAATAAATAAATTGATAGACATTCAAAAACATCCTTAAGATCCTAACATGTAATAGTTACTATAGCATATGTGAATTTGGTGTCACTTTGAATATCCACTTACACAACTTCTAAACTGCTCTTTGACAGATTTCACAAACTGTGGATGTTACAAGATTAACGCCATGCTTCCATCATACCTAAAGGTGATGCTTTGGTCCTTTTTACATTTATCTTATTGTAAGTTTGACTAGAGGCTGGCTTAGCCCTAAGGATAATTCTTGGTTTTCATTTCCCATCTTAACTCTTGAAGCCTGATGTTTTAGTTACATAAGAAAATATTTGGGAGACTATGGGTATAGTCTTGATCCCATTGTTTAACATGTAAAAGGTTTAAAAGAACCCAAGCTATAACCTTGGACCTAATGAGCAAGGTTTAAAACATGTTTGGACATGGTTCTGGATTTGATTTAGTCATGCAAAAAGTGTTGGGACTATGGGGTTTATACCATAATCGATCATCGGTTTTCAATATAATATGGTCATGTTATAATAACATTATTTGGTCTTGTGTTATGATGGGTTATATATTTTTTGTACTTTGGTTGACTTGAGCTATAAAGCGTTTCCCTCACTATGAGTTGACAATGCAACCATTCCTTTAACGCTCACTCAAGATTGAATACTGGTTGTCCACTTGTGGAGCATGATAGAAAGGGTTTTTGGTTTAGGTTTTAATGTGTCTTTGTTTTGTCCAGCCACTTCATTCACCATTTTTTTGGTCTGTCATTTCTTGGGAGGAGAAGCTCTGCCCTCATGGTCTTTTTTTAAGGTTCTTGGGTGTAAAACCTTGCTAGTCATTAATGAAATTCCTCATGTTTGATTTCCAAGGTGTAAAGGAGTTTTTCTACGACCCGAACCCAACCACCTTTGTCTACCTTGCACTGTGTTTTACCTTGTAAAGAAAAATTTCTTTTTAACTCTGCAAATATTTGTTAATATGTTTTCCATGAATTGTCGGGCTGTAAATATTGATTGGGTGTTGAATTTCCTTGCAGGAAGAGGATGGCTAATGGCGTCTAGGAGGAGCCAACCCCTGGCCCTCTCTCCATTCACACAAGGTAATATTATTTAAATACACTTGTGTGATAATGTCCATTTATTTTTAACTTTAATATGGTTCTAACTGTAGGCAGCTGGTTGCAGGTTTGGTAGTGTCGGTGAGGATGGAGATAGGGTAACCTCCTCCCAGGACCACATCTTAAAATGCCAAGGTGAATAGGATTTTTTTCACTCGGTTTATCTACTAATTTTAACACACTCTCTGTCACTAACTAACCTTGGTTTCTTGTTGCAAGTGGCTCTTGGCTGGGATTTGGGCTTGATGGAAGTTCAAGCTTTCACATTCTTGCAAGAGAATTTTAGTGTGTGTTTGGTTCAACCCTTAGGGGTTCATAAACTACTTGAGAGAGGGCTTCACAACCTCTCTGTTACAACATTTGTTTTTAAAACTTGTTTTGTGCATGTGTTATTTTATTGGATCTAAGGATTATCATGGGTGCCATTGTTGATGGGATTTCCACCACTTTGGTTAACCTTGAAATGTAAATTTTTTTAGATATTGGGGATTTTAATAGAGCGGTGGATTCCATCGGTGATGGTATTATAGCGACAAGGATTTTAAATCTAATACTATTTTACATTTGATATTAAACGAGTAATGCGAACCCTAGGCTTTGTGGAAATTTCTTATTTATGTGTTTTTTGTGCATCACTAAAATTTTAGAGTAATACTTGTCATGATTTTATTTCTACGAATTAGCTTGAAATGAACTCCCTCAGTATGTACCATTAAATCACATGCATTTGGTTATTTCTTGATTGATAGTTCCTGTTACTTAATTAATTTTATACCATGACTTCCATCTATGATGGTCTTACTGCTGCGTATTTTATTTGAATGATTCATTGTTTTTAAAGATGATTTGTATACGATAGATTAGATTTTGTTTTTAAAAGTAAATATTGAATCCCATTTTTAGTTTGGTAGATAGGAGTTATATGCTTAAAGCAACCTGAGATTTTATGTTGATACTCTCGACTACAGTCAAGAATGCTAGATAAATATGTAATTAGGTGTTTATGATTCATCTTGATATTTATAATCTTATATATTGCGTTATTGTTTATTTATAATTCCATATAGTGCATATACAGTTATTTCACTAGATCATGATGAGTCTTAATTTTGGATCTCTTGATCTTTCATGGGGGTTTATGAAATAAGATTCATTTAATATGTTAGAGTTCTATGGAGGCCTCTCGGCTTTAAACTCGTTAAGAGAATAACCCTGTTATAGTATTTTCTATTATTAGTTATGCAAAGGATTACTTGATTGTGTTATTGAATTTACTTTGTTCTAACTAATTCTCTATAATTTTGTTTATGAAAGATAGAAAATTATTCTTTCTATCTTTCATGTTGTAAATTAACTAAGCTTATATGTAAAACATAATATGACTCTTATCTTTAAATATTTTTTAATAACATATTATATCGTGAACATAAGCAATTTAATATATACCATATACTTATATCTTTTGTTCAATTTCCTAAAATGTTTAATCAATACATAATGTATAAATTATCGATACATGTATGGATGCCTGAACATAGGTTCATTAGAAACCTTACAAATATTGATACATGGTATTTTAGAAACATGAATATAATAATACAAAAGAATATCTAGGTTCTAAAACATAATAGTAAATATTATTGAACATATGCTTAATAAATCCATATTCTATTGAGATGTATAATAGATCAATATTAAATACATATGCATAATAATATTTTTGCTAAAAGAATAGTTGTGATTCATAGTTAAAATGGAAATCCCACTGTGACTAGTTCTTAAAAGATAAGAAATAGGGCAAGGAACCTAGAACCACTGTCGCGAAAACAAAAATGAAATATTCATTCCTCCAACCAACTCCTAGAGCAACGAAGTCTTACATTCTCAAGAACCCCGGAGCCTGTTCGCTAAACCACAAGAGAAAAATCCACTTAATGTGCCATATCTTGCACTATCATATTAATTCCAAGTCCAATGCTATCCTCCTTCTTGCTAGTAGTTTTCATAGGACTTGGTCGTTTATGAGTCTCTTGCTCTTTAGCACTCAACAAGAAGTTGTGACCTGAATTTTAAGAAGATTCCTCTTGCATCTTGAGTTCTCACTCAGAAGCTTCAACCACTTGTCTTTTCCTCTTGTGGGTCAGCAAACATTATTTCAAAAACTATTTTATTTATGTTCCCTCCAGTATATTTATTAATAAAAGAATAATCCATTATTATTTTTTACTTCTTGTCAAAAATATTTTTAAAATAGAAATAAAATAAAATATTCGAAAATAATTTAATAACAATTTATTAAACTGTGGTGTATTACACACACCTCCTCTTAGAGGATAACACTATCCTTGATGTTATTATTATTTTTTCTTTATAATTCCATCTCTTCATCTTGAAATAGGATTAGATATGATTCATGAATATTACTTTCTAATTCCCAAGTGGACTCTTCGAAACTATCGTGCTTCCATTGTACCTTTACTTTTTTGGTGCTACGATTCTACAGTAAAAGTTTCCTCCTATCGAGAATGCACTTTGGTCCCACCCGGAACTCTCCTTTGGGTTCCATCTGTATAACATTCCAAACAATCACATGAGTATCATTATGAACATATTTTTTCAAAATGGAAAGTTGAAAACATTATGTACTTTAATAGTAGGTGGTAGGGCTAATTGGTATGCTATGGACCCTACTTTAGACAAAATTTTGAAAGACCCATAATACCTGGGTGCCACTTTTGAATACTTTCCTAGTATTAGGGAGCTATTTGTTGATGTATTTGTAACTTTGGAATGTATCCATTTGTATATCTTATGTATTGTACCCCAATGTTCCTATCGGGAAGTATCAGTAATGTAAACAAGTCATGTAAAGTCATTGAGGTTAACCCTCAATTTTAAGTTGGGAAAATAGTCCCCATAATTGAGTTAAGGTTAACCCTCCTTGTTGATCGGAGGGAAAAGTCCCCACAGTTGTGGGGCACTAGGGTTATTAGACTCTCCTAGAGAGGTAATCCTTGGTAAGTAATTGTTAAGTGAGGCTGACTTGTTGGATTGGACATTAAGTGAATGAAAGAATATAAATAGAGAGTGAGCCTCTCTATTTATTACACACACAATCACTCAAATGGGGCACATGAGTGAAAGAGAAGAAGCTGGGATCAGAGAAAGAGACAACTACTTTTGGAAGATCATCTTTGTGTTTTCGGGTTTTTACTTTTTCTATTGCTGCTCATTCTATCTCCGAAGAATTTGTGGGGTGTTCTCCTTTATGGTTTCCCCGAGGAAAATTATTTGTGTCTCTTTTCTCTTGTGATTATTGCTATGCATGTTATTCTCTCAGATAAGATCCTAGATCATATTGAATAAATGATAAACATCTAACATGGTATTAAAGCTAACCTAAGAACAAGGCACTGTGTAGCTGTAGAAGCTAGGGTTTCTTACTTTTTGGGTCTCCCTCCATAATCCATCAGCAAAATAAGGCTAGGATAAGTCTACATTGAAGGGAACATATTTTTGTCAGAGCAAAATTTGATTCCAGACATTTTCAGTTTTTGCTGCAGGAAATTAGGGCTTTTTACAGAAGAGGAATATTTGAGTGAGCCCGACAAAGTATTTATCTCCTCCTCAAAATCAAAATTTAGAGACTAAGGTCAAGATTTTTGGTTGGGAAAAACTTCGGGAAATCCAAACACTAATTTGACCCCGAGCCTAAAAAAACCTAAAATACTGAAACTTGCAGTTTTGTTACATTCACTATATCTTGAGATTGGAGAAGGATCAGGAACTGAAACTTTCACAGGCCAAAGATAAATTCCTGATGTACCCTTTGTAAAGTTTTAGACTCATATTCGCTATATTATGGGAGATATTATTCCTCCAAACTAGGGTTCCAACCTCTTCTAGGATTGATCCCTAAACAATAAACCTAGGGATAATTGCTATATCTTGATCTAGGAAGATCCAAATGAAATTTATCAATATTTTATATATAGGGCACAAACTGCGATTTCTGTGGTAAAAGTATCGGACATTGAAGGTGAAACAATGACACGTGGAAGTTCATACAAGTTTGCTATGCTGAACAGTCCTGAAATAAGTCACCTTGGGAAAAATATCATAAGTCCCAATTGGTGAAATCAATTATGGTCAAACCTATGGTGGTAGAAAGAGGACAGATGATGTTACCTCAGTACAATATTTCAGACATATATGAGAAGTACTTTTGGAGATGCCGCAGAAACAGTATTAGGCATTTCTGCAGAAGAAATTGGTAAACTAGGGCTTCCTGTTCCGAGAGCTTCCCTCCACTATTTTTAGAAAAAGGAGTACATTGGAAAGATCACATTGAATAGGTATATCTTTCTATCCAATCATATCTAAAAGATTCAAAGTTTTTAAAATTATGGTTTCTCTGACAAACCCTACATCAGCCAGCTCTAGAACCAAGACGGACACCTCAAATCGGTACAATCTAATCTTTTTATATTTACATTTGAGGTTCTCATTTCTAAATGACTAGTCACACCAGCTTGATGACAAGCTTGGTGAAATTTCCAAATTCCAAGCATGGAAGTATTGGATCTCACTGGTTCTTGAAGAAAATGAATTGGACACCTACCTAAGTTGAGAGGTTCTAGTTCCAGAGGGAGAAGAGGATAAGGCCATACATAATAAGAACTTGGTCAAGGACAAGAAGATCATTGTTGATTCATTCAAGGATCACCTTATACCACAAGTTTCTTTCCTAAAGACACCTAACAAGATGTTTGATTCGTTGACCAAGCTATTTGAAGGAAAAAACATAAATCAGAAGATGACTTTAAGAAACTAGTTGAAGAATGTGAAGATCTAGAATGCAGAGACCATATAGTCATACTTTACAAGGGTCTCTCAAATCAAAGAACAACTTGAAGCTGTGGATGAAGAAGAAGAAAATGATAAAATTGTGATAACCACCTTGAATGGCCTCCTACGATCATGGGATTCCTTCATTCGAGGAATGTATGCTAGAAGGAAGTGATTACCTTTAGCAAACTCTAGGAAGAGTGAGCAAAAGAAGAAGCTCAACTCATAATAAGAGAAGAGAATATGGGATAAACTGAAGATATAGCTCTCACGATCCCTCAAGCGATGAGGAATATGAAGGACTCAATTCTCAAAGAACCTCTTATCCATCTTAGCATTCAGATAAGAAATGATGTAGTTACGAATGAAGAAGATGATGAAGCTGAAGGATAAAAAAGGATTCTACCCATGAAACAAATAAAGATAAGTATTTAATTGTCATTTCATGATATTATTTTGTTATGAATTTGCTTATATTCAGTTGATGTGTTAGTCATGATAGAATTTTTGCATTAATGATAGTATACTACTACTATGCATGTATGGGTAAGTATCCCATGGTTATATACAACTCTCCATTGCTACTTATCTAGAATGAAACCTCTTTGCTCACATATTGGATTAGTGCATAATCTCAATGTTGTTCTAGTAGAGATGGAAGGCATCTAGAAAGTTTCCATGAGATATGGATGAATGTTGTATTGGCTAAAATAGTTGCATGATCATATATTTATGCATAAGAATTGTCCATTATGAATATTTCTTATCAAATGTTTCTAACCATACAACTAATGCATTTGACTTGTAGGAAAGATCGCGTACAGTCACCTACAAGAAAAGAAGGACGAGACTTGTTATGAAGAACAAGTGATGGCAGTTCAAGAAATAATCGAAGAATTAAGAATAATATGATGAATGCAGTTATGTGACACTATAGAGCGACATCATTGATGCAGAACCTTATAGCTATGAAGAACTAGCCAAGAAGAAAGGGAAGGAGAATACCAGTTCAAGAAGAATGATGTCTAGGATGCAGTATCAAGACCTAAAGGGAAGTTCATAGTTCCATCATGTAGTAGATGGAAAAATCATGGGATACAAGGCAATATTTGTAGCACAATACTTCTCACAAAAAGAAGGCGTATACTATGGAGAGACATTTGCATCTCGTGGGAGTTAACACACATGGCAGGAAAAATCATGTGTGAAAATTAAAGAAGGCCTTGTATGAGCTGAGAAGACACCCATAGGATAACACATACATGAGGAGCTTGAAGATCACCTAGAGTGATGAATATCTTAACCTTTGCTACAAGGTTAAAGATGAAATCCTAGATGAAAAAATTCAAGGTAGAGGATCTTGGTATCCAATGACACTAGATGGATACATAGAATATTAGTAGCAGAGGAAGCTACTTGTCACTTAGGTACATAATGTTTCAATGCATAGATTATGAAAGATAGAGGGAAAATGATACTCTGCTTTAAAGGGAGTGACTGCAAAATATCCTGAGGTTTGACATGGTATGACAGGATGGACAGATTACTGATGACTTAAGGCTTTATTGAGAGTAAAGTGGATTCCAACCTTTACTTGAAGGTTGAATGTGGAATACCAATGATCCTCCTATTATATGTCGATGACTTGTTTTTGATAGAAAAGAGGAACTCATTAAAGTTGCAAGAAGGATTATTGCTCTCGAGTTCAAGGTCAAGGACTTGGATATGATACACTACTTTCTAGGCATGGAGGTGTGGCAGAATGTGGATGGAATCTCCCTAGGATAAGGGAAGTATGCAATAGAGATCCTGAATAGGTTTAGGATGATGGACTGCAAGGCCATGAACACACCTATGGCATCGAACCTGAAGCTATTGAGTGTTTCTTTATCAGAGTTAGTTGATTCCATGATGTATCGTTAGATGATTTGTTCGTTGATGTACCTTACGAATACGAGACCAGATATGTGATTTGCTATGAACACATTGAAACATGTTTAGCTAATGGCTGTAAAGCATGCAGTGAGGTACCTGAAATGTACAGTTGATTATGGGCTCAAGTATGATACAAATCTAGAGATTAACCTATAAGGTTATGTGGATTCAGATTGGGAAGGAAGTGCCATTGATAAGAAGAGAACTTCGAGATGCTGCTTCAGTATGAGAAGTGAAGCTCATATATGTGATCCAGATCAAGATCTCTCAAAAGAGGGAGTTCAAGCATAGCCGGTGAGACAAGTTGTCTGAGCATAAAGTCCTGGTGAATCTCATAGGTGGCTCAGGCGTAAACGGTTCTATAGGTTGTCATCAGATGTTATAGGTACTCGCAAAGCTCGCAAGTTATCTGTGAGCACCATTTTATTTTTTCTGCAGTAAGCCTCATTGCCTAAAAATTTTGAGTTTCTCTTGAGGATCAAATGGTTTTCAAACATTCCTCATTAAAACAATTTATAAAAATTCCGAGGTGGCACGAGAAAAAGTTAAGGGCTTTTGGTTAAGAAGGAGATATTTTATAGAGACAAATTATTCATTATGAATAATGTTTACAAAAATTTATGAAATATATTTTGTAAAGGAGGATAAAGGTTAGGTTTTATAAAAATAAACAAAATTTATTTTTATAAACGCAAAAAGAATTTGGATATTTTATGGAAAAAGTAAATGGGATATTTTACCAAGAGGTATTTTAGGCAAAATCCAAGCGCTCAAGAAATTATGATGTCACTTTGATTCTTGGCATAAAGTCAAATTGGGCTTGCACACCAACTTGCCAATTTTGCAGAAAAATTAAACATAGATCATGGATCATATCAAACTCATTCACATCCAACAACCAAAATAAATTTCACATTGTGAAGTTGCACAGAGCAGTTAAATTTTTCAATTTGCGAAATGATGTTAAATGGTAGTGTTAACACACCATTTTTAACAGATTGATATAAGGGATCAACGGAGGTTCAGTAGGGGTCCCCATCCCTCGAATTTCATGTGACCACTTTTCAATGAGGAAAGCGGCAAGCATTAGAGAGAATTTGAGGTAAAAAATGGGCCTCCTAAGAGATGTACTACAAAAATATAAGATATATTAAAATATTATGAGTTAGAGGTTTCATGGGGTAGGTATATATGACAACTCACCTCCTACACTACTTTTTATGCACAATATAAATAACCATGGTCGAGTTACTTTTCTAAATTGACTATAAATAAAATTAATAAAATAACTCTACAATGATGTGACCAAGATTCATTGTAAATTCCAAAAATTTTATTGTCCTTTAGCATTTATTTGTCTTGAACTTGTAAATAAAATTAAACAAAAATGAATTTAATTTATATGCATAACTAACATATTTTTTTCATATAAATATCATTCATGAATTTAATTTTTTTTTAAAATACTAGATTATATATATATATATTAGTTTGAAATTATGATATTAAATACAATTGAGTGAATATATAATTTAAAATTAAAAAAACATGAAAATGACAATATATTATTTTATAAAAAAATGTGAAAAGACATTTTTAGGAATTATGAGTACTTTACTTGAAAATGACAATAATATTATTTTATGAGAAACTGAATTGTGAGTACTTTACTTGAAAATAATAATATTATTATTTTATGAGAAAGTGTGAAATGATTTTTATTATGAGTACTTCACTTTATGACTTAAATGTACTTGTACCACTACCGTGGTTAACTATGGGTTTTCATCCACCATAGAAAATGTGACAAATAAGCATTCTTAACTCATGCAATGCCACCTCAACCATGGGGGATGATGTCATCTACTAGAATGTAATTGGTTGATTTTTATAGTACATTTTGGTCCTTTTGAGGCCCATTTTTGACCTCAAATTCTCTCTAATGTGTGCTGTTAACATTGGGAAGGGTTCATAATCAAAGGCTGCGATTGATCAGAAGTGGATCAATGGCTCCAAACCTTTTCGCACGAGAAAGTATGCTTGATCAAGACTTCCATCATGGATTGAGAAACATGCTGATGATAAGAGGCCTTTGATGGTTGAGATGAGATGTGGGGCAGATCTGTGGGCTAAATTAATTTCGCGATCTATACTTGTGCGGGTAAAATCATAATCTCAAATTGCGAAAAAGTAGTAGAGGTCGCGAAGATTGACAGTCGAGATGAGAAAATGAATAAATGTATGGCTATGGTTCATTTCACAATGCGAACTAGCATGGACAAATATATATGTTTCCCATTACCAAATATGGTGGGGCCCACTTGGATCAATGGCTGCTTGAAAGGTCGATCTCGATCGACGGTTAAAAATGTGTCACAATACAGAATTTTCCGCGGTGTTCAGAAGAGAAAAGTTGGCGGGAGGATGAATGGAACATGGACGGTGGACATAAAATATTCCTTCGATCAAACGACTGAGAAGGCTCTCGAGGTACAGATTTCCCATCCAGTGTGGGATGACAGCGGAGGAGAGGTTCACGCATGTAATCTGCACTCTTGTGGATTGGTCGATTTCTCCTATGCCATTTGTAGCACACGTAGTGGTGGAATCATCCCTATGGTCAAGTCATATCATGAAAGGATAGGTGGCTTTTGTGTGAGATGGCCTACAAAAATGAGGAAAGTAGCTAGAAAATCCGCTGCTCACATGAGGCAAAGCCAACGCGACGCAGGGGACCATTCTGTTTCCCACTTCAAAGGAACAAGGAAATGTGGGAGTGTACACTTCATGAAATATGAAACATGGATCTACTATACCAGATGGCATCCACAAATACTTCACACAATAGACAGTAAGGCACCACAGCCGATGAAACCAAATGAATAGATCCCCAGTAAGTAAAGGATCGCTCTACTCATGCCTTCGCACATGTTGAGACCAGATACACTCGATGACAGAATGTACAGGAATATTGACCATCCTTTGCAAAGATCAGTCTTGAAGCCCTATAAACAGTACCTTCATTTCAACAAGAGTGAACTAACATATCTCCAGAGCTCGAGTTCTATTTCTCCACGAATCCGCAAAGGCCTGATAGAGTTTCACAATGAAGATCTAGTTTGAGAAGCTTGTCTGTCTGGGGGCGTTGATGGTTGGTGAGAAGGTTCCATACTCACTTGTCGCTTTAGTATTTGAATTCCAATAATGACACCATCCATCAGGGCCTAGATGTGATACCCACGTCTCCAACAATGTGAGGTCTCGACACTTAGTTCCTGTAAGTGTTTTTTCATGAACCCCTTCTAGCATCGTGCCCACCAAATCCTCCGCATAAGGGGACAGTCATTGATTTTTCAATGTATAAACATTTGTTCAGATGGGAGCGTCAATGGTTTAAAGCCCTAACATACTAGTTTGTGAAGTCCACTTTCTAGGGGTGATGGGGATGGTGTAGATATGCTACACCCTTGTTCCTGTGGGAGAGCTCACCTCACTAGAGGTGACAAGTACAAGAATGACAATCCACCCCATAGTTCTATCTCAACCAGAAGTGATGCAACACTTCTTCCAAAGCCCAAAGGTAATAGTGTTACCCGAAGAGGAAGGAGGTGGTGAATGCAGTGGGACCAGCGAAGGAGGCCAACCACTTTGCCAGCGTGTGACCATGCAGAAAGCTATATTTGAAAATGGTGGGAGCACATGTTTTAGGCAGAGAGGGAGGCATCATACTCATCATCTATCATGATGGTCGAACACGTCAAGATGTTACCCAAATCGAATGCAGCTAGTAGCGCCATAATGTTTGTTGATATTTGTAAAACGTGGCGATAGTCCACTCCTTGCACTATTAACTCCTTATGGTGACTTGTAACAACTTTAATTGGGTAGTCTCAACAATAGGATTGTGTAAAAACGCTCCTGATAGAGGGAGAAAGGAGTTAGTGAATTGGATTGGGAAACATTCCTAGGATGAAGCTCCCCATTTGTAAAACTTGATACCTATTTATGAATAAATTGTAGTGAAAGAACTGTTTCTCATGGAGGAGATTCATGTTTCATTGCTTTTCCAAATATGTATTTTCCTTTACGTGTAAATGTGTTTCCTATTTCCATTCCAGTTTGTTGATTTCTTTCATGTCTACAAATTAGTGTATAACAGGTTTTGATTCCATTTTCCCATGGTTGCTTTCCCCCAGTAATCCCACCATGCGCCTCTCCTCAACATACTTTTTCCCATTTGGGATCCTAGTCCCCTGATCATGCCGATTGAAAATCCTATATGGAGTAGAATCTGGTGACACACAAGATTGGAAACCTTATGTGGAGTAGACTCTAGTGACAAACGAGAGTTCCCTCTCTGACTACGCAAGGTCGGAGGTAGTCTAAAGCGGTTCCACTATTTCCCAGGAGCAGCCTCCTTCGCTCGACCTTGGGGGCTCAAATCCCGGTGCCAACAAACTGGCGTCGTTTCCCGGGAAGAGCTTGAAGATCCTCCCTGGGAAGAATGACAAATATTTACATCTAGCTATTGATGGTGAACAATTGGCTAGACATCAAGAAGGTTGAGCAATTTTAACCTGGAGACTCCACTCTTGAAGGAGTCAGACTTCATCGACTCCACCGGTGATGTGACCCAGAAATCTAATGACTGAGGAAGGATGGAAAATCCCTCCTGGAAAATGGACCCCGCATAAAGCTTAGAAATGCATGACGGAAGGTTCAAGCACTCGAGTCTGCTTTTATTCCAATATTCCTTATCATATCTTGTAAGTTTGCTCTTATCCTTTCTTAGATTTATCAAAACAACCTTCTATAGCCGAGCTCATCCTGAGCAGATCCATCAATATGTTCCTGTTTATCCTTCTTTACAAACCGAAACTGTTGCGTCATCTTGTACATCTAATTTTGGCCTAGATATTTATCTGGGGGCGCCCGATGTCAAAGGACACCCCTGTGAAATTCATGAAACCTCGAATGATAGTTTAGATATCGTACCTGACCTTGTCTCCCCCATTTCTCCAAGCCGATATAAGCCACTACAATTTCCTCCTATCCTCCATGAGTTTCCCATGAAATATTACAAGTACCTCCCCAAGTTCGACAGAGAATCTAATAATTTGAATGCTGAGAAACATGTATAAGCCTTTGAGCATTTCTCTAACCTTTTCGAGATAGAACATGATGATGTCAGCATGCGGGAATTCGCTCTATCCTTGTAAGGAGATGCCAAATCCTGGTTTAAATACTTGCAGCCTAAGTCCATCAACACTTGGGAAGAGCTATCTTGCACATTCTTGAGGTTTTAGGGTAGGAGAAGGCCACTGGAGCAAATACTTTCAGAGTTTTATTCCCTAAGGAGGCACGAGGGGGAGGCCATATCCAGTTTTAACAGAATATTCATAATATTTTATTATAACATGCCTAAGGGAATTCAACCTCTTGAGATCGCTGCTAAGATCTATTATGCAACCGCCTTTTCCCCTAACCTGTCCTTACTTCTTTTAGAGAGAAAATCAACCACCCTGCAACAAATGTTTGCTGATTGTTTGGAGGTTGAGGAAAACCTTTAGATGTCCAAGAAATCATCAGGTCAAGACGGTGGTGGTGAAATAAAAGATAAATACAAATTGGTTGGGCCCTACAAGCAGAAGGAGGAAGCCTCTGGCCCATCAAAGATCTCTCATGGTATGCAAAAAGATGATCGGCTTGAGGCTGAAATAGGAAGTCCTGTGGGATTATTCTCTGAATATGGTGACCCACCCTACCCCTTGTCAACTAGGTATGATTTTAAGAAGGATTTTGGTGCACCTATGTACGATGAATATGAAGAAGAGTACTTGCACAATATACCTGATGAGCTAGTTGTTGAAACAATGCCTTCTGATGAAAGAAATCAAAGTGCAATGCAAAATCAGGAGGTTGAAGCGAGAAAAGATGATGAGGGCACTGGAGGTGATAGACAACCCTTGTGTTATGCCTCTTTTGAATTGATATGACACATGGTTAAGGCCTCCAAGCAAAAGCATAAAGAAATAGAAGTGATGTAGGCCATAAGCTTGTACAGAAATGAAGATGGATATAGCAGTTTATAGATAAACACTTTTTTTGATACTCTGCCTTCAGGAACACCACCTAACAAAGAAGGAGTATGCCTACTCAGTTCCACTAGAGAAGCTGAAGACCTCCCTCTTGAAGCACATCAGGCCCTTGTTACAAAAATATCGGGTGAAGAGAGGGATATTCCATTAGAGAGAGATTCTGTAGGTCCTCGTCTGCAATCTTCCAAGTGTCATCCTAAAGACTCCCTGGAAGTAGGAAGCTCCAGATAGCTTTCCAATGAGCAGATGACAGAGCATGCTGGAGGTTTCCATGATTTCTATGACCCCATGGCCAAATACATGGAGGTTCTGGGTGAAGGCAATGATTGGTCGCATCTCTGCCTTAAAGATTAGTTTGTTTATCATTTCCTTTTCCCATTATCTGTTTCATTTTTGTCCATCAAGAACCATACAAGAATAAGAATATTAGGAAAGTTGCTTGATTGGCTTCATTGGAAGTCTGCTTTCACTTAATCAGACTTGTGTACAAAGTTAGGTAGAGTAGGTAGGAGAAAATAAGCTCAGCTGTTATCGAGCCTTTCCTTCATTACTGTTTTCATTTTTTTTCCATTTTCAGTTACCAGCATAGGTTTACAGTTACTAGCATGATGTGCAAAAGTGGCATCAATTCACTAAAGCAGTGGCATGGATATTTCAAAGAAATACTGAAGGTGGCCTAATGGTTTCAACACTTGGTCTACAAGGGTTTCTTTGCTACCTCGCTGGGAGGATAACATCCCTCATGGAGGCAGTTGTTAACACTCCATTTTTAACACATTGATATAAGGGCTTGATGGAGGTTCGGTAGGGGTCCCGGTCCCTCAAACTTCATGTGACCACCCTTCAATGAGGAAAGCGGAAGGTGTGCTATTAACATTGGGCAGGGTTCATAATCAAAGGCTGCAATTGATCAGAGGTGGATCAACGCCTCCAAACCGCTTCACACGAGCAAATATGCATGATCAAGAATTCCATCCCAGATTGCGAAACGTGCTAATGATCATAGGTATTCAATGGTTGAGATGATATTTGGGGCAGATCTGCAGCCTAAATTAATTTCGTGATCTATACTTGTGTGGGTAAAACTGCAATCTCAAATCACAGAAAAGTGGTAGAGGTCATGAAGATTGACGACCGCGATGAGAAAAGGAAGAAATATACAGCTACGGTTCATTTCACAATGCGAACTAGCATGGACAAATATCTAAGTTTCCCATTGCGAAAGATGGTGGGGCCCACTCGGATTGATGACCACATGAAAGGTTGATCTTGATCGATGCTTAAGAACGTGTCACAATTTAGAAATGCCCATGGTGTTCAGAAGAGAAAATATGATGGAAGGATGAATGGAACGTGGACGGTGGACATGCAATATTCCTTTGATTAGATGACTAAGAAGAATCTTGAGGTAGATATTTCCCATCCAGTGTGGAGATGACAGTGGAGGAGATGTTCACGCGTGTAATCTACACTCTCATGGATTGGCTCATTTCTCTGACACCATTTGTAGCACGTGTAGCAGTTGAATCATCCCTATGGCCGAGTCATATCATGAAATAATAGGTTTCTTTTGTGTGAGATGGCCTACGAAAATGAAGAAAGTAGCCTTCAAATCCGCTGCTCACACAAGGCGAAGCCAACGCGACGCGGGGGACCATTATGTTTCCCACTTCAAAGGAACAAGGAAATGTGGGAGCTTCCAATTCATGAAATATGTACGATGGATCTACTATACTAGATGGCATCCACAACTGATTCCCACAGTAGACAGTAAATCACCACGACCGATGAAACCAAATGACTAGATCCCCAGCAAGTAAAGGATCACTGTGCTCACGCCTTTGCACATGTTGAGACCAGATACACTCGATGAGAGAATGTGCAGGAATGTTGACTAGCATTTATGAAGATTAGTCCTGAAGCCCTATAAACACTGCCTTCAGTTCAACAAGAGCAACCTAACATATCTCCATAGCCTGAGTTCTATTTCTCCATCAATCCACAAAGGCCTGATAGAGTTTGACGATGAAGATATGGTTTGAGAAGCTTTTCCATCAAGGGGTGTTGATGGTTGGTGAGAAGGTTCCATACTCACTTATCGTCGTGGTATTTGCATGCCAATAATGACACCGGCCATCGGGGCCTAGACATGATACCTGCATCTCCAATGACGTGAGGTCTAGACACCTACTTCCCGTAAGTGTTTTTTCAAGAACCCCTGATATCATCACGCCCACTAAAGCCTCCATAGAAGGGGACAGTCATTGACTATTCCATGTATAAATGTTTGTTCGGATGGGAGCGTCAGAGGTCCAAAACCTTAACATACCAGTTTGTGAAGTCCACTTGCCAGGGGTGATGGGGCTGGTGTAGATACGGTACACCCTTGTGCCTGTGGGAGAGTTCACCTCACTAGAGGTGAGGAGTATAAGAATGAAAAACCACCCCACAGGTTTGTCTCAACTAGAAGCAATGCGACACTTCTTCCAAAGTCCAGAGGTAACAGTGTTAGCTGGAGAGGAAGGAGGTGGCTGATGCGGTGGGACCAGCGAAGGAGGCCAACCACTTTGCCAGCATGTGACCATCTGGAAATCTACACTTGAACACTATGTGAGCACACATTTCAGGCAAAGAGGGAGGCATCATAATCATCATCCATCATGATGGCTGGACACATCAAGCTGTTATCCAGACCGAATGCGGCCACTAGCGCCATAATGTTTGTTTATATTTGTAAAACGTGGCAATAGTCCACTCTTTGCACTGTTAACACCTGATGGTGACTTGTAACAACTTTAATTCAGTAGTCTCAACAATAGGATTGTATAAAAACGCTCCCGATAGAGGGAGAAAGGAGTTAGTGAATTGGATTGGGAAACATTCCCGGGCTGAGGCTCCCCATTTGTAAAACTTGATACCTTTGTATGAATAAATTGCAGTGAAAGAACTATTTCTCATGGCAGAGATTCACATGTCATTTCGTTTCCCAATATGTATTTTCCTTTACGTGTAAATGTGTTTCCTATATCCATTCTAGTTTGTTGATTGCTTTCATGTCTGCAACTTCGTGTATAACGGTTAGGAATTCATACTCGCTATTCTCCTGCTGTTGTTCCAGGAATTTATCAATGGTTCTTCTAAATTTGCATGGAATTCATCTCGCTGGTGCTCCATGCAATGGACTATCCCTTCTTGTCCTCTAATCGCCTGAAAAATATCTCCCGATTGGGAAATCACCGGCTATGTTGCCTCTATTTGCAATCCCACGTCATTATTTCCCTTTGTAATCGTTTCTTACACAGGTTTCGACTCCATTTCCCCATAGTTCCTTGCCCTAGGTAATCCCACCATGCACCTCTCTTCAACATACTTTTCCCCATTTGGGATCCTAGCCCCCTGATTATGCCGATTGAAAATCCTATGCGAAGTAGACTCTTGTGACACACAAGATTGACAACTTTATGTGGAGTAGACTCTGTTGACGAATGAGAGATCCCTCTCTAATTACGTAGGGCCAGAGATGCAGTCTAAAGTGTTTCTACTATTTCCCGAGAGCGGCCTTCCCTCGCTCAACCTTCGGGGCTCAAATTCGAGTTCCAATAGGTATATAGGTTTTGATAGTCAGATTGGCAGGTGAGGAAAATCCATGGCTCAAATAAATTTCGCATTATGAAGATGCATGAGATATTGAACTTTTTCAATTTGTGAAATCATTTAAAAGGCCGCATATTTCAATGGCCACAATATGGCTGGGAAAGGATGAACGACGCGAATGTATTTCTCATTTTCAACTAGAAAGGTAAAATGAAGTTTTACAACTCGCAAAATTGGGTATGGGAAAAATGTTTTGACGGTTTGAGTTTTACCAAAATCCCAATCCACAGTGTACAATCATTTTGCATTGTGAACTTGCATGAGGTAAGTAAACTATTCACTTAGAGAAATTTTTTATTGGGATGAAATTAAAACACTTGTTGTTGCAGCATCAACTCACCCAACAAATCAATAGTGTAAAAACGTTTTCACTTGGGAGAAGTATTGCTTGTTTAAAAATTGCATGGATGGAAAGGAATTTTATACTGTAAATGGTTGAGCCAATGAAGCCTACACTACAGTATAGAATGGTGTAGAAATTACAGAAAGTTAAATCTACAAATGAATTATTTTTCATTAAGAACATCCACACAAACAGAGTATCTGAATTAAAGTAGTAGAGCATGGTTGTTTTTTTACAAAAATTGTTGTTTTGGTCATTAATTTAAATCAAATTTTCCTACAAAAAAAAGATGATGTTTTAGAAACTGAGAGAGGGTTTTCTTCATAATAGACCTATATATAATAACCTCTCTTAGGTTTTACCTAGGTGCTATGGATTGAGAGAATCGAATTTATCTTTAGAGAGCAAATTTCCATATTTTTAAATGATTGTTTTAGTCAGTTATTTCAATCAATTGTTTCTGAAAAACTAGAAAGAATTTTTCAAAATTGAATGAGGTTTCTCTTAAGAACAGGATCATGTTAAATAACCTCTCTTAGTTTTTACCTAGGTCCTATGGGTTAGGAGAAACAAATTTATTTTTACAGGCTATGTTTTAGGTTTTCCAAAGGATTGTTTCAGACATCACATTCAAAGAATTGTTTCAGCCAAATGGAGTTGAATTTCGGGAAAATGAGAGAGGTTTTTCTTCATCACAGGCCTATATATAAAACCACCTTCATATTTTACACAGGTATCATACTTTTCAATAATTTAATATCGTCACACGGTATTTTTCCAGAAATCTATAGTTTTACTGTCTGAGTCATCAGTTTCAAAAGTAGATCTTGCGGAGCTAGAGCTGAATTAGAGCAAAAGAAGAAATGGGTTTTGTTCGGAACATGGCCAGTTACAAAAAAATATTTTATTTATTGCACAACTATCACCATATAGGATATGCAGGAGGGGATTTAAGCCTATTTTTCTAGTAGTCCGCATTTTATTTTTCTCTTATGTGAATCGTGGCGTGTAGGCCACGTCCGAAGTCTGTTTGAAGATGTTCTTCGATTGAAACAAATTTTGATTCCCAAATTTCAGTTTAGGAAGTCTAAAATTCTATAAATGTACCTCCTAAAGAAGGAAAAAGGGTTGAAACCAATTTAATTTTGTCGTGTATGCTTTCAAGAGAATTTTAATAAAATTGCAGAGCTGAGGTCAGTGTTTCATACAGGGATTCATGTGTCGTTCGTATTTACAGTATGTTGCTTCCTTTATTATGTGAATGTTTTTCTAGTTTATCTCTCCCATTTTGTTTTCTTTCATATATGAATATAGTGTATAATAGTTTGGAATTCATACTTGCTATGCTCCGTATGTTGTTTCATATATTCACCAAGGTTTTCTTCTAAAGTTAATACAAAATTCATTTTTCAATGCTCTATGTTGATGGTATGTTCATGTTCTTGTTTTCTAGCAGAAAATTATAAATTGATTGTGATCAAGTGGATATATTTCCCATGTGTTCAAATTGATTGCATAAGTTCTATTTATTTCTGTTACATATCTTGATTCCATCGCCCAATGGTTTTGTGTTTTGTTTCAGCCAATTTTACAAACAATTTATAGTTTCACTTGTATATATCTGGCATTGTTAACATTTGGTGAGAGATTCCTCTCAGAAGAGCAAAAGGCTAGTTCTCTCTTCAAAATTGGTTCTCCTCTTACCTGGGAGCTAGCCTTCCACAACCTTTGGCTCAATTCCAGTGCTAACAAACTTGCGTCGTTCCTGGGTACGAGATTGAATATCATCCCTAGGAAGAACAAAACAGATTCAAAGGATAGATACTTTCTATAGGAAAACAAATATTCTTACATGTGAAAAAGGTTGTATCATTTTCCCTGGAAACTCCACTGAAATATTCTGGAAGGTGACTCCACTGGGGAGACAGGTGGTCAGAAAGACAAATATGGGGAGAGGTCTCAAATATTCCCTGGATTTGAATGAAGGGTTTATATTTGACTGTTGATGGTGAAAAATGGTCAGAAATCAAGAAGGTCATGTCTCTTTTCACCTGGTGACTCCATCTGTGAAGGATCCATTCTTCATAATGTTCTATGGCAGCTCCACTATCAAACGGGGTTGCAAATTTTGAGGAGCTGATTCAGTTTCTCCACTCTCAAGATGACTTCTCAGGCTGTAAGGTATGCTCCTATAAATCTTGCTTCTATTCCTGGTTATCCCAATAAAATACCTTTGGTAAATTGGCAACATATCTTCCAAGATTCAATGATGAAAAATGTGATGATGCTTCCATCCATTTATTTAGATTTCATAAGCATATAAATAAGCCGAGAATGGGATGGCATGAAGATTCTTTAATGAAACTATTCATGTTTAGTTTAGAAGGATATGCAAGGTCTTGGTATGAGGGATTTCCAGTAGGGAATTTATCTTCCCTTAAATACTTTCATACAATATTTCATGAACATTTCAAAAGGCATTATCCTTCTTTGTTGTTACTTCAAGATTGTTGCACACACGATAGAGAGTTCATTGAAAATGTGAAAGATGAGTGTGGTGATGATCAGTATTTGGATGAAGAGGTTTTAGATATCTTACATGAATAAATATCTGAAAAAGAAAGACAAACCAATTTCCATGATATTCAAGAAATTTCCCAGCAGTTAGTATTGTCTTCCTTGACTGAAGTTGACATAGACCAAAGCTCAAATTTAACCAGCTATATCTCTCTTCCTGAAATTGATGATGATTTACACCATTCTTGTCATTCTCTGTGTGACCAAGAGAGAGGTTGGGACTGTCAATAAAATCCTTCCTCATATTATTTAACTTCCAAATTGTTGTCACAAGAAGAGGCCTCCCCTTCCCAATCAGAAAATTCCTTTTCGCAACAGCAATCTCTTGAAAGTTACAATGCTTGTGTGATTGATTACATAGAAGATGCTAATTCTAGAAAATCTTAGTCTTGTAGTCTCTCCACATGTTCATTTTCTGAAAATGCAAGTAAAGAGAAATCAGATTTTTAAATAGTGGTTGAAGGAAGACCTTTGCATGTTGATCAAATTCATATTTCACCTAAAGATTTACATGACTATATGAAGATCTCCTTGCTTGAAGAAGATGATCAGCCCGATGATTTGAAAGGAGATGGATGTACTGATTTGTTTTCTGAAGAATGCAATCAGCCTACCACAGTTTCTGTTAGTGAAGAAAATTTCATTGCAATCCAAGATCAAAATTTTGAAAACATAGTGGAAACTGAACATGTTGAAAGTGATTGTTTGCCATTGTGTTTTCCTTCATTTGAGTGGTTAAAAAAGGGACTTAAAGTTTCTGATCACAAACAAAAATTTGATATTGTAGATGAATGTATAAATTTCCTTGGAATGGATGATGAGCAAGAAGGGAAGTTATGCAATCAATCCCAGCCTTTAAAAAAACCAGCAGTATGCAATGAAGAGTTGAATAACGAAGAAGAAGATGGGGGTTCTCAAACTGATGTTTCTTTTTGTTTTTCAAATTCATAAATTTTTTGTCAAGAAGAAATATATTTGCTCGATCCTATTGAAGAAATGAATGATCTTTTTGCTGAAGCATATAAAGAATATGGAGTTTTAAAATAAAAAAATTTAGATGAAGTCGTGGATGTCTCGCATGAAAATTGTCACATGTTTTCCTTGCATGGTTCTTTTGAAGATCAGTTTGACAACATGCAAGAAAATTTACAATTGGGACAACCTTCTCATGGTAAGCAAATGACATAATTTTTTGAAGGCTGTGATGTTTTTTATGATCCAGTGGTAGAGTACATGGAGAATGTTGGCAGTGGTAATGGCTGGTTATATCTCTACTGTAAAGATCAATTTCTTTATTATAGCTTTGTGCCATTATGTCCTTCAGTTCTGTTTTTTATCAAGCATGAAGAAAAAGTTGGTTTATGGGATCATTTGCTTGAGTGGACTCATTGGAAGTCAGAAGTTACTTGATTGAACGTTGATGGTTAGTAAGTAGGGTAGGTAAGTAAAGATGAATAAGCTCGACATGGCGAGCATTCCATTCAGCAGATTTCAATTTGTTTTCAGTTTCAGTTTTAATATTAGTTTCAGTTTTAAAGTTCAGATGTGCAGTTACAGTTGTCTTTAGTTTTCAGGATGTGGACAGGTGACAGCTGATAGGTTGAAAGACTTATATTTCTTTGCAGAATGGTTTTAGTTGGTGGTTCAATTTAGAACATGTTGAAGATTTCAGAGAAAATTGGGAGCAACCCAATGGATTTGGCACTTGGTCTATGGGGGTTCTTTGCTACCTCACTGAGAGGATAGCATCCCTCATGGAGCCAGCTATTAGCACCATTTTATTTTTGCTGCAGCAAGCCTCATTGCCTGAAAATTCTGAGTTTCTGTTGAGGATCAAATGGTTTTCAAACATTCCCCATTAAAACAATTTATAAAAATTTTGAGGTGCCACGAGAAAAAGTTAAAGGCTCTTGGTTAAGAATGAGATATTTTATAGAGACAAATTATTAATTATGAATAATGTTTACAAAAATTCATGAAATATATTTTGTAAAAGGAGGCTAAAGGTTAGGTTTTATAAAAATAAATGAAATTTATTTTTATAAATCCAAAAAGAAATTGGATATTTTATGGAAATAGTAAATGGGATATTTTACCAAGAGGTATTTTAGGCAAAGCCAAAGTGCTCAAGAAATTATGATGTCACTTTGTTTCTTGGCATAAAGTCAAATTGGGCTCGCACACCAACCTGCCACTTTTGCAGCAAAATTAAATATAGATCAATGGCTCATATCAAACTCGTTCACATCCAATGACCAAAAGAAATTTCTCATTCTAAAGTTGCATGGAGCAATTAAAATTTTCAATTTGCGAAATGATTTTAAATGGTAGATAGGTTTTGACAGTTAGATTGGCAGGTGAGGAAAATCCACGGCTCAAATAAATTTTGCATTATGAAGATGCACGAGATAATGAACTTTTTCAATTTGCGAAATCATTTAGATGGCCACATATTTCAATGGCCATGATATGGCTGGGAAAGGATGAATGCCGTGAATGTATTTCACATTGTCAACTAGCAAGGAGAAATGAAGTTTTAAAATTCACAAAATTGGGTATGGGAAAAATGTTTTGACGGCTTGAGTTTTACCAAAATCTCAATCCACGGTGCACGATCATTTTGCATTGTGAACTTGCATGAGGTAAGTCAACTTTTTAGTCAGTGAAATTTTGTATTGGGATCAAATTAAAACACTTGTTGTTGCAGCATCAACTCGCCCAACAAATCAATAGTGTAAAAATGTTTTCGCTTGCGAGAAGTATTACTTGTTTAAAAATTGCATGGATGGAAAGGAATTTTATACTGTAAGCGGTTGAGCCAATGAAGCTTACACTACGGTCTAGAATGGTACAAAAATTCTAGAAATTTAAATCTACAAATGAAGGATTCAGCATTAAGAACATCCACGCAAACATAGTTTCTAAATTAAAGTAGTAGAGCATGGTTGTTTTTTTACGAAAATGGTTGTTTTGGTCATTATTTTAAATCAATTGTTCCTGCCGAACCAAGATGATTTTTTAGAAATTGAGAGAGGTTTTTCTTCATAACACACCTATCCACAATGAACTCTCTCAAGTTTTACCTAGGTGCTTTAGATTGAGAGAATCAAACTCATCTTCAGAGAGAAAATTTCCATATTTTTAAATGATTGTTTTAGTCAGTTATTGCAATCAATTATTTTCGAAAACTAGAAATAATTTTCCAAAATTGAATGAGGTTTCTCTTAAGAACAGGATCACATTCAATAAAATCTCTCAATTTTTACCTAGGTCCTATGGGTTAGGAGAAACAAAGTGATTTTTACAGGCTATGTTTTAGGTTTTCCAAAGGACTGTTTCAGACATCACATTCAAAGAATTGTTTCAGCCAAATGGAGTTGAATTTCAAGAAAATGAGAGACTTTTTTCTTCATCACAGGAATGTATACAAAAAAATCCTTCAGTTTTTACACAAGTATCACAGGTTTGGAGAATTTAAAATATCTTCACAGGGTTGTTTTCGAGAAATTTACAGTTTTACTGTTTGAGTCAACAGTTTCAAAAGCAGATCCTGAGGAGTTTGACCTGAATCAGAGGAAAAGAAGACATGGCTTTTGTTGGGATCATGGCCAGTTAGAAAAACATCTTTTAGTTTTTTCATAACTCTGACCATGTGGGATATGCTGGAGGGGCTTTAAGCCTATTTTTCTAGTAGTCCGCATTTTATTTTTCTCTTATGTGAATCATGGTGTGTAGGCCACATCCGAAGTCTATTGGAAGATGTTCTTTAGTTGTAACAAATTTTGATTCTTGAATGTCAGTTTAGGAAGTCCAAAATGCTATAAATGTACCTCTTGAAGAAGGGGAAAGGGTTGAAATGTAGGTAATTTTGCTGTGTATGCTTTCAAGAGAATTTTTAATAAAATTGCAAAGTCAAGGTCGACGTTTCATATAGGGATTCATGTGTCATTCGTATTTGAAGTCTGTTGCTTCCTTTCTTATGTGAATGTTTTTATAGTTTATCTCTCCCATTTTGTTTTCTTTCATATCTGAACGTAGTTTATAACAGTTTGGAATTCATACTTTCTATGCTCCGTCTATTGTTTCAAATATTCACCAAGGTTTTCTTCTAAAGTTAATACAAAATTCATTTTTCAATGCTCTGTGTTAATGGTCTGTTCATGTTCTTCTTTTCCACTAGACAATTATAAATCAACTATGATCAAGTGGCTATATTTCCCCTGTGTTGAAATCACTTGCATAAGTTCTGTTTATTTCTATTACATATATTGACTCCATTGTTGAATGGTTCTGTGTTTTGTTTCAACCAATTTTACAAACAATGTATAGTTTCACTTGTATATATCTAGCATTGTTAACATTTGGTGAGAGATCCCTCTCGAAAGTGTAGAAGGCCAGTTTTCTCTTCGAAAGTGGTTCTGCTGTTACCTAGGAGCGAGCCTTCCACAAACTTTGGCTCAATTCCAGTGCTAACAAAGGCAAGATTCATAGCATGAGGCTTCTCATAGAAATAAGGCATATACTATGAAGAGACATTTGCATCCAGTGGAAGTTGAGGTAGATGACAGGAAAAATCATGTGTGAAAATTAAAGAAGGCCTTGTATGAGCTCATAAGACACCAATAGGATAGCACATACATGAGGAGCTTGAAGATCACCTAGAGTGATGAATATCTTAACCTTTGCTACAAGGTTAAAGATGAATTCCTAGATGAAAAATTTGAAGATAGAGGATCTTGGTATCCAGTGACCCTAGATGGATACATATAATATTAGTAGCAAAGGAAGTTACTTGTCACTTAGCTACATAATGTTTCAATACATAGAGTATGAAAGACAGAGGGAGAATGATGCTCCGCTTCAAAGGGAGTGACTGCAAAATATCCTGAGGTTCGACATGGTATGACATGATGGACATATTACTGATGACTCTAGGATTTACTGAGAGTAAAGAAGATTCCAACCTTTGATTCAAGGTTGAAGGTGGAATACCATTAATGCTCCTGTTATACGTCGATGACTTGTTTTTTATAGAAAAGAGGAACTCATTAAAGTTGCAAGAAGGATTCTTGCTGTCAATTTCAAGGTGAAGTACTTGGATATGGCACACTACTTTCTAGGCATGGAGGTGTGGAAGAATGTGGATGGAATCTCTCTGGGATAAGGGAAGTATGCAATAGAGATCTTGAATAGGTTCAGGATGATGGATTACAAGACCATGACCACACCTATGGCATCGAACCCAAATCTATTGAGTGTTTCTTTATGAGAGTCAGTTGATGCCATGATGTATCATTAGATGATTAGTTCCTTGACGTGCCCTACGAATATGAGACCATATATTTGCTTTGCTATGAACACATTGAGACATGTTCACCTAATGGTTGTAAAGCATCCAATGAGGTACCTGAAGGGTACAGTTGATTATGGGCTCAAGTATGATACGAATATGAATATTAACTTGTAGGGTTATGTGGATTTGGATTGGGAAGGCAGTGCCATTGATAAGAAGAGAACTTCGGGATGCTGCTTCAGTATGAGATTATAGAGGAGCAGTGAAGCTCCTATATGTGATTTAGATCAAGATCTCTCGAAAGAGGGAGTTCAAGCATAGTTGGTGATACAAGTTGTTTGACCATAAAGTCCTAGTGAATCTCATAGGTGGCTGAGCCATAAACGGTCTTGTAGGTTGTCCTCAGATGTTATAGGTCCTCGTAAAGCTCACAAGTTATCCTTGGAGGTAATCAACCCTGATGTGTTCTATGCTAGAAATGGCCAGAGTGAAGTTTGAGTACTTTAGGGAGAATCTTGGTGTTCTCTAGATCGAGGTTCCTTCTAAGAGGAAGTGATGCATTTGTGAGCCCTTCTAACATGGTGGTAGGATTGGATCCTCCCATGGTCATATGTAAGTGATTTTCCCTTCTGACATGGTGATAGGATTGGTTCCTCCCATGGTCAGATGTAAGTCTTGTGCCCATATAACATGTTGGTAGGATTGGTTCCTCCCATGATCAGATGTAAGTGTTGTTCCCTTCTGAGATTGTGGTAGGATTGGTTCCTCCCATGGTCAGATGTAAGTGTTGTGCCCTTCTGACGTGGTGAGAGGATTGGTTCCTTCCATGGTCAGATGTTAGAGCTATGCCTTTCTGACATGATGATAGGATTGGTTCCTTCCATGATGAGATATATGTGATGATTCCACATCCAGTATGAAAAAGGGCTGGCTCTGTGATGCCACATCTAGTATAAAAAAGGACTGGCTCTGTGATGACACATCCAATATGAAAAAGGATTGGCTCTGTGTAGATGCCACATCTAGTATGAAAAAGGACTAGATCTGTGATGACACATCCAGTATGAAAAAGGACTAGCTCTGTGTATATGCCACATCCGGTATGAAAGATGACTGGCTTTGTGACGAGACATTCAGTATGAAAAAGGACTAGTTTTGTGTTGGTTTCACATCTAGCATGAAAAACGTTTGGCTCTGTGATTACACATCCATCATGAAAAAGGGTTGGCTCTATTATGATACAACCACCATGAAAAGGGATGGCTCTGTAGAAAACTACATCCAGTTTGAAAAAGGAATGGCTTTGGAGATGTGTAGCCAACATGAAAAAGGGCTGGCTTTATCGATAAATACCTACATGGAGACTAGGCCTACACCCAACATGAAAAGGGGTTGGCTCTATAGAACTTACTGTGATGGATATAATTGAGAGATACCACCAATGATGACGACCCAGTGATGATCCAACAGTGATGATCCAAACTTGATAAAGATGAATTGAAGATGAAGATGACCTCAAGATGAAGATGAATTAATGATGATCCAGATGATACAAATAAGAAGACTTGTGGTGATAAATTGTGTTGATAGAGTACCTTCCTAGTTAAGAGGGAGTGTTGATGTATTTGTAACTTCAGAATGTATTAATTTGTATATATTATGTATTGTACCCCAATGTTCCTATCGAGAAGTATCTGTAATGTAAACAATTCATGTAAAGTCATTGAGGTTAACCCTCTATTGTAAGTCAGTGCAATAGTCCCCACAATTGAGTTAAGGTTAACCCTCCCTGTTGATAGGAGGGAAAAGTCCCCACAGTTGTGGGGCAGAAGGGTTATCAGACTCTCCTAGAGAATTTTGCCCTAGTAAGTAATTGTTAAGTGAGCCTGACTTGTTGGAGTGGGCATTAAGTGAACGAAAGAACATAAATAGAGAATGAGCCTCTCTATTTATTACAGACACACTCACTCAACTGGGGTGCATGAGTGAGAGAAGAAGAAGATGGGATCAGAGAAAGAGACAACTGCTGCCGAAAGATCATCTTTGTGTTTTTTTGTTTTTACTTTTTCTATTGGTACTCATTCTATCTTCGAGGAAGTTACGGGGTTTTCTCCTTTATGGTTTCCCTGAAGAAAATTCTTTGTGTCTCTTGTCTCTTGTGATTATCGTTGTGCATGTTATTCTCTTAGATAAGATCCTAGATCATATTGAATAAATGATAAAAATATAACACTGTTCATGGTTTTTACCTTTATATACACATGCTTTCCTACCTCGAACTCTCAAGGAGTTCTTTTCAAGTTAGCATAACTTTTCTTCTTGTTTTGGGAAGCTTTAAAAGTTTGTTGTACTTGTTTCACGGTTAGTTCCATATCCTTTAACAATTGAGGTCCTAACATTAACCTATCAACTAAACTGCTCCAAGAAAAGGGAGTATTACATTTGTGTCCATATGGAATTTCAAAAGGACTCATTCCAACTAATACTTGAAAGTGATTATTGTAAGAAAATTCTACTAAGTAAAAATAATATTCCCACTTAATCGGTTTTTCCATTACATACATTCTAACCATGTATTTGAGGACTTGGTTTACCCTTTCAGTCTATACATCCATTTGTGGATGATACAAAGTGCTGAAATTCAATTGTGTGCCTAGTCCTTTAAAAGAGTCCTTCCAAAAATTCCTTATAAATTTTACATCTCTATCTGAGATTATTACCTTTGGTATGCCATGTAACCTGCCGATATCTTTCATAAATATATCTGCCATGTTAACAACCTTGTAAATATATTTTAATCGAATAAAATGAGTTGCTTTACTTAAATTTCCCACTACGACCATGATTGAGTCGTGTTTCCTAAATTTTTTGGGTAGACCTATTATAAAATCCATGTTGATTATTTCCCACTTCCTTTTTTAAATGGGTAGTGGTTGCAGTTACCTTGTTGGATTTTGGTGTTCTGCTTTTACTTGTTGGCATTCGATGCAGCGAGATAAATTTTTTTCTATCTCTTTTTTCATGTTAGGCCAAAATAAGTTCTTTATGATCACAGTGATCATCTTATGGTATCCAGGGTGTCCTAAACAGGTTCATTTGTATAACAGTTAATTTGATTTCTATTGTATTTGGTATGTATAGTATGTTTTTATGCAGTAGTAATCCTCTTCCATTCAGACTAAAATCTATTTTTATTTTGTCCTTTTCATTTCCAACAGTTTTTTCCTTTATGTTTTTGTATTCTTTGTTAGAATTTTATTCATTTAAGATATGATTTTTAAAATTTGATTCATAATTGATGCTTGCAAATAGTAAATTTACGTGATGACTTAAAGCATCTGCAACTTTGTTCTCTTTCCCCTTTGTATGTTTTATTTATTTTAATCAATTCAGCATTTTAAACTTATGTTATTTGACATTAGCAAACAATTTCTTTCGATGAGCTAGTGCCACAACATCTTTAGTGCATGCATAATTGCAGCAAGTTATAATTCATGTGTAGCTTAGTTCTTTTCATGTTCTTTTAATTTTCTAGACTCATAGGCCACAATGTAGTTCTCTTGAATTAACACCCCTCCTAACCCTTGATTACATCCATTGATGCAAACGACGAAATATTTAAAAGGGTCAGTAATTTTTAAGATAGGGGTAGTGGTTAACATGTTTTTTAGTTTATTAAAACTTTCCATACATTTCTAGTTCCAATCAAACTTCTTACCTCTATTCTGTAGTGAAGTTACCAAGTAGGATATCTTAGAAAATCCCTCAATAAAATTTCAATAATTACCTGTAATCCCCATGAATAATATTATGTCACTTACATTCTTAGGAACTTTCCATTTAGTGATATCCTTAATTTTGTCGGGGACAACAAATATTCCATCCTTATACACTACGTGTACTAAATATTTAATTTTGTCTTTAAAGAAGTTGCATTTGCTAAAAGGATTAGAAAACAATTGTTGTTCTCTTAAGACTTATAAAATTATTCTTAGGTGTTCTTCATGTTCTGGTTTATTCTTTGAGTGAATCAGTATGCTGTCGATGAATTTGGATACAAATTTATCTAAATAGTTACTCAAAATACTATTCATTAAGCACATAAAAGTTGTAGGTGTGTTTTTTAATCCAAATTTCATTACGACAAACTCATAATGACCATATCGAGTTCTAAAATCAATATTAAAGATGCCCTCATCTTTGATCTGTATACGATGGTGTCGAGACATTAGATCTATTTTGGAGAAAAGTGTTTCGCCTCATAACTGATCAAATATATCATCTATCCATGGTAAAGGATATCAATTTTTAATAGTCATCTTATTTAATTTCCAATAATCAATGCATAATCATAAATTCCCATCTTTCTTTTGTATGAATATGATCGGTGCTCCCCAAGGGGAAACAATAGTTTGAATGTACTTCTTGTCAACTAGTTCTTGTAATTGTGATTTCAGTTCTGTATGTTCTATTATATTCATTCGATAAGGAGCTTTTGATTCTGGTACTGATCTTGGTATCATATAGATTGTAAATTCTATGTCTCTTTTCGGATGTAGTCTAAGGACTTATTCCAGATATATGTCTTTAAAATATTTTAAGAGAGGTATATCCTTAATTTAAAGTTTGTTATCATTATCCTTGTCATTTATTACATATACTACGAATACTTTACATCCTTTATGTACAAATATTTTATTTTTTAAGGTAGATATTTGTCTGATTGTAAACTTTCTCAGAATTCCTTTTACTTTGATTGTATTTTCGGTATCATCCATACATGTAAAAGTTTTATCATAACAATTTAACATAACCCTATGTTTTTCTAACCAATCCATTCCTATCAGTATATCATAGGAACCTAATGGTACAATATTCAGACCAACATGCGTATGAAATTCATTAATCAATATTTCATAGTTTTTCACATAACTAGTGACCTTATGTTTAGTAATTGTGGGTAATTGTACCAGCCAAGATTTTTCAAACTTTTCTGATACTAATTTACATAATTCCACAATCCTAGGTGATACATAACTCAAACTTTCACCTGGATCAATTAGTATGGAAGTGGGTTGAATTTTTATCATACCTTTTATTTCGACCATTGAAGTTTTATGGTTTGCTTGTTGATTCTCCAATGAAGCATTGATTCTAAGCATGATTCTCACCATATATCCAACAGTAACAACTTATTGAATGGAGTGAACATTATTAAAGTTTTTCTTTCTTATAGGGAATTCTTTAAAATAATGTTGCTCGCCACATTCCCAATGTTTTAAGGGTTACCTTTGTGCAGTGTTTTTATTAAAAGTAGTGGGAGGTTCTCTTTATTTTTCGCATGGTTTTGTGGTTTGAAACCTTGATAATTACTTCCTTCATACCCTTTATAATTATTCCCATTATTTTTGTAAAATTTAGTATTCTTCTTTCTTGGATCAAAGTTATCTCATCCTTTAGTTTTCCAATTAGGTATATTTTCTCTTTTATTCTTATTTTAATCATACTAGAAATTCACCTTTCTCATTGCTTCTTCTAGCATCTTCAGATTGTCATACTCAATCCTCTCTTTAAACATAATAGGAAATAAACTAAGAAAGCACTGTATTTTTTGCTTTTCATCTATAATTTATGGTACATAATGAAGCAAACTTAAGAATTTACTATAGAGTTATTTCATGGTCATAGCACCTAACCTTAACTCGTAGAATTCCTTCACTTTTTTTCATAGTACTATTTTGAAAGATACTTTCGTTTAATGCCATTCTTAAAGGTTTTCCATCTTACATAACGTTTTTTTATACCTTTTACCCATTTTATATCTTGCCAACGAAGATATATTTTTCCAATTAAGTTATAAATTGCCATTTTCGCCTTTAGTTAATCAAAATAGTTATAGATCTAGAAGTATTTATTCATCTCCGATAACAAGGATTTTTCCTCTTCTCCTTTCTTGATCTCACCGTTAAACATAGGAGGTTTATTTTTTTTTTAAATTCACCAGAAATCTCTTCATAGGGTTTATACTTCTTTTTATTTTTATTATTGTCACTTCTTTCACTAGAATCTTGTCATTTTTGTGTGTGGTGTTTAGCTGCTTTTCCATGGATGTTTCATCCACATGAATTGAAAATTCCAACTTTCATCCCTTACATTTGTAAGGTGTAGATTTGGCTGTATTAAGTTCAGGTTCTTTGTGTTTATATTTTTCATTATTATGTATTGTAGACAACAAAATGTTATTTAGTTCTTCTTTTGCTTTTAGAATTCATTCATTATCTTCCCTAACTCTTTTCAATTATGATCTTAGTTCTTTAACAGTTCGTTGTAACTCATATGGGTTATCGTTTTGATTCTCATTAAGGTTTACCCAAATTTCAACCTCCCTTAGATCACCCTCTTCATTGTTCATAGGATTTCTAGGGTGAGATTCGTCTTCCGCAGACATTCTAACATATGCCATAATTTCCAGTAAAAATAAATTTATCCATATCTTTGTGTTTCACAAGAGAATCAAACCATAATAAAGAAAATTAGTTTTTTGGTTTAACAATTGCAGTGTTTTTTCTGTGGAGGCCAACTGTTGTAACTATGCTCTGATACCATTCTATCATTAACCTATAAATTCAATAAATAAATAAATATTTGATAGACATACAAAAACATCCTTAAGATCCTAACATGTAGTAGTTACTGTAGCATATGTAAATTTGTCGTCACTTTGAATAGTCACTTAAACAATTTCTAGACTTCTCTAGTACATGTTGCACAAATAGTTGATGTTACAAGGTTAACAACATGATGTCGTCATACCTGAATGTGATGTTTTGGTCCCTTTTACATTTATCTTATTCTAATTTTGACTAGAGGATGTATTAGCCCTTAGGATAAGTATTGGCCTTCATTTCTTGTGTTAACTCTTAAAGCATGATTTTTTAGTTGCATAAGAAAATATTTGGGAGACTATGGGTATAGTCTTGATCCCATTGTTTAACCTGTAAAAGGTTTAGTCGAAACCCAAGGTATAACCTTGGTCCTAATGCACAAGGTTTAAAACATGTTTGGACATGGTTATGGCATGGACTTGCTCGTGCGAACAACGCTGTGACTATGGGGTTTACACCATAGTTGATCATTGGTATAATGCAATAAAATATGGTCATGTTATAATAATATTATTCATTCATGCATTATGATGGGTTATAAATGGTTTGAACTTTGGTTGACTTGAGCTATAAAGTGTTGCCCTAGATGTGAGTTGACAATCTATCCATGCCTTTAAGGCTTGCTTGAGATTGAATCTTCCTCGTCAACTTGTACAACATGATAGAAATGGTTTTTAGTCTAGGTTTAATGTGTCTTTGTTGTGTTCGAGCACTTAATTCACTATTTGTTTTGTATCTAAGAACTTGGGAGCGGATATTATGCCCTCATGGATGTTTTGTAAGGTTCTTGAGTGTAAAAACTTTCTAGTTGTTAATTGAATTCCACATGTTTGATTTACAAGGTGTAAAGGAGGTTTCCTTCAATGTTAATGGCCTCTAATAGCCATATCTTGCTGGTTTCTGCGACTTGAACCTAACCACTTTGTTCCACCTTGCACTACCTTTTACTAGCTAAAGAAAAACTCATTTTAACTCAGCAAAGATTTGCTAATATAATTTTCATGAATTCTCACGTTGTAAATATTGATTAGGTGTTGAATTTCCTTGAAGGAAGAGGAGCGATAAGGCTGTCTAGGAGGATAGGACCCCTCAACCTCTCTTCATTCATACAAGTTAATGTTATTTAACTACACTTGTTTTATAATCTCCATTTATTTTTAACTTTAATATGGTTCTGACTATAGGTATTTAGTTGTAGGTTTGGGAGAGCCGGTGAGGATGGCCACAGGGTCACCTCCTCCTAGGATCGTGTCTTAAAATGACAAGGTGAGTGCGACTTCTTCACTCTGTTTATTTACTAATTTTAACAGACTCTTGATCACTAACTTACCATGTTTGCTTGTTGGAGGTGGCTCTTGGATAGGATTTGTGATGTGATGGAAGTTCAGGCTTTTTCCTTCTTCCAAGATAAGTTTACTATGTTTTTGGTTCAAGTCTTAGGGGTTGATAAACTATTGGACAAATGGATTCCATTAGGGGAGTTTTGAGCTAAAAATGGGCCTTGAAACAAAATTTGTACCATTAAAATTCACTTTATAAGAGCCAATAGGACTCAAGATGATGATGTCAACCATAAGGGTAAAATTTGTAAAAACAAACGGAGGGAAAAAGAAAAAACTATTTTTTCTTATCGTATTTTTTGCATATCTCCTTATCGATTCACCCAAATTTTGAGTTTGGAGACTCATTGGATGTGTAACTTAATTCATGTTCCAACCCATACCCACACTGCATACTTCTAAGGCATCTGTGACACCCAAACATGAAAATTTGAATAAAAAAGTGTATTTTAATATTAAAATACATTTTTTTGATTGAAAAATTCATTTTTGGATCCTACAGGTACCTCAAAAGTATATAGCGTGGGTATGGGTTGGGTGTGTAATTTAATTTCGCATCCAACGAGTCCCCAAAGTCAAACTTTGGGTGAACCGGTAAGGAGATATGCCAAAAATCTGATATGAAAAAGTAGTTTTTCTTTTTTCCCTCCAAAATTTAGAACTTTTATTCAATTATTATAACTCTTATTTTATTATTTCCCTTATGAATCCCATTTTAGACCTAAAAACTCCCCTAATGGAAGCCTCTCTATTCCAACATTTGTTTTTAAAACTTTTTTTGTACGTGTGTTTGTTTGTTGGATCTAAGGATTATCGTGGGTGCCATAGTTGATGGGCTTACCACCAATTTGGTTAGCCTTGAAATGTAAACTTATTTAAAACTTATGTTTTTTAATAGACCGGTGGATTACATCAGTGATGGTATTACAACCACAAGGATTTTGAATCCAATTTTGTTTTACATTTGATATTAAAAAAGTAATGTGGCCCTTAGGGTTTGTTCCAATTTCTTATTTATGTGTTTTCTATGCATCACTGGAATTTTAGAGTAATACCTGTCATGATTTTATTTCTACAAATTAGATGGAAATGACTGCCCTCATTTTGTATCATTAAATCGTATGCATTTGGTTATTTCTTGCTTGACAATTCATGTTACGTAAGTAATTTTATACCATGGTTTCCATCTATGATGGTCTTACTGCCACGTATTGGATTTGAATGATTCACTTATTTTAAAGAGGATTTGTATCATGTATATTAGATTTGGTTTTTAAAAGTAAAGATTGAATCCTAGTTTTAGTTGGGAGGATAGGAGCTATATGCTTAAAGAAATACGAGCTTTTCTGTTAATACTCTTGACTACAGTCGGGACTGCTAGTTAAATATGTAATTGGGTGTTTATGATTCATCTAGATATTTATAATCTCATATATTACATAATTGTATATTTATAATTACATATAGTGCATTTACAGTTATTCCACTAGATCATGATGAGTCTCGATCTTGGAATTCTCGATCTATAGCAGAGGTTTATGAAATGAGATGAATTTAATATGTTAGAGTTCTATGGAGACCTCTTGACTACTAACCTATTAACAAAATAACCATATTATAGTACTTTCAATTATTACTTAAGCAAAGGATTACTTGACTGTGTTATTGTATTTACTTTGTTTGACAAATTATTTGTAGGTTTCTTTATAAAATCTAGAAAATTATTCTTTGTTTCTCTAGTTGTAAATTCACTAAGATTTATATCAAAACATTATATGAATCTTCTTTTCAAATATTTTTTAATAACATACTATATGGTGAACAAAACAAATTTAATCTATACCGTATACTTAGATCTTTTGTTCAATTTCCTAAATTGTTTAATCAATACATAATGTATAAAGTCTCGATTTGGGTATGGATTCTCGGAAATATATTCATTAGGAACATTACATATTCTAATTCATATTATTTTACAAACATAAATATAATAATAGAAAAGAATATCTAGATTCAAAAGCGTAATATAAGTATTATTGAACATATGCTTAAAAAATCGATATTATATTGAGATGCATAATAGATACTCTATTTAGATGCATAATAGATCAATGTTATATACTGATGCATAATCATATTTTCGCTAAAATAAATATTTGTGATTCATGGTTAAAACAGAAATCCTAATGTAACTAGTTCCTAAAAGATAAGAAATAGGACAAGGAAGTCGAGATAACAGAAATAAAATAATCATTCATCCCAACCAAATCCTAGAGTAGTCAAGTCTCACTTGCTCCAGAACTCTTGAGCATGTTCCCTAACCCACAAGAGAAAAATACACTTAATGCACCATCTCTTACATTCTCAGATTAATTCCCCGTCCAATGCCAGCCTCTGGTTTGCTAATGGACATACTGTTATATAGTATTTTTCCTAGGAATTGGTAATTTATGAGCCTAATTCTCTTTAGCACTCAAAAAGGATTTGTGACTCTATTTTGGTAAAGATCCCTCCTGTTTGAGTTCTCACTCACCAAGTTCAACCACTTATCTTTTCCTTTTGTAGGTCAAAAAACACTCTTTCAACAACTATTTCAGTTATATTCCCTCCAGTATATTTATGAAAACAATAATCCATTACACTTATTTTTTACTTCTTGTCAAAAATATTTTTAAAATAAAAAAAACATAAATATTCAAAAATAATTTAATAACAATTTATTAATCCTCCCTTTTTCTACTTTGACTACATAAAGTCTATTTAATTAAATTCCCTATCTTAGAAGGTCTCATCACTTCACATATGCAGAGGGGACATAACTAGTGGATATATTCCACTTACTGCACATGTCTACATGCATTTTGGAGCTCCAAGGATCAATCCCTATTTTATAGGAACCCACTCGAAGTGCCACTAGTACTGTCTAGTAGTTGACTCCAGTAGGTCATCAGCTATGCTTAGTTAAACTCTGATCCCCATGATTTAGATCATTTCTAGTGTCTCTAGCGACAGTTTGGATGATTCATGGGAATATAGGCACCTTTGTTCACCTACCCCCTTTAGTTAACTAATTGTAATTGATTGTAATTGGTTATTAACTTATTTAGTGATCTACATTTGCACTTGTTAGCTATAATGGTGATTTTACCACTCCTCATTAGCTTTAGAGTCTATCTAGGTTGGTGGATTTCAAATACCTGTGTAGGTATTCAAATTATTCATTTATTTTGTATTATATATTCACCCATAATGTGAATAATAATTAATGGAAGGTTTCTCATATTGTTCTTCAATTATTCTTCTCTTATTTATCTTGTGCAATCTATGTGAAGACCATTTTTGTCCCAATATCTTCTTGTTAGAATCTAATATTGTATTAGATTTTGTTTAGACTATTCGAATCTCCCTTAGATATTTCCATTGATGCACCAAAAGTAGCTGAGTTTCCACATAAATCTTGGAATCTCTTCCTTTCCAAATCTTTATTCTGTCGAGATAAGTCTCCTCATGTGTGAGAGACTTTGAAAATGTGCTAATTGTCGAAATAGAGGTTTATTCACATTACAAAAAAATTCTTTCTAGTTTTGTGTGGGTACAACAGGTTATGGGTTTGATATCAGTTCTTCCTCTATCATCATTCAACTATCCTAAATGGAAATTGAAGATGACCGCATATCTTAAGCTCCATGATCTCTTTGATGTGTCTATTGGAGCTGTGGAAATTCAAGAATCCGATGATGAGAAATATATTTCGTTCAGTAATTGTGATAGAGCATATGGAGCCATGTGTCTAGCCATTCCTCCTAGGATCTGCTATCTCATTGATGTTGTTGAATTCCGAGGTGAAATTTGGTCCAGATTGGATAATGCATTAGAGAATAGATTGAAGAGATTAGTACAAAGCAGTGGGAGAGAGCATCTGACATCTCCTTTCAAGTTCTTCCAGCCTCCATTATTTCTAAAGGAGATGAAGTTCTACAATATGAAGAAATGAGAAATTATTCAACTAATTTAATTCAAAATTAGACTCATTCTATTGTTGCTCTCGAAATAGTTGAGAAATTTGATATCTCATGTTTTCATCGAGCTATTCTAGAAGAGGATATTCAAACCTCAATTGTTAAAGAAGTCTCCTTCCACCCCACCGAGTCTTCAACTGTTTCAATTCAAAACCAGACTCATTCTGTTTTTTATCTTGATTTTTTTAAGAAATTTGATGTCTCATGTTTTCATGCAACTAATCTAGAAGAGGATATTAGAACCTCCACAGCTGAAGACATTTCCACTAAGTCTATCACCTTAATTGGCTTGAATTCATAGATTCAATACCTATCAGTTATTCTTGTAACTGATCTCATTAGTTTTTTTGAGAAAAAATCAATCACCTCAAGGCTCTTTCAAAATTGTTGTTGGGTATTCGATGTTAGTATATTCTTATGAATTGTTGATATTACATTTTATGATTTGATGGATATATTTTTAAGCTACATGATATTTTGGAGCTAATCATTCACTCTCCATTGTCCCAGGTCTTTTGTCTCTTCCTGCCCAATCACATACTCTTCTCCTTATAGTTCTAGAAATTATGGAGACCTCTTGGATTTGCTTGGATGTATGCTCCTATCATTTCTAGCTAAATATACTTCACATGATTCGAAGTATAAAGCACATCAAGACTCATTTGGACTTGATTTAAAGATCAAGTTGAATGAGCACTCTCTGTTTCTCTTTTGTCAGATTATCTCAGTTGGTTTCATGGTCCCATAAACTCTTATGCAATTGTATATTTTCCTGATCAATTTCAGCATATTCCTCATTTTCCTAAGAAGAATACTCAGCTAGACATATAATCAAGTTCCAACCTACTTGGATTTGGAGCAATTTATTTTTTGGTGTATTGTTGTAATCAATCAAATTTCAAGGTTACCAATGATACACATAAATAATCATATAATAATAACATAACAAGAGACAACAATGGTAGATAGAATAACATATTTTATTACTCAATTAGACATGTGGGTTCATACAACAAATCGAACCAAGTATCCAACTTTCTCAACATCCTATATATACATTTACAAAAAAATTATAGTAACTACCTGTCGGTTCAACCAACCGAAATGACCTATGAGGTCGACCTAATCTATAATTAGTCAACTAGTGATTCTAGTAGTCTTAGCTGACTAGATCCTCCAACATCTCCCCCAACAAAAAAAAATTATTCGTCTTGAAGAAACAAGGAGTGACAAAATTTCTCTCTTGAGTAGTTCTATAATGATTTTTTCATGGGTTGTGTTGTCTAATAGATGGTTTATTTTGAATGCAAACTTACACAATAGCTTCTGTATTAATTTCCAATTGATGTTGGAATTCCTCCCAAGTGTGAAGCACCTTTTGGATTTCAATGGTTAAAGTTGTGAGACTCAACAAATTCTCTAGTTTTTGGTGATTGTGTCAATAGAAATATCTTCTTCTTGAATCCACTGTTGTTTCTCTTCTGGGTTGTTTGATTGGGATTCAAACATTTCTTATAGATGCATAGGGAACGATCACATTTATTTTAGATTTCAACAAATAAGGCCTAAAATGTCTGACAGATTTGTAAATAGTATACGCTTGTTTATCAATATGTGTATAGTTTATTTCAACCCATTTCAATTTGGAGCTCATGAATGAAATAGGGATCTCTGCATCCTCTATTTTTTTCTAAGTCAAAATAGAAGCATAAGAAAAATCAGTGGAAAACATGTACAAAACAAAATCCTTATCAAAATCTAGGGACATTAATGCAGGATCATCCATAATAGATTTCCCAATATCAATAAATGCATCCTTTTCAATGTCATACCATTTAAATAAAGCATCCTTTTTAACTAGATCTTGCAGCAACCTAACAATTTGTGTAAATTTTGGTACAAATCTCCAAACAAAATTTATCTCTGCAAGAAAATATTGCATGGATTTCTTTGAACTCGGTAGTCCAATTTTTGTGATAGCCTTAGTCTTTTTGGGTTCAATTATCATTCCATCGCTGGAAACAATAAATCCTAGAAGTTTACCTTGTATAACTGTAAAAAATCACTTCTTCTGATTTAGAGAAATTTCATACTTTCTACATATTTCAAAACCCTATCTCAATGCAAACAGATGATCATGTTGTTTCTTTTGAAAAAATAGTTAATATGTCATCCAAATAAACAACAACAATTTTTGCATCAAACCTATGAAGGGTATGTCCATAGTTGCTTGGAATATTGCACCAGCATTGATCAATCCGAAAGGCATTCTTCATACAATGGATACAATTCCTTAGCTTGTTTGGTTATCAAATTTGGGTTTACATCCTTAGGCTATGTGCACACTACTTAGATCTGAATCTTGTTAGTATCTCTCAGAATTTATCATAGGATAATTTCACTTCACTTTCATCCCTCAGTTTTAATCTTTTGGATTGGGTTAAGTTCTATTTAGAGTGAAACAACTTGATAATACACATAGCATTGTAATGCTGAGAAGAGTACTTATCTGTGTGATATTAGTAGTATGTACACTTGGTTGAGGACAATTAAAATCAAAGTATTTAGAATTGTTACTTCATTTAATATGAATTATTTGTTTGAGAGTAATAAGATTTCTCATTTGATCAAGCAAGCTCTATGTTGATAAGCAACATAATTGCATCAAAATGATCAATACCTGGACATTTGTTTAGGATCACTTGGATTGAATACACCTTATACTTTGATTTGAATTTTAAATTTGTTGTGTGAATGAATTTCTCTCTAGATTATTTGGTTTTATTTAATTTTAGTTTAGAAACACATGTATCTATTTCTTGAAGAACTATCTACGTACATATAATGTCCATCTGTCACAAGTTTACCTTCTTTGGTTGACAATTTAATATTGGAAAATTATGAGCATATAATTTCACTAACATTTTTGGCATCGTTTCGGGAGGAAGTATGGAAATTTCTAGAATAGAGAGTTAGCTATGTGTAGTTACAATCATTACAAAGAGGAGGACCTAATAATAATATGAGAGGTAAAAACCCATGTTACCACTATTGGTAACACAAGGTAGGTATTCCTTCTCTTGATCCACTGGTGATGATATTCCAAATATTTGTCATGTTTTTTCTAGAAGAATAACTATCATATTAGATTTAGCAGAAGATTAAATTTAAATTATGGAAATTTTCATTTTCTAGCATCAGAATAATATTCTTTTGAAAATTGATCTCTTTTTCTTGATATACTAATCAATGTGCATGATAGCGATCATTATTCAACAAATAGCGCTTCATAAATGTTCAATAACCTATGGAGAAGAGAAGAATGATTCTCAAAGAGCTCTCTCAAATCCTAGCAACAGCTGTAATCTCTACCTCTCAAAAAGAACAAATCTTGATAGCAGTCATGAAGATATCTCCAATCCAAGAAGTGATAAAAAAGGAACTAACAACAGGAAGACGATACCAAGGAATCATATATGAGATTCGATGGAGATCATCCATTGAGACAATATATTTAATAGTCTTTTACATGCTTAACAATAGATCCCTTTTGCACACGACAGGCTAATGATCCAACAATAAAAGATATGCATGGCATGATAGAAGAGAACAAGCAAACCGATCTAAATGTGCAAGTAAACCAAGAGTGTCATTATTTTATTGATTGCTGGTTTCAAAAAAATATCTTCTCACACCACTCCATACTTCATCACTTCTTGCAATCATAACCAAAAGCAGTTGATTTGCCATATGTTGGCATACATTAAATTTTATCTTTCAAACCTGAGTATGAATGTATTTTTACACCTATTATGCACATGGTTTCACTAGAAGGATATCTTATTTTCTTCAAGGAGGGTAGGATGATGTATTGTAAATAAATAAACGAATAAAAAACCTAAAGATAAAAATAATCTTTGTTGTGAAAACCAGCATGTGTGGCAAAACATAGCAGGATTCTACCTAGAAAACTAAGCAACATGCTAACTAGATTCCAAATAAAAGTTGGGGGTATATTATACAAGTATTCAAAAATCATTATTGGATTTTTCTCGCGTTGAATGCCGAAGAATTTATTAAGGTATTCCTTTCATCAATACTTTTCCCATCGACACCAACACCTTATTTGGGATCGGAGCTAGAGACATTTAGACTACCTTGAGGCTTCCATTCATTAATGGTGGGTTCTATTGTCACTAACATAATAGAATCCCTTAATCTCTTCTACTTGATTAATTTTATTGATGTTAGATAACAAATCCTATATTCACATCATACAAAATGTACTTGGGTACCTTGATATTCGTTACATCAATGAGCCAATATGTTCACTCGTTAGCAGTTAACATTATTGGTTGGTAATCCCATGACATTCATTTTTGTTAGACATCAGAAAATACATTCATAGGAACGAATTTGTATAGGGATAGGTTAGGGATGCAGATTCAACAAGATTCTACAACTCTTTCCTCAAGATTTATAAATTTTCTACTCTGTTTACCATTTTTTAGTCTTTACAAGTTTTTTATACAATTTGCATGCTTTCTAAAAACGTGTAATTCCATCATATTATCAACAGGAAACTTGTAATTATGATATATCTCATATTCAGGTAACAATATTCATGAATGATTATGAATTTTATCTAGGATTATTGCCACAAGTATTCTTGTTTGGTTTCCAGGTATTAAAATACTACTTATTTTTGTAAATTATCAAGAACTAATGATTTCTTTTACAACGCCAAAAAAATCATTTTATAACTCCATTCCCTCTACCTCCATCAATATCCCTCATATAATTTTGTTTCTTTTGTTTCTTTATAGTTAACTCAATACATCACATTAAATGGTTAAATGCTTATCTCCCTTCTAATTTGACATCTCCCATGCGTGGTGTAATTACACTCGAATGTTTTACACCTGCACCACCAGATTATACTCACTATGATCCTTTAAATCCACTACCACACTAAAACTCATAATCATGCGTTACTACTCCTTCCATTACTTTTAATAGTTTTCCTTACCACCCGGTTTCTATCATGAAGCCATCACCAAGGTTGAATCAAGCCGCAATTTCAGGGACATAGAGAGGGTCTGTAACATTACGGAGAAGAGGTATGAGCCCTTGATAGTGGTTTTCTTCAATTAAGACTTGAAAAGTAATAATTTCTTTTAAGTTGTAGAATGGTATGTATATTTTTTTAGGGTTTGCAGGGGTGGCATGATGAAATTTTAGAGAATTCACATGATCACTTGATGGAGATGTGGGAAATATTAGAGGGTTCCAATTTCTTGTAATAGGGAATTCGATAGATGAGGCCATTGGGGTTCCTGTTACAAGTAAGAGGTACTTCAAATCACAACAATTTGAGAACAAGAATGGATGGAAATATTTCATTAACACAATTCAACCCTAGCCGAATTGGAGACAAGATATGCATAGACTAAGACTCAAAACATATTGTTCAAACCTATATTTCTAGTTGTAGAAGTATATTACATGTGATTTCCATTATAGTTTCATTTATCCTTACCACATCAGGCTGCTACTCAATGTATTAGGTAAAGAGACTTTAAACTTGTCTAATTTATTTTACCATAGCTTACTGAGGATGACATCAGAGGTTCAACATAGATCAACAAATAAGTCAAATAGTTCATATCATCAGGAACTCATAAAATTGTTTGTTTTGAAGGAAATCACAAAATGTAATGATACCTAGGTTCGATTTATGGAAAAAAAGGGTTTCTCATCATATAAAGATATAAATTGTGATCCTCCTATTGTTCCATAGTTGCTTCTATATTTGAGCATGCACTTTGTTGCAGTAATTCCAGAAGTTATTGCAAACCTTTCTAGCAGAAGAAAATATTGAAATGACCATGGTCATGTCCAGTGGATCTTGATCATATATTGACAAATGTAGATTTACCATATTTGGATATGCTTGGATCACCAATGCTAATATGTTTCAGTTTCTTCTGAAATTTTTGTATGTTCAAATTTCTTGCTTGGAAATTATAAAAGGAAAAAATTATAGAATCAAGAATCTTAGGAAAGAAAACATTTTTTTGTGATCTCAATTGAAATTTTTTCCAAGCAAGGCAATGCCAAATTTAGAATTGGAAATAAAATGTTAAAGTAAAAATAAAATAACAGAAGCATACGAAAGAGCAAAAGAAGAGGAACCAGTCGAAATTTAGGGGTTTTATTTATTGACTGTGCTAAATGAAATTTTGGATGGTATAAAAGAATAAATTTTCCTTGGAACCTGTTAAAATTAGTTTAGTCAATTACGGAATAAATCTTTAGTTGGTTTAATATATAAACAACGATATCAAGATAAATTTTAATAGATGCAAAAGGAATGGTATTTGATGTAGGAAGATAAATGGAAAAATGAAATTCATAATTTGAATTAGAAGTTAGTAGCAGTAATGAAAATAAACAACAATTGTTTGTGTTAATATCATAGTCAATGAGTTGTAGATATCCATCACAAATATACCCAATCTATATCCATGAGAAATGGGTAATGTTTCAATTGAATAGGTTGGAGCATGATAAAAAGTATGAAATCCTTCTTAAGGAATATTTTTAAGAAATATATATTGATTCTACTTTTAGAGAGAAGAAGTTATTGTGTGAACTATACTCGTTCAATTTCTTCTTGCAAACAAAAATTGTATGGAATCTGAATTTAGTTGTAGGAGATATCCATCTGCAATATTTTACTTCTTTCATTCTCAATCAAATTGAATGGGAACTTGATGTACAATGAGAATTGAAATGTAAATCAAATTCTAACTGTCATGTTTGGGAAGAGCATCCAAACATTTCATAATTATTTGAAATTCACAAGCAAGTGTTGCAAGATAAAAATTAGTTAAGAAATTTAAGACAAAATGATATAATAACTATGAAGGATCATGAATTTGTCAAAAGCTAGAGTGCTATACATTATTTGGGAGCTTCTGAAAAAAAGATGGAAATTTATTTCACCTCCAATTTGATTTCAACTCCCTTGAAAGAAGTGTGACGAATTGGCATTGGTTGTGTCCTCATTTTCTTCCAATTTGTTGTGATAACACATAGTTTACAAGATTGCTCAGGTTTGGAATGAGTATGAAGAAATTGCTTGTGGATGGAGGTTAGCAAGTGTTTTGGTTGACATGCAATGTCTACACATCTCTCTCTCTCTTATGATTGGAAACAATTGTATCATCTATTGATGGCATGAGGACATGCCATACTTTAAATTCAGGGGATATTCTAGGGCGTCAAATTGGCTTGTTTTGAACCATGGTTTTTTCTATCTTGATTGGAAAACTTATTCCTTTTCCTATTTAATATAAATGTTATTTCCAACATCAACCTGTAAACTCATACTCTTATCCTTTTGAGGTATGTAAGATTATATTTTCATTTTGTTCTTGAAATTTGCATCATTAAATAAGTTTTGATAACCAAATTTGGAAATAACAATATTTGTTTGTATCTCACTAAGATTTTTTAGAATATTCTAGTATTTACAAGTTTTTCTGAGTGTTTACAACTTTTCCAACAAACTTGTAATTGGAGTAATTCAAGATAGTTGCAGGTTTCCAAATGGAAAATGGCCACTTGGACTAAAGCACAAATCCAAAATAGTTCTATGACCATTATATTTCACGCAACACAACGTGTGAAGTTTTAAGGATTTTTCAAGACTCTAGTCAAACCTAGATTTTTAGCAGTGGTTTTCGAAAGTGCCAACTTATGCCTTGATTTGCATGCATATGGATGAGAATATAAAAAATACACGACATGGGTTTTTACACTAGTATGTAAAATTGGGTGAATGTAAAGACGTTTAGTAATATTTGGATTGGGAGATAAAGCGAATCTGTTGAAACTGATGAATTTCCATATTTGGGGGAGTTTCTCTAAATTTGTAAATTTCAAATTCTCCATTTGGAGATCTGTTTTGATAATGTATAATGGATGTATGGTGTATAAATACCATTTTGTAACTTATATGGGGAGGACAATAATAAAAAGGAACCAGAATACTGTTGCTCACCTCTTATGTTTCTTTACTATTTAATGGTTTTGTGATGCTTTGATGATATGACATTTTAGTCATTTGTAATATGAAAACTGTAGCTTGCAGAGGCAGGCCCCCCTTTAAAATATACAACACTACTAATTGTAGTTTTTTGTAACTATTTTGGTTTTGTTGGTTAATTAGATATTATATCGATTGTCGTAAGGTTATTGAAGGCGCGTGATTTGGTTTGCTATAATTCCGAAATTGATTTTATCATAGAATGGATAAAACCTATAGTTTGTTTGGTTATCAGATTTGGGTTTACATCATTAGATTGTGTGCACACTAATTAGATCTGAATCTTGTTAGAATATCTTAGAATTGATCTTACAATAATTTCACTTCTCTTTCATCTTTCATTTTAATCTTTTGGATTGAACTAAAAGTTTTATTTAGAACAAAAGAACTTGAAAATACACATAACACTATACTACTGAGAAAAGTACTTATTTGTGTGATATCATTGATACCTACACTTGTACAATACCAATTACAATTAGAGTAATTCGAATTATCAATTCATTTAATATGAATTGTTTCTTTTGGAGTCATAAGATTTCCCATTTCATCAACAAAGCTCTGTGTTGATAAGCACCATAACTGTTGAAAAATTATCAATAGCTGGACATTTGCCAAGGGTCACTTGGATTGAATGCACCTTATACATTGATCTACATTATGAATTATATTATGTGGATGAATTTCTCTCTACATTATTAGGTTTGATTTTAGTTTAGTTTAGAAACTTATTTGATTATTTCTTAAAGAATTATCTCTACATAGATAGTGTCCATGTGTCATGTGTCACAAGTTTATGTTCTCTAGTTGATAATTTAGTATTTGGAAATTATGAGGATATAAATTTTCTAACAATGTTTCCATGTTGTATTATATAGAATCTCAACAACTAATCTTGTTTTTTTCTCAAATAATGGAAATCCTGATCATCAAAACAGTTATTAGTTGATGCTAGCGAAATTGAGCAAATATTTCAAGCATGTGACAAACTTCAAGATCAGGTTTGTAATGAATATTTACATCCAAAATAGCAGGAGGATGAGCAAAAATCATATTTAGATCAAAATTATACATCATTTTTAGTTTTTTTCTATTGACATGGATATAGATTATGTATGTGTTCATATTTTAAATCATGTTGATAGTTTTGCACAAGATAATATCAATGTAAATTTTATTGAAGAATTTCATTATGATGGGATTTTAGATCATATTCATGAATTTTTTTAGGAAATGGTAACACTGTCCTCCTTGCATGTAAACATAGTTGAAGGTTCAGTTGAACATGGGGCCTGTCCTCCTATGGAAGGTGTTGAAAATTTTCCATAATTTTCAGTAACCTCACCTATGTATGATCATTACATATAAGAAAAAAAATATTGTTGTGACGCACAAAATTATATATTGATCAATCCTCTTCTTTTGGAGAATTATTAGGAAAGATATGTTGAAGGTCAAGGGCAATTAGCTCTTATTTTTTATGGAGATTTTGATAACCATCACCATCAATTTTATTGAACTAGAATATGGTAAATATCGATCATATTCTCTCATAAAACATGAATCACAAATTTTGCAAATTTCTTTTGAAGGTGAAGAAGCATAATTGAAATAATGTATTGAAATTGAAAGAAAGAATGAATAATACAACCATGAGAACAAAGTTAAAAAATGCTGTGGATATCATCAAATAAGGTATGGTTCTCAAATTTTTGAAGATCCTGTGGCAACCTATATGAGAGATTGTATTAGTTCACAATTCCAACCATTATTTCACTATGAAATTAAAGATCTTTCTCATTAGAATTTTGTAAAATACCATTGTCAAGTTGATGAAAATATATTTCTTTATGATTAAGTTCAAAATTATGTTAAGTATACTAATACCATCTCTCTTCGGAATGATGAATATAATAAATGCATGGATCTACATCATGAGGACATATTGATGAATGTGTTCATGTACCCTTTAGAGGGTGACAGATGACAATGGTACCAATGTTTTCATGCTACTAGTATTTCCTCACTCGGATAATTTCATACATGTTTTCACAAATACATGTTTTCACAAGCAATGTAAGCATTTTTTCTCATCTGAATTTATTTTTTAATATTATTGTGATAATATTGAAGGACCAACTAGTTACAATGACAAGGTTGAGTTTTATGTTCAAATAATTAATGAAGGATGTGAAATTGAAAACAAGGAAGCCTTTGTTCCATAATTAGAGGTATCTATTGCAACTTATCTTTTTTTATCAAGATTGAGATAAATAGTTGGATGTGCATCATCAAGAAAAGTATGAAGTTTTGGTTGATAACGAAATTGCTAATGCTTTCATAACTAAATCTGCATTAGACATTTATGTTGTTTCAATATATCATGAAAGTCATCCTAGCTATGTGGAATACCCAAATGAAGAAGATAATATGTCTATCTCAACATACGTTAACTTAAGCAATAGTGAGCCTATATTTTATAATTGTTAAATTGAGATTTGGTAAGGTAGTGAAAGAGGCGGTGTTTAGCTGATTTCAATAACAGTAACATAAAATAAAGAGGAACTTCTGTATCGGCTATCCATCTTTTTTCTCTTCTAGATGTGTATATGCACTTTCAGGAACTTGGAGGGAATTTGAAGCAAAATCTTATTTATGTAACAGAAATTACCATGTAGTAGCTTGGTCTTTTTGAGTCAATTGGAAATTATTCATGTTTTTCATGATCCAATGCTTGACTAAATGAATTTAGTTTCAGTAGGGGTCTATAATATTGCAACTGTTGATATGACACACATGGTTTGCAACAGTAAGTATTAGTTGTCCATTAGATTTCAAATGCACTCATCACACTCTTTTTGCATTTTGTCACTCAGTTCCAAACAAGAATTGCATCTCATTAGTAAAATGTTATCTTGTTTTCAATGGAAATATGAATATACTTTATCAAGTAGAGTTTAGATGATTAGAGTAGGATTGTGAATAATAAGATCGTCTTTGGAGCATCTATATTTAAGTTTTATTTAAACAATAGAATATAGAAATAAGACTACATATCCCAATGGATGAGTAACTATAAAGAATAATGAAATTTTCGGATTGTAGTTTTCTTGTAGAGTGGTTGTTTCAACTTACATATTTGGGTTTCCATCATGTGTATATTTTTAGAATAGATTGATAGGTTGTAGGATATTGAATAGAAAGGACAATGATCTACGGGATCATAGAACATCGTAGGGAATTGCTATTTCCTGTAGGATCCAACGTTAACACCCAAGTTTTCACCTAGGATTGTCTACATGTTTTAATCTTGAGACCTTGAAATTCAAACTTGTTATGTGGCCATCTCAAGAATTTTTACCTAAGAAAAAACTTTACCCTTGATGTTTTTCTCTATGATTTTATGTTTCATTTATAATCTTGATTTCAATTTGATTATTAGTTATTAAAATATACTAAGAATGCACAACTTGTATAGAATACGTGGTGTTCTTATTCTTTTAAAGATTAAGGTGTTTTTTCGATCAAATGGTATTTATTCTTTGAAAAATCAAACTAGGCAATGAAGCAATGCTTTCCTGGAAAAATCAATGCGCTACCAAACTGTTTGGCATTTGCAATACCAAATTGTTTGATAGTTTTTATACTAAACTACCTATAGGCTAGAGTGCACTACAAAACTATTTGTAGGTGACTATTTTAGCCATCAAATTTGGGAACATTTTTCGAAAAATGGGAGATGAATTTCAAAAAAAAAAGTTTTCTTTTTTGTGGGAACAAGCCAAATTACAAAAATATCTCTCATTTTTTACATAGGTGACACAATTTGGGAACTATGGTTGGTGCTTTGTATCCTATTTTTCAGGATTTCATCACACTCAATTTCCTAAAAATTTGTTGAGTCAAGCAGTTGAAAGACACCTAATCAACTCAACCTATATATCATATTTATCATATCCCTTGATCATTGCATCCAACATGTGAAAGATGAATGCGGTGTTCTAAGATTTATCCATGAGTGTATTATGTGTTCATAATAAATCCATTATTTTTCGATCTTATATTTGTAAAATCTTCTATATAAACAATGAAGTAAAAATAAGAGAGGGTTCTTCATTCGGGAAGCTAAGTGGAGAGGTTTATTTTTTGAAAAATATAGTGGAGGGCCTATTATATTTGTAAGCATATTATGAATACAGTTCTCTATGAATGTCTAAGACCATTTTGATTATGAATTACTTATTCCTCATGTATGTTTGTTGTTGATATTCTATTTGATTACATAAATTTTGATGCACTACATAATTAGTTTATTGCAAAAGTAATAACGTTTAGTTTGTGAATGTCTATTGCTAGTAATCTCCACTATATTTTCATTTATCCTTCCTAATTATAACGTTGTTATATGATGGAATGTTATGTAAATATATGGAACATGTAGTTTACCTTTTCATATGTTTAGATTTCATCTTTGTCTTTACACTTGAATTCACATCTATTTCATGGTTGTAAAGCCTTATAATTCATATCTTATTAATACTCTTCTTTTTGTATTGTTCAAATACCTCTCATGGACCTTTTTTGGCTTGATATTTATTCAACCTCTTAAATTCCTTAAAATTTAATGTCTAAGTCTAAATGAACTAGATGTTGAGTCTTGAATTTACTCGTTTTTACCCTACTCTATTTCATCCTTTCTCCCTATTTTTGTCCCCATTTTGCACATGAATCCCTATATTTCTCATACAAACAAACATGAAAGTTCGAGGTATAAATCATTATTCATCATTTTGTTTTATGCTTGGTTTTACTTATAATTATGAATTTTACCTCTCATCTCTGCTAATTTGTTAATGATTTGAAAGAGGGACTCAGAATCACCAGGTGGCACAAACACAAGATCTAGTCATATCCGTAAGAGCTCATCATATCCATAAGTTAGTCCCACTTGGTGGAAACTACATGCTCAATGACTTGATCAATATTAATGATGAAGGAGTATCATATACTCCTTCATGCTTTCAGCTGAAACTCCCCGAGAATATTTTTCTTGTCGCTGGGCATGTCAGCTTGTGGAACAACTCGAAGTAAAATCCTATTTATTCCTGAGATGATTTTATGCAACGGAGTGTTAGCTATAACTTTCTTGATGATTTGAAATCCTGAATATCAAATATATTCATGGCTACCCAAAATTTATGTAACATAATAGCTTTACTCTTGTATAAGTATAAACAGGAAGGGAGAGCCAACGGTTCTCAAATTGTAAGAGATATAGCAAAGTGACAGTAATTGTAACTGCAACTTTATTAAATTAATAAAGTAGTGACAATTCTTGACATTTCTCTATTGTACAATTTGTGAGATTTCGACAATATCTCTGTTTGAAGTCCAGGGCCCGATGTCTAGCAAAGTTGCTAGTAGTTTATATGCTTTAGTTTATTTTATTTCTGTCTAGTGTGAAATTTCAGTTTGATACGTCTATATGGTTAGTTGTAACTGCATTCATTCAAAGATTTCATTATTTGGTTTTCCTCTGGCTTGTTGTAGGTAATGTGGTGTGACAGTCGGCTATGTAGTTAATCTTTCCTTTTATTCTGAACTATGTTAGTAGTTGTTACAGACTCGGTCAGCTCCTATGTTGTGGGTGTTATTTATCTTTCTAGAGTTTTCTTGATTATATAACTCATTTGATTCTATGAATTTGTTGCTCGATTAATGATTATACATCTTTCTGATTTGGGTAATTTAAACTTCCATTCTTTGAAAAAGTAATTCTAGGTGTATTTGTCTTTAGATCATAAACCTCAAGACTAGTATGATAGGAAATAGAAGTTCTTTTCAATTTCTAGATGGGTAATGTTACTTTGATTTCTTACAGGGAGATGAGTCAATTGAGTAGTGATTAGAATTGAGTTATTTTCATTTTACTTATAAACTACTGAAAATTCTTATGCATATAATTTTATAATTACCTTTGAAATAACATACTTCCCTAGGTTGATAGTTAAATATTGAACACTCTTCTTCTTATGAAATTAATAGGTACATAAAGTGCCAACCTTTTTTGTGTCATTGTCGAGGAATGCAATTGATAGGCATTGTTAGTAGTTGAATTGGTTCATTTTCTTTATTACTCCTGATTCTCAGGTGTAGGAGTGATAAGATGTAGTGAAGAGTTGTGAATCCTTCAATAGACCGGACGGGTTCCTTACCCAGAGATTAGTTATTATTTTTAAGGTTGCATTATTTATAGGTTTGCATGAAAACGAGAAGAACTCAATGAGATATTCCAAAAACCCCCTAAAACACTAAATTGGAAGGAGTAATAGGTCATGGTTGTAGCCGAGGATTAAGGAGAGAGACATTCATTGATGAATTAGTTTCTAGGGTTAACTCTTCTATTGGTGCTCGAAATCAAGGACCATCATCTATTAGAATAATCCATTTTTCTCCTATGCTAGAAGAATCAGTGTCAACTGTGGAGAAAACAGTAGGAGTTGCGACACCATATGGTGTCCCTATGGAAGGAAATCCAAGAGATAAGGGTATTTATTTGGGATTAGGTGGACCAAAGGAGGTTTACCAAATTGATGGAGATGAATTTACAGAAGAGGAGTGGTTGTAGTTTAGACAAAAGTTAGAATATTATAAGAATTGAAAATATCAAGATGAGTATATAACCATGAATAACGAGCGTCACCATGACTACCATGAGGATGAAGTATGGGAAAACCATAATGATAATGGAAACCTCGAGAATGAGGAGACAATTTCTATACTCTAGTTCCCCATTCGTCAACCATCTCGACAGGACCCCATGAAGAATATTTCACCCTAAGTGTCAACTCACTTTCATGGGAAGTTCACAGAGGATCCAGATGAATTCCTCTTTGATTTCTAAATTCTCTCTCATGGTTATGACTATAACTCCAGTGAGAAAAAGCTGAAAATATTTCCTGCTACCTTGAAGGATAATTCCTTACGCTTTTTCATGAGTTTTGGTGACAAAATTGTTCCTACGTGGGATCATATCAAATCGATATTTCTCAAAAAGTAACAAGAATATTTTAGGATGAATATTAAAAGAGAAGAGTTATTTAAGATGGTGAAAAAATATGATGAGCATTTGGAGGATTTTGTGGAAATGCTTCTGTATAATGTGCAGAGGTTAAGTCAAAACACTATTGGAAGGGATGTACTAAATATCATTATGTTGCGGGGAATAATATAAGATTGTTTGGACATGATTAATTTGTTAGGGAAGGGAGACATCTCCAAGAAATCCTTTGATCATATTGTTGACTTATGTTGACGATATTCCAGGGGATCTTCCAGAACCAGCATGAAGGACCAAGATGTCTTCTGACGGGAACAGAGGTCATCTGGAGGAGAAGTTACTCAGGAAGAGATTGGAAATGTCCTTGAGAATTTTAAAACCGACATGGTGAGTTCCATCTCGTCACAACTAGACGTTATGAGAGAAAAATAGAAACAAGTGGCTGAAGATCTGGTACTTGGGGTGTTCTTGCCTAAGAGTAGGAAGAAGCACCCACTGAAAGAATATCCACTTGATAAGGTGGAGGTGTGTGGTATGTGTGAGTTGGAGCATGATACCAAATATTTTCCCTCACTTCCAAAAGAAAAATCAGTATTTCAAGCATCCATTGTAGACATGGAACAAGCCCACACTACTACATTTTGACTAAAAATCCGACGGTCGTATTGTCGGATTTTCGACACTTCCCTGTCGCATGTACGACACTATGGTTTTTTTTTAAGCGTCGGAAACTTTTCGTCGGTTATCCGACAGTGTTAGAAACCGTCGGTTAAGCGACAGTTTAGTTTACCGTCGGTTAAATAGAAAGCGTCGGTTATCCGACATTTAATTCCTATTAAATTTTTAAAAAATCCTTTGCATGCCGTCGCTTAACCGACGGCGTATGAAACCTACACATCGCTTAATCGACGGGATAATAAAAATTTTTATAAAAAATTGTTCATCAGGTGTCCCTTAAGCGACGGGTATGAATTTTTTTTAAAACTGGTTGTCGCTTAAGCGACGGGAATGAATGTTTTTTTAAAACTGGCGTTCGCTTAAGCGACGGATATGAATGTTTTTTTTAAAAAAAAAATAGGGGAGGATTACCAGGTGTGTGCCGCATAGGTGGTAAGTGGAATCTCATCAAAGTAATAATGGAGATCCATACCTATTGAACAGCAGGCATGCCATCACCGATATAACACCCATCGGGCAGCAAGCACATCAGGGGAATATACAAACGACACCATGCATCATAGCTTACAAAACCGATCCATAAAAAAACAACAACAATCACTGAACATTGCAATAAGGTTTTATAGTGGAGGCAGGTCATGCAATGGTTCACTGCTTCTCTTATTTAGCTCTTTATTCTTGAAAATTTTCAATCCAGCGCTCGACACTCTGACCATGTAGAGCGGCAATGGTTGACAGTCCATTTTAATGATTAAAATATGTTAATCAAACGATAGTCAGCAATAGTTTGGATCTTGCTACAGAATTATAACTGCTGTCAGCTAGATGTTCAGATTTGAAGATTACTGTGTTAAATGCTGTTATATTTTTACTATTGCTGACTATACCATTGTACTTGCATTTGTCCAATTTATTGTTGTTTCCATTAACAAGAAGCTCTAGATTTTCTGCTATAGACATATCACCTTGTTGTCAGTGCAGTCTCTTGGGTTCATAACGGTTTATTCCTCATGGCAGCAGCATCCGAGCCCCAAATAACACCATAGTTCACATC
>LPNX010496631.1:1462679-1500188 GCA_001517045.1 Pseudotsuga menziesii | reverse complement strand
ATATATATATATATATATATATATACTTGAAATGCTATTTTGAATTATTATATTTATGTTCATGAATTATTTAGAGTTTGGGGTTGATGAAGACCAATGTTTTTTCAGGATTGCACAAGGATGAGACAAGTGTACTATCCAAATTGATTTTATGATCATTGTTAGAAATTATAAATAAACAATTATATATATATAATGAATGGATAACTAATAGTTGATACATAGATAAATGGGATGATGAATGATGTGACACATTAAATTAAAAAGAATGAAAAAATAACTCATAGTTGATAAATGGAATGGATAACTTGTTGTATCTAATGCATGAATGCATTAATAACTTATAATTTAGCATTAATAACTTATAATTTAGGGTGAACTGAAAATTGACTTATAAATAACATATAATTTTATAGTAGTTATGGTTTATGGATGTTCACCAACTACAAATTAAATAGTGTTAATTAATATGAATCTTATTTATAATATTAAAAAAACATTTTTATGGATTACGTGTTGATCTTAAGCGATAATACTTTTGAGTTTGAACAATCAAGTAAAATTTAACGTATGAATGGGCAACCACCGAAAAGTTTTATAGTACGGTTGTTCATTTCGATCAGAAAATTACGTTGACGTATCATAGCTGGATTTAACCTATAAATGAGCAACACCCAAGGGTTCTTGATACGGTTGTTCGTTGCGATCAGAAAATTTAGGTGGTACGGTTGTTCGTTGCGATCAGAAAATTAGGTCGACGTATAAGAGCAACCACGTGAAGGTTTTATGAATTTGGTTGAACAAGATGATAGCCCCGCCCAGTTGATATTGATCGCCTGCTGGTATGAGGAAGCGCAGCGGCCACGTCTCCTTGACGCTGAGGGCACAACCGGATCAGTATTTGTCAGTCTGAGCGTATCTTAGATTGTTATATCCTGACAGTTTAACCACTACTCATTATAACACGTTTTATATCATTATTTTTAGATTGTTATATTATGGTGAATTTAATTAATAAAATCTTGTAATTTTTGTTGTTTGTTAAACGATTTTAAGTAAAGAAATGAAATCAAGTGACACAAAATAAAAACCAACATGATACAATAACACAATGTTTTTACAGGTTTTGAAAATGAGATAAAAATTCATGACCAAAAACAATTAAAAACCAGCCTGAAATAAAAAGAAATTCGTGCCCTGGTTAGACAACTCATTCTTACATGTCGATATTGCGGTTCTTGTTAAGTGTTACAAATTTGGCCAACAAGTTATTTGCTGGATCTATTAAATTATTATTGCGGTGCTTAAATTTTTTTTCTGAACATATATTTTGTTGACTTAATATGCTGATTGGAGTTTTCTTCATCATATTGGAAGCTATCTGTTTCATCCTATTTACAATTTTATGCTAAATTCTGTTTCATCGTAATAAAGTACAGTTTAGGTTTTACGTTGACTGTTTAGGGACATCTTTTATACTGTTTTTTGGAAGAAGGTTTCAAAATAATGTAATTACACAAATCCGGCTGAGCGAATTTTTCAACCCAAATCTTGCTAAATCCAGTTGAAAACTTTTTTTTTAATAGTCCCTTATTTCATAAATATATATACAAATCACAGATGGTTTGGCGATTGGTTTCCGTCCCTTATAAATTGTTGAAGGAGAGAAGGTAAAAGTAAGGCAAATCTCCATTAGGGAAGGTGTATATAAGCAAGGTTTGTTCATAGAATTTTGAAAGGTCCAACCCAAGTAAGTCAGTATGGATGTCTGAAAGTATTTTATAGTATTGCCATGCTTCCTATTTTTTAGGATTCAATATTAACTCGTTTATATTCATCTTAAAAAGGATCTACCAAGGGTAGAGAGGGATCAAATCTCTCTAGCTGCAAACCTTAATCGGAGATACAACAGGTATATATAGTTGGAGTGAGATCCAACTGATTACAAACATGGAGATGTAGGTTGAGAAAATATCTCAAGTGTCTCCTATAAAAACTCAAACCCATCCCACACTTAGTATGTTGAATTAATTAGGCATTATCTCTAACACCCCCTGTTAATGCCTACATTACAAAACTTCACAAATTACATAACATAAAACACTTAGTTTGGCATGATCCTCATCAATGCATACACTCACTCTAACGCTTCACGATTGTGCTCTTTCTCTTCCTCTCCTTCAAGCTTTCCTTTCCACTCATTTAAAGTATAAATGTCTCAGATCATCATTCATGCTCTTGTATGATTGACAATTTTAACAATATCGGCTCATCGGGGCTTCCATGAGAAAAGATGTCAATTATTGATGCATTCTATGAACATGCCTCCATCTGTCGGAATTCTGCTTTCAGCTATCAGTCTGTAACTAGAAAAGCAGTTTGGATACGAAATGTTCTCAATATTCAAGTATACAAGGTGAATTCACATAAGAACAGTTGTTCTTGAAACCGGGGCTGCCAGCTTATATCAAGATACAAGAGTTCCTATTTTACATAAACATTTACATAAAGAAAACTTTAAGCACACCATACATGTACATAAAAACATACCACCTCTCATTTTAGAACAGTTTGAGAGATGACCCTCGTGGTTCTTCATCACTTTCTGATTTTGATAATTCATCCGAATTGGCAATGTTTGCAGTTTCTTTGCCATTCAGAAGATCCCTAGCACGAGCTCTACAGTTCTAGGCTATATGTCCATTCTTGTGACAGTAGAAACATTCTGTTGAACCCTTGGTTTTTCTCATCTTACCTTTTGAGTATAATGCAATTTCATGCAGATTTCCTACATCTCAGTCTTCAGAATATGCCCTTTTTTCTTCAGCTAACAATGATGCTACCATTTCTTCCAATGATTGTGAGGATCACTGACTTAATGTGAATACAACATTGCTCTACTTAGAAGATAGGCTATTCAATAGAATTGCTTTAACATCATCTAGTTCTACCTTGGCACCAGTTTCAGCTAATTGCCTAAAGAGAGACATTAACTCATGTATATGAATAGAGAGACGTGTCTCATCATGCATTTTGAGACTAAAAAGTTGCATCTTTAAAGAGAACTTTGTATTCAGTTCCTTTTACCCAAATAATTTACTTAATTGCTCCCAAATTTCTTTAGAATTTTTTGCTAAATCAATCAAATGCAATTGGGTATGTGACAGAGCCAAACCAATAATAGATTTATCCTTTTCTTCCTTCTTTTCCCATTCAACAAGAAGTCTAGGATCAATAGGAGCTTGTTCAGTGCCTTTTACTATGCTCCACAAACCTCTATTCATTAGATGCATTTGAGCTTTAACTTTCCATGTATGGAAATTGTTACTATTAAACTTCTCCATAGGTATAGAATCCATATTACCTCTCAAAAGAACTACAGAAGCTCTACTCACCAAAGACTTGTCTTGCAGTGATATATTTCTTCTTCTCACCGTGCAGATTTGTTTGACAGCGCTCCTCCTTTACGAAAATGAAAATGAACAACGTTTCCTCCTTTGGCAGTGTTTTTGAGTTACTGCGACTACCTGATGGCTCCTTCCTTCAACAAATTGATAACGCCTTTCACAAGAGCGGATTCATTCAATCATCCATCAGTAATTCCTCACATGGCGATATCTCAGCGCTCAGCTAATGATTGGTGATCCCTCGGCTCTGATACCAAATAGGAAAATGGACAGTATACATTGCACAGGATTCACACACAGAAATATGTTGTATTGCACACAATTAAACGGAGATACAACAAGTATATATAGTTGGAATGAGATCCATCTGATTACAAATGTGGAGATGTAGGTTGAGAAAATATCTCAATTGTCTCCTATAAAAACTCAAACCCATCCCACACTTAGTATGCTGGATTTATTAGGCATTATCTCTAACAAACAATCTATTTTAGTGAGAAAAATCCCATAAATGAATTTCTTTAATGTATGACCTTGTGATAGAGTAAATATTTCCAAAACTTATCTATTCACCTATGGTAAAATGGTGAGTACTGGATCCTTAATATGAATAATAATTAAGGTCAAGTTGTTGTATATACTCTTTTGGGTACTATTCTTTGATGGAGTATAAGACATAATAACATGGTAGTCTATATTTTGGTTGTTGATATGAACAATGTTTATAACAATACACAAAATATTATATTTATTAAACTAACTCTAATGATTGAGAATTAATTGATGTTTTAATTAAGTGTATCTGATTTTTTGCTTTCATTACTTAAGTTTATTCAATACTTACAATGCATATTAATAACATAGGAGTTTATATCCAACATTCCTTCCCTTTAAACAGATTTTTGAACATTTTAAGCTTCTCTCTTTCAAGTGCTTTAGTGAAGATGTCTGTAATTTTATCCTCTACAAGATATCGAATCAATTGGCACTTTGTGTTCATGTGCTTAGTTGGATCATCGAATCTAGGATTCTTGTCCAAGTTGAATCCATCAGTGTTGTCAATTAGTAGAGGAGTAGAAGTCACTTGTTTTTCCTGCAAATCTTCAAGTATTTTCATGAGCCACACAATCTCCTTTGTTGCTTCTTCTACAACCACATATTCTACAACCACATATTCTGCCTCTCTTGTGGAATCTACTAGAATAGATTATTTTCGTGGTCTCAAGGACAAGACTCATGAGGTAGCATACTCTCCATTCTTTTTTTCTCCACCAAAGTTTGAATCAGAGTATCCAATCAATTTGAAGTTATCCTTCAAGTATTTTATAACTCTTTTGTAGCATACCAATGTCCTTCACAAGGTTTCGGTTTTTGCATGAACAAGTAAGGATCCCAACATCAAATGAAGTATATGGTTTGGTGGTAGTAAGGTAAATAAAACTACCCACAAGCTATATGTAATTGGTTGCATCCTCAAATTCATTCCCTTTTTTTGATGTGGGATATTTGTTCCATTGAAGTAAAGAGAGGGTTACACTCTCTCATTCCAAACTTGTTCAACAATTCTCCAATCTACGTATTCTAGGAGATGAATACGCACTTTGGATTCTAGGTTAATCCAAGTCCCAAGTAGTAGTAAAGATGTCCCAAATATGTCATCTCAGAGCATTTCTTCAACTCTTTCTTTTTGGATGTAATGTAGTTTTGATTGTTCCATGTCATCAAAAGATCATCTACATGCACTACAAGAAATACAATAGATCTTCCAATTTTCATTACAAATAGTGTTGCATCATCAATATTAAAGTGTTTTAAAAATTAACTTCAAAAGATACTCACTTACCTTTTCATACCATGCACAACATGCTTGGTTCAGTCCATACAATGACTTGATGAGTTTGCATAGCTTCTAATATCAAGTCCCTTCACAACAAAGCCTTATGGATAAAACATGAATAAATTCTCTTCAAGTCTCCATTCAAGTAAGTAGTCTTCACAACCATTTGATGAACTTTCCACATATTTTTTGCACCCAAATATAATAGAGTGCAGATGCTAGCCCATTTTTCTATGGGGGGGGGAGTCTCCTCATAGTCAATGCCTTATTTCTGTGCAAAACATTTTGCCACAAGCCTCACCATATGCTTGTCAAGTGAACAATTTGATTTTTACTTGTTCTTGTAGACCCACTTTCATCCAATTAGTTTGGTTCCAAATGGACAGTCCACCAATTTCCACATCCCATTCTTAATGAGAGAATCATATTCATTTTGCACGGCTTCTTTCCACTCATAATGAGAAAAAATATTCTTTAAAGGAATTTGATTCAAGGTTAGTGAATAAATTCAATTCAAAATCATATGAAACATCTATATCTTCTACATCGCGTAAACTTGAATTATCTGCACATCCTCCATATTCCTTCCTTGACGAACTTTGGGTTCATGTTTTTCTGACTTCATTAGGATGGACACTTTCAAGTGCCTTTATGACCCACTTTGAACATTCAACGAAGGTCTAGGTTGCTCAATTGGTGGTGATTCATTCTCTTCAAGATTCAGTCTTCCAATCCTTTCAATCATATCATCCATTTGAACCTCATGTTATAGTGAAGTGGCAAGAATTTCTTTATGAGGGGGACATTGTGATGCAAAAGGAGATTCCAAATATTGATCCAAGATAGGGATCCCCCTTTCAAGATGTGTGATCTCACTGTCAAATTCATGATATGTATTTACGTTGGTAAATTTATCTAGATAATCATAGACGATGAAGTTGCCTCTCAATTGAATTTTTATTCATTTTAAGAAAAATAATATCTTTGGAAAGTATGAAATTCTCTTATATCATCGTAAAGATGATATTATTTGGTATTGTTTGATTACCCCACGAAGATATACTTTCAACTCCTTGTACACTGAGCTTGTTTCTTTGTTCGTTTGGAATTAAGGCATAATAGGTGGAACCAAAGACCCTAAGATGCCTCACCAAAGGAATGTGGCCATGTCACATTTCATATGGATTCTTGTTTCCAAAAACATGAGTTGGAATCATGTTCCTCAAATAACTACATAAAGTTGCATCACTCCAACACATCAATTTCACACTCTTGAAATATAAGATGGAGTGTACCATATTCAAGAATGTCCTGCTAATTATTTTTTCTAACGCATTATGTTGAGAATTATATGCACATCATATGGAATAGTTGCTTTATGCAAAACCAATGTTGATGAAGATAGTTTTCAAAATTATTATAGGTGTATTCTTTTCCATTATCAATACGAAGAGTGTCAATGTGAGATTGTGCTTGATTTTCAATCCATACATGAAAAAATATTAATGTTTCGTCGGCCTCATATTTGTGTTTTAGTAAATTTACCCAACAAAGTCTCGTGTAATAATCGACAAAAGTCATGAAATATTCATTACCGTATGCAGAAGCAATAGGAAAGGGGCCACACAATTCAGGTGTATTAACTCTAGTTTTCTACATGATCTGGAATTTGACTCATGGAAAGGTTTACTGTGTTTTCCATGGATACAAGCTTCACATTGTTTTAATTTCTTTGGAATGGTGGCAAAACCAAAATCAACATTCTTTTTCAACAATCTAATGTTGTTATAATTAATGTTTCCATACCTAACATGCCATAGAAGACTAGATGGCAATGCACCTTCTTCATGTTGAAAGAGACATGTAGATTTATGAGCTCTTACAGATTTTCCTTGCATCTTCAATAGTTTCTCATCGTCATATACAGTCATGATGACTTGGTTGTCAAAGGAACTCCTTATCTAACCTATCCCATCGAACATGTGGATGGAATGACCTTGTTGTTTAATGTGCACAAGGAACAACAAGTTTCTCAACAACTCTAGAAGACATATATAACATTAAATGCAATATATATTCAGGGAATCTAGGTAACTTGATCCTGATGATGCAAATTCCCTTGGGTTTGAGGATAGACCCATCTACAAAATACATTGTGCAATCTACATCATCATTTAATTCTTGAAATAAATCTTTTCCAAATGTCATGTGGTAGGTTGCACTAGTGTCAAGTAGTCAACAATCCCTCGAAGATGCAAACGAAGTGTTGAACAAAAGTTTGAATTTATTCCAACATTACAATTTGCAACAATAAAGTGAGAATATTTAGGAGATTGACTTGACTCATGAGATTTACCTTTGTCTTCTTTCATCTATCTTTGCTTCTCTTTGATCGTATTCCATGGAACCCAACATTGTTTTGCATCATGTCCATTCTTCCCACATTGGCCACAGTGAAGATTGGGTCTCTTGTTGTTATTGTTTCTTCCCCCTACCTTTGAAATTATTTATTCCTTGTTCTCTTTTGTTTCTTTCTCTTTTAGAAGAATTGTTTTATTGATTCTTTGAGCTACATGTCCTCTATTAGAAGAAAAAAAATTAATAAACACATGAATGTCACTTAAGAGACGTTGGTTCAACATAAAACCCAGTATTGACTCCTATTTGATGTATAATAAATGTTGACAAAGAATTGATCTCATGGGTTTTATGTTAACACAAGATCGCTTAAGCGGTGTTAGGTTTGTTTATTTTTTTTAATTATTAATATATTGTACCTTCTTACACAATGTTATTATTAATGGACTCTACAATGGTTGACCAAGTGATATTCATTCATTATTGTCAATTTCAGTGACGAAGAAGAATTAATTCTCTAAAAAAAAAGTGATTGTTGTGGAAAGAAGATTACTAAGGATTAAGTTGGTTCCTTGATGGAAACTAATATGTGGCTTCAACTCGGAGTAGATGCATTGCAAGTATATTTTACACATCTCTATGAGGAGGTTGGTTTACTTTAGGATAAAAAAGTTAGGCTCTTTTATGCCAATCAAGGCTTGAAGAATGATCATGATCTATTGCTTTCTTAATTATCCGAGAAGGATAAGTCTGATTAAAATATGTGTAATAGCTTCAATCAACAATTTTTACAATACTTAAGTGAATTAATATCTACTAAAGATCAATTTATGGATGATTATCATATGTTTCATTGTTATTTTCAAAGATATTTTAGTGTTGTTGTTGGTATTTTTAATAAATATATTAAACAAGTGGATAAAAAAACATTTATATTTATAATGAGATGCAAGAAACATGATAATGCTTATCAACATCTCAATCATGAATTAGAGGGCAAGGCAAGGTATTTGACACTTTCCAAAATGATATGTAACACCTTTTTGATACCACTTCTTATCTTACATTATTGTCTACTCATGAGCAATCTACTCTTAATTTTGAGAAGCACACTAAAAGAATTAGTTCCAAATTGCTTTGCTACATGGGTTATGTCAATGGTGGGATTGGTAAGAAATGATAGAGAATTATCCCTCATATTATGCCCAAGACGAGGCTAGTGTGGACAAGCCTCATATTTTTTGAGACTTCATCTCTTAAAGCAAGGCATCCACATTCTTATCATTTTTTGTTTTTTAAGAACCAATATTGCACCATATGTTGATGTTGATATTGGATTAGCAGTATGTTTCAAATCCCTTTGTGTGCTCCTTTGATGTATTGTTGTATGTATTTGATAGAATTGTTTGTTTAACCAAATGTAAGAGGTTCTTATATATAGGGCTAGTGTGTTGACCCATATAGTGTATGCTAAGTTATTAAAAAATTACAATTGTATGGTAAAAGAAAATTGAGAGAGACCTTGTATCAAATGTATTAGAATTAGAACACGATAAGATATTCTAGTTATTTACAATTAATTCTAGATTTGGGTTAGGTTAATGGATTGTGTTTTGTGATTTTGACCTCAATTGCAATAAACATTGAAGAAATGGTCTTCCTTTATTAATTCATTTATTAAAGAAAAGGTTTTGTGAATTCAAATGATGGAAAAAATGTAAAACATTTAACTAGTTAATTTATTTTGGAATTTGTATTAAAGTTTGCAACATATAAAAAAGATGATTATGTTAACTAAGTTATTTTCAAGTTTATGGATAAGGAATACATTTGATGCAATTGATTCTTTTGTGGATCTATAATTGATCAAGTTTTGAATAAATATGGCACATCAAGGATGTGCATGGACTATTGGCTCTTAAACAAAATAACAATCATGAACACATGTCCATTGTTGTACATAAAAAGCATCTTGGTTCTTAGTTTTAGAAAAGCGCTAAATTTTTTGCATTAAGGCACTTTCTACCACCCATCCTTACTATGCCTTGCCTTGTGTTAGGATCATTCAAATGCTACCTATGATACTGGTACTCATGGTTTCTTGTATTTATGTTTATATCGATAATTGTGTGCAATGTAAACAATTTATATAAACTATTTTGAGATAACTACCATATTGCATCAGTGTATCTTATGAGACATTCTATGGATGATAAAAACGTGTCTTAAGCCACATAATGTAAAAACATGGTTAAAAATTGAATTTTTCATTAAGATTGGGTAGAAACATCAAATTTAAATCCCAAATGTAGTAGTGAATTGGTTATAACTTTATTTTTGTGTGATTGAATATAAGTTTTTTGAATTTATTTAGATTTATATCATTTATTCTAACATTTTTATCTTTAACTCTTAATATAGGTTTTGAAATATTCAACCATTCTAACTTTTTCATCATATAGATATAGTAACTTTTTTTTTAAATAAATTTATAAACGATAATTTTATTCTAAAGGATTTAGTGCTAAAATCTATTTGGCTAATCAAATATTGTAATGTTCAGCTCTTATATCCAAATACAGCTTTATATCAACATTATTTTGATATTGAAGAATATTTTATTGCAACCCCTCTCATTTTATGACATATTCATATAATTTGGAAAAATGTTATTTTATATTTTTTTTTAAGAAAATTGATAATGTTCAAATAAATAGGGATAATTAACTTAATAAAATTACTTATTTATGATATGAATTGTAAATATAAATATAATCATAAAAATGTTATATTATTTTTTAAAGTAAATTGATAACATTCAAATAAATAAAAATAATAGCAACCCTAAATATAGAAGAAACTGTAAATATAAATATAATCATAAAAAATGTTATATTATATATATGTTTTTAAGTAAATTGATAATATTTAAATAAATAGAGATAATCAACTTATTAAAATTACTTAGGAACTGTAAATATAAATATAATTATTAAAAAATAATAATATAATTATTTAATTATAATATATAATAATATAATTTAAAATTTATATAAAATTTTCATTTTAATTTATTTATATATTTAAAATAATATTTTCAAAAAATAAATTATATATATATATATAAACATTTTCCAAATCATTGATATCATCATGATTGAATTGAGAAAAGAAATATATTAGAATTGTATCAAGATTCTAAAAAAGTTGAGTAGGATATAACATTACAAAAATATTAATATTAAAAATTTATGAAACTTTAAGATTGAATTAAAATTTGAAAGAAAAAAAAATATTTAAAAAATCAATATTTAATAAAAAAATTAAGAGATTTCAAAAATTATGTAAAGAACAATTAAATACTTCTTTTTTGCTTCTTGAATACTTCCATGGGGTGTTTGTTCAACAACTATTGTGTAAATTGAAGGTCCCTCTAGTGAATGCTTCTTTTTTTCTTATGGTGGATTAATAGGATGAATCGTGGTATCCTCTATTATTGGATTTGGATTAGTTTCTAAAGAAAGCCTCTGATTCATCGTGTCTATTATTTTCTTTTCTTTCTCTTCTTCAATTACTTTTTGAGGTCTCTTCTTCCTTGTTGATTTTCTTCCTCGGTTACATACATTCCCCATCACCACAATGATCAATGCAATATAGTTTGTTTTTGTTGCTCCTCAACTACAAGCTTTCAAACCTTTAGTGCTTTAGAACTATAGATCCTTCAAGGTGCTTCAATCTTCCTTCTCAATTGTTCATATTTCCCATCAAAAAAATGATGAATGAGAAAATTTACCTTTGGTGCTCTTCAATAATAAGCAAATGAAAGTTCAATAATAAATTGTTTCTCAAGTTGATTCTCTTGTACAATTGTGTATATCCACCATCACCATGAAATGGTCTTGAAGCTTGATATCTTATCTTGTGTGCTCCTCAACCATGAAATTTTTCTTCAATGTTGCACCTGCATAACAAAAGGAATGATGGAGAAGGTGTACTGTGAATATTTCCAATGGCGGGCTCGTGCTCTATTGAAAAAAAACGTGCGATAATCTGTTTTTCATTTAGACAGAGTAAATTTGTTGTCGGGTAAAAACAGTTCATTGTTTATACAGTACTCAAATGTGCACGCATTATATAAAGGCAAAACGCGCACGCGATATGTAGAAGAAAAACATGCACGCGATATGGTTAAGCACAATAAATAGGTTAGGTGCACGGCTAAGGAAACGAATAAAATCAAAATAAAACAAATGTTTTCTATGGTTACATACAAAGCAAATGTTTTTAGTGTTACCTTATTTTTATGCATATAAATGTTTCTCTCTATACCCCCCTAACTCTCTCCCAGTAATCCCTAGATACCCCCTATCTCTTTCTAAATATATGTCCCTTATTCTCTCTACATCCCTCCCTATATGTTTCTTTCTCTCCCTTACTCCATCCATGTCCCTACCACCCCACTCTCCACCTTCTCTTCATCTTCGTCATTATCCCTCCCTATAGCACACTCTCCCTTCTTCTCCCTTAATCACTAACCCTCTATGCCTTTATCCCTCCCCCCTGCCCTCTCTCTCTTACCTTGTATCCCTCCATCCCTCCTTCTCTCACCGTCTCTCCCTTTCTCGCGGTGGTATCTCTCTCTCGTTACTCCTATAGTTGATGTTGTCGTTGTCAGTAGAATACCCATGGGGACTTCACTTGTTGACCAATATCCTATCACATTAGTTCATATTGTGGGTTCTAAAAGTAGAATACCCATGGGGACTTCACTTGTTGACCAATATCCTATCACATTAGTTCATATTGTGGGTTCTAAAATTATTAAAAATTCAACCAATATATTATAGGTATTGGGGGGATGAGGGGTTTAAGGTGGGGGTGGGTAGGGTGGTTTATAAGGATTGAGGTATAAAAAGGGGTGGGGATGAGGTTTTAAGTATTGGGAGGGGGTTTTAACAAAAAGAGTTTGGGTCAATATCTCTAGAAATTAAGGGTATTCTTTAATATCCCACGATCGCACGTGCTATGTGAGATGTTCACTAAGTGAAGTCCCCGTGAGAATACCCTTTTCGTTAAGGGGGAGTGTTGAAATATTGTAACTTGAAAGAATATTCTAAATGTATTTTATTGATATACCCCAAGGGATACATGTCTTATTCCTCCATCGGGATGTTACTATTGTATTTGGTCATCATAGATTCATGAGGTATAACCTCCATTGTAAGTCAGGTCAATAGTACCCACACAAATGATCTCTTAAGGGTATCCTCAACCTTTAAGTTGGAATGTGGCCATGATTAGGATACTTTTAGCATTAGATATGGAGGATAAGGTGTTAATCATGGTTGGTACATAAATCTTTAATTTTAGGTTGTAGACCAAATTTTAGGGCTCAAGGTCCCTGAACGACACCTTGAATCACCATAGATGACCTCTCATGTTGATAGTTTTGTTTTGAATGGGGATATGGGAACCATTAGGGGTTTCTAAGTAATATGTATGTGTATTGGGACCTTAGACATAATAAGGGAGGAAACCTAAGCCTTATCCCCTAGAAGATGATTATATCCATCTAGAGCCAATAATGATGTGTTGAACAACCTCAATAGATCCTTCCATGGTTTCATTTACCTTGAAATGAGGATACTAATTCCATTAGAACATTTTTAGCACTAAGTACAGATATTGGGCCCCTTCACATGGGTAGGGAGAAACACTTGGTCCTTAGGCCTTAAAGGAAGTTGTTAACCATTTAGGGCCAAAATTGATGCCTCCAACCATCACACATGACATTGAAAGTGAATCATTTGAATCTTAATCGAGATATGCATGCCATCATAATTTGTTGAGCACTAGGTATGCATCTCAAGGCCATGGACATGGTCAAGGGAGGAAATTATGGCCTTAGGCCTTAACTAAAGCTTCTAGGCATCTAGGGATAGTAAGTATTCCTTAAAAAAATCACACATGGCATCTCATAGATATATTTGGACTATGAATATGGATTTTAGTAGAATTAGGTGGTTTTGAGCAAAAGGTATGGGACCTATGAGACATGATTGAGGGAATATGACCTGAAGCACCACAGATGACCTACTCAAGGCATGCTTAGTCTCCAAGAAGATATGCACATGGCTTTAAGAGGTTTTGAGTATTAGATATGGGTATTAAGGCCTTAGCATGGTCAAGGGAGGAAATCTAAGACTCGATCCCTAAATAATATTTTTGGAATCTATGGATACACACATGCCTTACTCATTATCCCTCTATGCCTTACTCACTGGACCTCCCTGCTTTGTATTTCCATCTCTCACTATCTCTATGTGTTTGTGTGTGTGTATTTCCCCCTTCTCTCTCACACAACCTCCCTCTCTCTCTCTCTCTTTATCTCTATGTGTGTGTGTGTGTCCCTCCCTCACTTCCCATCTCTCAAAACCTCTCTCCACCTTATTTATACCTTCCTCACTATCCCTCCCTACATCACTCTCTCTCTATTTCTCCTCCCTCCCCCCTCTCTCGTTGTTTCTTACACCTCCCCCCCTCTCTCTCCCACACAATCTATCTCTCTATTTGTGTGTGTGTGTGTGTCCCTCCCTCATTCCCCCTCTCTCATAACCTCTCTCCACCTTCACTATACCTCCCTCTACCACTCTCTCTCTATCACTCACCCCTCCCCCCCCCTCTCTCTCTCTCTCTCTTTGTGTTTGTGTGTGTGTGTGTCCCCCCACCTTCTCTCTTTATATATCTATGTTTGTGTGTCACTCCCTCACCCCCCCCTCTCTCATAGTCTATATCCACCTTCTATATACCTCCCTCACTATCCCTCCCTACATATCACTCTCTATATCATTCACCCCCTCCCTCTTTTTCGTTCACCCATTCATCCCTCTCTCCCACACAATCTCTCTCTCTCTCTCTCTCTCACACACACACACACAATTGTGTGTGTGTGTGTCCCTCCCTCACCTCCCATATCTCATAATCTCTCTCCACCTTCTCTATACCTCCCTCACTATCCTTCCCTCCATCACGCTCTCTCTATTTCTCACCCCTCCCCCTCTCCCTCTGTCGCTCACCCATCCCCCTCTCTCCAACATAATGTGTGTGTGTGTGTGTGTGTGTGTATGTCCCCCCTTCTCTCACAAACTCCCTCTGTCTCTCCCTCTCTCTTCACCTTCTATTTACCTCCCTCTGTCTCTCCCTCTCTCTTCACCTTCTATTTACCTCCCTTTATCAATATCTCCCTCCCTTCTCCCTTAATTACCAACCCTTCATTCCATTCTCTCTCTCTCTCTCTCTCTCTCTCTCTCTCTCTCTACATGTGTGAACCTGCCCCTTTCTCTCCTTGTGTATGCCCCCCCGTCACTCCTCACACACACACACCTTCTATCGCTCCCTCAATATCTCTTTCCTTCACTCTATCTTCATCCCTCCCTCACCCCCCTCCTCCCTCTCTATCTTATTCTCTCTCACACTCTCTCCACATCATTCTCTCTCTCTCTCTTCTATGTTTTCAACTTATCCCTTCTCCTCAACCCCCTACCTCATTATGAGCCCTATTATTTGTTTTGTCACATCTCATTCCCATCTCTTCAATTTCCCCCTCCACCTTTCCATTCACCAATCCTCACTCCCATCAAACCATCAATCAATTTCTCCCCTCCACCTTATCCCCCTTCGTCACTCAAGTCTTGTGTACTGCTTCTAACCCTATACGTCTTCAACACCTCTTCTCCTCCTAATAATTCTCTCAATCCCCACTCCCCTTCACCCTTGTAACCCATAATGTTCCCATTCCACTCATCTTTCTCCACTTGAAGTTACAACATCCTCCTAGGACCTTGACCATTCCCCACCCCCTCTCAACTATTAACCATCCCCACTTGAACTTCCAACATATTCCTAGGCCCTTGACCCTTCTCCACCCCCTCTCAAATATTAACCATCCCCACCTGAACTTTCAACATCCTCCTAGGCCCTTGACCCTTCCACACCCCCTCTAAACTATTATCCATACATTTGATATATTACATATAGTGCTAGATTTTTAGCTCTACAACACGTGTGCGTGTTTTGTATCGCTACAACAAAAACCTGTGATTAGCGTCCCTTTTAGCTTCCTTTTTAGCGTCCACTATCCCTTTTAGTGTATTTTTCATCATTTTTTGGACAAAGTGGATGCTTTTCCACGGGATGGCTCTTTTAATGGCATTATTTATGTCCCTTTTAAAATTTGATGCTATTTTGGACGCTAATTAGCATCCCAAATAGCGTCCCAATTAGAGTCCTTATTAGCATCCCAATTAGCGTCCCAATTAGTGTCCCAATCAACATCCCAATTAGCATCCCAATTAGCATCCCTTTTTGAAAGTTGGCGCTATTTTGGACACTAATTAGCATCCCAATTAACATCCCATTTAGCATCCCGATTAGCATCCCCATTAGAATCCCAATTAGCATCCCTTTTTAAAATTTGGCATTATTTTGGATGCTAATTAGCATCCCAATTAGCATCCCAATTAACGTCCCAATTAACATCCCAATTAGCATCCCAATTAGCGTCCCAATTAGCATCCCAATTAGCACCCCAAATATTGTCCATTTTTAAAAGTTGGCGTTATTTTGGATGATAGATAGCATCCCAAATAACATCCCAATTAGCGTCTACAAAAGCATCCCATATAACGCCAATAATAGCCTCCAAAAAAAGTCCTGAATAACATAGCACCATATATGAATCTAGGATTAGTGACATGAATTGCACCATGAATTTCAATAAGAAAAACATTCAACATAGAGCCAGGAAATGCTAAACCTGGAGTTGATTTTCTAAATGCTAAGTATTGTTATTGAGTTGATTTGCTAAACGATAGTACTGCTGCTGAATCCAATTCCCTTAAAATATAAGGTTTGACTATAACTGTCAACTAATATTCTACCTGAAATTTGAGGATATATGCCCCACTATTTCCATAAATCTAGAGAGGATTTCTTGGAATCCTGTAGCTTTCAAGTGTTCAATATATGACCCAAATATGCTTTAACATCCTATACTTTGATATTTGTCCCTCCTTTGAATACCACCTGTTAAATGACTGCATGGAAATGCTTGATTTGATGCCCTTGAATATGGGGTTTATCTTTATTGTTGATCTTCAAAATATGGGATTTGAATGCTGGTAATGTGGACCTACTACTTTGCTGGATGGAGGATTCAACACTATAGAGTCCCAATGATATTTCCTTCTACAAACATCTATAAATCCCCATTGCTAATATTACTCTTGATTACTAGATATTTTGTAATATACTCTGTCACTTGTTCACAGTATTACATTTCTCAATATGCCACAAATTTTAAGAGCCACTACTACGACAAAGGAATTTGCCTTGTTCAAATCGTTACTAAGAGCTGGTAGAGAATTCAACGTTCCAATACATAGGTATTAATAGGATAAATATGCAAGTGGGAAATTAGGAAAGTTATTCAATATGTCCCTGGGAAGAAGCCATACTCGCACGTGTCCCATGTAAGGAGGTACATTTCCACAAATGTTGTTGTTATAACTCTCAAGGCAATACGATGCAGAGAGCTTATAAATATTTATTGGTATAAAGCTTGTGAAGGGGTTGTTATGCAACACATTGTAGTGAGATGCGGTCATGTATAAGGCCAGTGATAAAATATGACAAGATGGGTCAACAACAAATTGTTGCATAGGATATAAGGAATCCATTTGCTCAGTCTATTGAATATTATTCACTATATGCCAAGATGATAAGGGTTTCAAATCTAGAAGGAAATGAATGTGACAAACTTAGAAGCTGAGCACAACTCTTAATCCATGAATCAAATCACAATAGAGTACAATTTGTAATGGAAAAACTCTATATCATACAACATTGAAATGCGTTGTTTAATCTAATTACAACTCCATTCTATATAATCAATGGGAACCCTTTGTATTGTCATTGTGTTTCCATTGATTTCTTCCAATCGTAATAGATTTTAATTTGTAACGAAGAAACTCCATATCATACAAACAAATTCTTAGTGGTTCAGTAGAGCACCTTGGTTCAAGGATTGCTAGAACAACTTATGTCAGACTCGTTAGCAATGTTTCTATTGTGCAATGTGTTCAAATTAGAGGGAGTGCTCCTGTGCCTATAAAGAAAGATGGTCTCGAACAAACAAGTTTATCCTTTCAAGGAGGGTCAATTCCATTGGTACCACAGTGAAACCCATGCAAGATAACATAAGATCCAGCTTCTCCACATAACTAGGTGATATTACATGTGTCCCAACCTTAACCTCCAAAAGGATTCTAGGTTCAATGGCTTGTTTCCTAGGTTTATCACTTAATGTACTTTAGATGCACATGTTGTGTTTGAGTTGTTTGTGTCACTATTAGTAGGTTGTTTTTTTCCAACCCACATGTCGAGATCTCCATTTTCAAAGTACATGATTAACTAGGTAAATGAGTCACATTTAGATCTAGTGCAATATTCACTGCCTTTTTCACTTCACACTTTGTCACATTTAGATTACTTGTTAAGGGGAAAATTAGTACCTTAAAAAGGTGCAATATAAGCTCCAGGTAAGTTGTAGGTGGTGATTTTTTAACTGAAATTTTTGTCAAGTCATCTGAGATTGATAAACAAGCATAACACCTTCCATTATTTTGAGTTTCACTTCCTAAGATAGAGAAGAAAGTCTCATAGTGAAGGGACTCATCTAATAATCATGGTGTAATAATGTAAGACTAATATCATCACTAGTTGTAGCACTAGGTGCACTGGTGAAAATAGTAGTCATTGCACCATTAGGATCATCAATTGATTCCAAATTCGCTTGTGTTGCTGCATTTTCCTCATCAGTTGCTTCTTGGATATTATAATTTTTTTGTAAACTGTACTTTCTCAGCAGACTCCTTTAATCTTTCATCAGACATGATCTGGATTTCCCATCATCAATATCTGGCATAAAGTCCTCTTTCTCTGTACCTTTAAAACAGAGCAAAAATTAAAACTTCAAAGCGGTAATAAATTAAAGAAAGAGCACACATCCTAAAGTTTGGTAAAACTAAATAGTCTCATCTCTTTACAACAACACACACAATACAAAACTTTCTATAATCTAATCTGATCTTTTCTTACTGCAGTTCACATGGCTCTAACTATTTTACATGCCTAGGATCCTATCCTCACTAATCATGAGCACTTGATATACTAAAATGACTTATTGTGCCATATTATATTTCTTTTGTTGTACTTTATAGTGTATCCAGCTCAATTTTTCCTAAACAGTATGTGAATTAATTTTTTCAATGGAATTTAACTCGTACATGGAAATATCAGATGTTATGGCTGGTCCACTCTTATATATTGTAGTAAGAGCAGTTACACTTTTTGAACTAAATTGATGGTAGACTCACACTAATACCTTGGCATCCTCAAATCAACAATCTATCAGCAACTAGGATGATTTAAAATACAACTATTCTATTGTATTTTTTCAAATTGGAGCACACTTCATTATACAAAAAAACTACTTAGGTATGTCATAACCATATTGGGGCATCCAAGTGCAATCCAAGCTTGAGAGATATAAGAATGATAAGGATTGGTACCTAAGAAAAATAATAGACGACTCAGAAAACATTAAAAAGGAAATTCCCACATACCAAGCAAGTTAGAAAAGCTAGCATAACCGGGGTCAGGGCATCAAAACTTTTTGTTCAACACTTATCATGAAAGAATACATGTAATATAGGATGGAGGGGAAATGGAATCAAGCCTAACTCAATTGAATCCTTGAAACTCACTACATGTCTGTCTCTCAACAATCCACCTTTTAAATTGAACCAAAAACCAAAATACCAAAAGAAGTTTATTAATGGATAGATTTGAGAAAGTTCTAAGTTTGAGTAATTAAGGGCTCGAGGCTCTAAAATTTGTTGTGTTTTGTACCAGTCCACGATTCAGAGAATCGATAGGCACAGGTAGTAATTTAATTTATTTAATAAAAACATCTAATGTGTATACCTCTATGTCGAAACCATTTTCCATGTTGATGTAGGCCACTACCCTCTTTATTGTCTTACCAAAAAGCATGATAATGAGGAAGAAGACCTAAAATTATGGACTTCACCTTCAAACAATGCCTTGCAATCACATTGGTAAGGATTGATAAGAAGATCACAACAATCCAACTTGTCAAATGTTAGTTGATAGTGTTAATCAAATACTTATATGGTAAATTTAATATAAGACTTACTTATAGTTGTCTCTTACTCTTTGTGTCTTGACACATTTAATATTTATGGTTGTCTCTATGCCTTACTCAATTCGTATTATAAGGTGCTGATGTGCATGCATAATAATCCTTAGTTATTACTATGAGATGAGAATTTAAAGGGGAGAGGATGTAAAGACAAGTAATTTTATATGTATTTCGGTGGCGCTGAGGACAAATGTTGTGAGAAAACACAATAGATGGAAGGACGAAGGGAGATTACATCATGATCATGCCACCCATCAAATTGAAGACTATTCTTAAGCCAACAATTGTTTTTTAAATTTTATTAATAACCATTGTTTCTCCATATTGTGTTCCCAATGACACCTCTCTATAGCAACATTTGCATAAATCAACCTCTGAACAATTTGTGATCCTAGCTACATGTCATTATTTGTATTTGCATGACATCGAGTGTTGTTTATAGTTGTCACGAGTCCATGATATTCATGTAAGAAATGAAGTCTTGTAGAGGAGGACTCATCAAACCGACCTTTTGAATTTCATTTTGATGAAAAAAAAGTGGACATTGGTAGCAAGGTTCACATACATAGTAGGCACAAAGTTTTGAGCTCATTCCGGGCCTAGTAGTTCTTTTTTGTTATAGTCGTAGTTGTTGACAAATTGTCACACTTTAGATTGCAGCGCCAAGTGACTCAGGAGTTAGATTCACATCTCGATGGCTAGTGCCTCGTAGTCATCAATGATTACTGGTCATCTTGCACAACTAAGCAATGAGTGCATGACATAAGTGAGTGAGTGATAATAATTTATCATATTTACAATATTTTGAATGACTAGTTGAACTTTATAGCATAAGAATTTCAACATCTTGAGAAATTTATATGGATGAATAATTTCAAATGTTTCCCTTCTTTTGAAATGTTGATATAATTATGCCCTTCTTAATTGGAAGAGTAAAATTCAGATTTTAAACTTTTTTTGAAGGACAATTTTAACATTACACTTCTTGAAAGGGATAAGGGCTGGAAAGGGTTCAATTTTGAACGCTAGATATAACTAAACGATTTTTTTTCAATTATAATCTTAAATTTAATAACACATATAAACATAATAAAAAAACAAAACAAAATATATAAAAATAAATAAAACATAACATAAAAAAACATCCCCACCATTTTGAAGCCTATGTTCCCTCCTTGAACCTGCAGAGCATCCGATAGTGTGCCATTGAACCCCTCCTTAACTTCCATAGAGAATTCGACAGTGCATAGCATTCAACAGTGGAGAGCATTGTTATCGTCATTGGCATTGCCGCACATTCCTGTGCACAAGGTTCATTTCTACCCAACATAGGATGAGCATAGGAGACCAACATATCATTGGTCGGCATTCAATTCATCATCCGAACATAGGAGACCAATGGTGATGTCTTCGATATGTGGTTTTTGTAACTCAATCGTTTTCCTTCCACCACTTAGCCTTGATTTTTGTTGCCAAGGGTTTTAATCACCATAACTCATAAAAAATGGAGGTTGCATTCCTTTAACAAATGGTTAAATTTGAAGTATTTGTGTTTAGTTCGTATATGTAGGGCGGGGTCCTTGGATTCAAACTGTATTTTCATGCTCTGTCTTGCTGCCCGTTTTTGTATTTATCGTTAGGGGAAAAAAATGAGATAGGGGGATATAATTCCATGCCCCACCTGAGAGAGTGACATATTTCTAACCTGACCGATAAGGATCTTGGCCATGGGCAGAGTGGATCTTGCCATTGGAGGATTGCCAGTTCGATCGAGGTTCAATTTCCTTGGAGACCAATCAGATTCCAAAAACATGAGCGCTCATAGCTCCAAGTTCAATGCCTCCGATGGCGGACGAGGCATAGGACGGGGAAGGGGAGGCAGTCGCGGTCGTGGTCGTGGTCGCGGAGGTACAACAAATAATAAAATGAGGTGCACTGCAGATGAGGATCTGGAATCCAATCTAGGGTTTGATATTTTCACCGAGGGTGAACCCCACTTAGGATGGCTCCTCACCATGTCATCTGTAAGTTACCTCACTTCTACCACTTTTTCTCAAATATCAACACCATTGTATTCAATTCGACTGCACAAGTGGTAACGTTCATGTGCCTGCAATCTGAACTCTTTGCATTTTTAGTTTGAGCTTGCTGGTCATTTTGAAAACTCTAATAACTATGGCTACTATTTCTCCCTCCCCACCATTATATTTCAATCATTTGAATACCATTTTTTAAGTTCTTGATTTTTGCAGTAGATAAAACAAGCTGTCCTGAAATCCTCCTTACCATTGCATTTTGAAAAGGGGGCAGATGACAGATCTCAGTTTATACTATCTTTGTCTAAGAGGGTAAGGGTTTATTTGTTCATTTTCCACCTAAAACAAAATGGCATCCACAAAATATTATTCCTGTAGGTGAAATGAGAGTGTTGTTACATTTGCACTTACCGGGGTTTGATTGCTCAAAAAAGCAACCAGCGTGCTCTTGCAACGGGGCCGTGGTTCTACCATCATGGTTGTTATTTCAGGCCAAGTGGTCACATGCCTCACACATGCCTCACAGGTGAAACTATGTTCTACCTCTTGATAAGTGATAACTCGTGCAAGGAGGTCGTGGTTGCACCAATCACATGCCTTACAAGTGAAACTGTGTTCTACCTCTTGATAAGTGATAAGTGGTGGATACTCACTTCAATGTAATAAGGAAGCATGTTCGTTACTAAAACAAAATGCCAAAGTTATCAAGACTACAAATCCCTTTTTACCATGTATTTTCAATGCACTCTTATCATGCATTTTCAACATGCCCTGCAAAAACTAGTATTTTCAACATACACTTATCATGCATCTTCAACATGCCCTACAAAAATTGTTTGAGTATTCTCCATCTGGCTTAATTTGCAATTGGTTGGACTTTATGCAAGAAATTATTATGTTGACATCGCCAAACATTCTCATTTTCAACCATTAACCCAATTTCATAGTGGCTATATGAAAGCAATACTATATATTCTCTTGCTTAACCCAATTGCATAGTGACTATATGAAAGAAATACTGTATATTCTCTTGTTGTTGTTTGTAATTAAAAATATTTCTATATCTGCAATGCTTCCTTTTGACTAGTCACATAAGACAACAAGCTATTCTATTTCTCAATTTGTTTTTTACCTTTTCTGTAGACATCATTTGAGGGCCAAGACGACAACAAAACATTCAGCTATGTTGATCTCTACTTTGTATCTCAAGTGAATTGCCAGATATTTTTAATTCAAAGTAATTGATATTCATGTATGATTTAGTTGCAGTATTGTAATACATTTCTATACTATTGACATTGTTTCGATTCACAATGTGATTTGGTTGTGCTCTTTTGGGTGGCAGGATGGATCTTCATTCAAATCTAAGTACAAGTTTGCTTCATATTTTTACGTTTGCCACAAAGGTCAGTAATATATGATCAACATGGGCATGATTTTCCAGTGTTCAGTCTGTAGACTCAATGTGATGACAACCATGCTTAGAAATCTAGAACTATTGAAGGCAAGTTTAGAACGAAGTATTTCTTGCAGCATGAATCTAAACATGTTTCTTGTTTTGGATATCCTTAAACATATAACTTATTCTTTTTCTATTAATCATTGTCCTAATTTTTTTTGTTAGTCACAATTGTCTACAGTCATATAAAGGTCAGGCCACCTGATATTGACAATTGGTTTAACACTTAAGTCTGTGTATAAAATACCTTTCCTGTACTATTTCCATTTTAAGGAAGGCATTTTCACAAAGGTTGATTTATAGGATAAGATGCAGTTGGATGTAGAGGCATAGTTACGCCGTCGCTATGAGGGTCACATTGTTGACATAGAAATTGTGAATAATGAAGATCTTGATTTGGCGGGCCGGTGAAGTATGCTTTGACGTATGACATGGATGTTTCTACTATTACATTACAGACTTTTGCATGCCTTCTCGATTCATACATACTATCTTCATGGTTTTGTGGTTAATACATGACTATCACATTCTATAAACTTACTTTGTATTTGGGATATGACCACACTTTTAGTTCGTCATTTAAATAGCAAAATTTATGGTATGCCTATGCTGATATTAAAGCCAAGTCACATAGGAAGAGAGAAACAACCAGTTTTACATGGCATTTAGGTTAGAAGTCAGTTTAGGCCATTTCTAAGTGGGTAAGTTGGAACATGCGGGCATGGGATTATGTGACCTTTGTACATGTGGTTCACACTACCTGAGTTACTTGGAGAAGTGTGTAGGCAAAAGTTGTGTTGTAATCACCTACCCTTAGCACATGTAAGGTCTCTAGTTAAGGAACATTCTCTTGGAGTGTTCATGGATTGGTTAGATTGGACTTTGTCTTGTTAAGTGGTCCACTTGTAGACCTAGTATAGGGTTTGCTTGTAATTACTCTCTTCCTTATTCCATAAATAGAAAGGAGGGTGCTTCTCTTGAGGATATTAGGTTTTCTATTTTGCGAAAAGTAAAGTTAAGAGTAAAGTAGTTGTGATAACTAGATGTAAAAGAAATAAAGCAATAAAGGATAACAATTATTGTGATAACTAGAGTTAAACCAATAACAAAAGGGAAAGAGTTAAAGCATAACTCCATGAAGATGAGCATGCCAGATGAAGATGCTCAGGTAAGTCTCAGACTCTCAAGTTGTCTAATTTAGAATTTGTTTATATAGGAGCTTTTATAGTTGCAGTTTTCTCATCAATTTTGTGTAGTTACATCAATTCACTCTCAATTTGTCTCAATTTGTAGTGGCGTTATTTATGATTTTGCAATGGGTTTATTATCCTTCATTCTCCACGAACATAGTTAATTACATCTATGTATTTTCAACAAATTTATAGGTTTGAAGTAGATCTATTAAATAAATTGGCCATGAGTTTGCCTCCAGAGCAATCCCGTCCAAAGGAAATTTCAGCCAGTAGAGATAAGACTAATATAATAAAAGGATAAAGAAATTGTCAAGACTAATATAATAATATTTAAAGTATTAGATGAAATACTATGCTCAGATAATCTTGTAAAACGTAAGGTCTATTTGAACAAAAATGCATTCTCCCTATGAATATCAATTCTTAAGGCATGTGCATGTAGCTATTATTTTCTAAAGCATACAGATTTGAATTTTAGTTTAGTCTAAGACTCTAAGTTGTAGTCCACTGTTGCTTTCTAGTTGATTTGGTTGGCATAGAGTGGGGGCACAAATAAATATTTGAGACCTGTAATGACTGATATTCACTCAATCTACAAGTTATGTCTTACATAAATCTGACCTAAGAGCTAGTCTCTACTTTTCTAGGCATTTCTTGAGCTGAGACTTTGGAAAATATTCCATGCAACCCTTTTTTTGCAATCATTTTTCCACCTTAATGCACACTCAAATATAGAACTGCAACAAGAAGCTCCCAGAGATTGCATGTATTTATCCCATTCGGCCATTTCCATGCAATTATAAAGGCACTAAAAATGAAATAATGAATATTTTACTCTAGCCAATACCGATTCCTAGTTGATATGAAGTTTGGACTAATATACAAGTTGATGCTTATTCAGTGGAAGGATTCCAAGACCCAGAAGGCTAGTAGATAATTACTCAATCATATGGCCTGGGTGAAGCTGTGATCAGATCCATTCCTCTGTGTAGACTCAGAACGATTTATGTAGTGCAGAGTTCTGAAAGCTTTCTTCTTAATATTTTATATTTGGATTTCAAAATATTTTATATTTGGATTGGGAGAACGGAATCTTTCACTCTCGGACGGTTTAGCTGTCGCAATAGATTTTGGATTACCAAACATAATGGTGGATTAAAACAAAACATATAGTTTAAATGGTCATAACTTAAACTTGAAATAAAACGACCACTTAAAGAACTATGAAGGAAACCGAATTAATGGTACCACCCAATAAAGCCCTTGGCTAACTCTTTCTAGGGCTGATCCTTCATCTATCAACACAACTCATAAGGATCATTTTGGAAGAGTGGGTCCTCGATTATCTTGGCCAATAAGATCCTAATCAACACTTTAAAGTATTTTCTAAATAAAAATTCATTTTCAACTATGGTCTAAAAAGGATTTCTTTGGTATAGTGTTGAGCTATGGTCTGAAAAGGCTTTATTTGGTCCAGTGGTGATAATGAAAGGGTTGATAAAATTGATTAGAGAGATTCATTAAGAATTTGTTTAAGCACTCACTTGTGGATTTGGTTGGCATCTTTGATATGCATGTTAGTATAAACATATTGGTGTTCGATGCACATTACAATGGTGAATATTTGACACAAATTAAACTTTGGAAGTAATGTTGTGGTATAAACACACTAGTATTCTTAGAGACTAGGTTTATTATCAGAGCAGAACTGTTGTACTGTAATGTTTTTAAGGTAAAAAATATAGACATAGCATGATACAGTAGAATATGTGAGTGTAATAAACTATGCACCTTATCTTATGAAGCAGAGCAGTTTGCATTAGGCTTATTGTACAATTTTTGTAAGGCACTAGTATTCCAATGCAACTACTAATAGGCTTCTGTTCGAAAAATTGAAAAATATTCCAAAAAAAATAGAATGAGTTGTTTTGTGGATGGATTTATTGCAGAAGATGGCGTAAGTTTGTCAGAGTTGTTTAAAGTAGAAAGAGATTTCGAAAGATTATTATGTCCTGTAGTTTGAGTTTCATTTTAGTAATTGCAACTCATTTCTATGGATGGGTTATGTTGGTTTTTTGGATTTATATCTAAAACAAGTCTATATTGAAAATGAAAATGGATACAAGTTGTACCAATATAAGGGATGAGCTATTTGTTGTTGTTTGCATATTACAACAGTGGATGAATCAAAGCAGTTCTACCCTCTGTTTGGCCTAGGAGCCAATGTAGCCTTGATTTTTTTGGAGAGAACTGTACGTTAAGTATTTCTCCAATATGCATAAGAATCTTGGGCTTGGTGTGGATGGTTGGGAAATCTCCTTGAAGGGAATGATGCACATTTTGGTGCTATTGTGGCTTACATTATGTGGAATCTACTGGTGGGTAAATAAATTTGTAGTGGATTATCCTACAATTCCCAAGGGAGAAGCTCGTAAGAAGAAGGTATATCTATATTCTATTTTCTTGCAGTTTTTCAAATGTGTTATGTTAAGAACATAAGTTATTTTAGGTTCTTTAACTCAACCTCTCGTACTTTTTACAAGAGAAACCAAAGATGGGAATGATGGAGAGTTTTAAGTTCCTATTGACTTCAAGATATGTGAGAGACCTTGCCACTTTGGTGGTTGCATACAGTATTAGCATCAACCTTGTTGAAGTCACTTGGAACTCCAAACTGAAGGAACAGGTAATATATGTCAAATCTTAGGTTCTTTGGCAGCATAATTCCTATTCATAAATGATACATAATATGCATAATAATATGTGTTCATCAAAAACTGATTGTTTGACATAGCATTAGGCAGTCACTGTACAACACTTGGTCTTAATTTTTAAACCTCTATTGCTATCCACGCATTTACAAAACAGCCTTTTCTATCAATCCAAGTACAATTCCAGATTCTTAAATACTAACCAACTACAGGTTGGTTGCATTTTGTTCCTATATTAAAAGCACAATAATTTTTCATTTAACTCATTGACAATTGCCATCAGTTGAGCCGATGGTTCACTGCATAATAGAATTGTAATTAGGTGGGCATGTTACTTACTAAAGTTTCTAGTTTGTGGGCTTGCAACTAAGTCAATTTACCAGGGGTGTCAAGTGTTTTGGCAGGAAGGGGGTTTGTCTTTGATCCCAAAGGAAAACAAGTAATTGAGTTTGCATGGGGAATTGGCATCAATTCTAATAATATGGAAGAAGCATTAGCTTTACTACAAGGCCTATCATTATTGTGAGAGTAGAGCATTCGTAAAGCTACAATATTATGGGACTCCAAAATTCTTATTAGGTCTCTCTATCTCAAATTTCAATCGCCTTCCAAGGAGAATAGCCCCTATGTTATCTAGTTCAAAAAATTCTTCAAGAAACACACAGGGTTTTGAATGGATTGAGTATTACCATGTTATTTATGGATTCAAACTTTAGAGTTCATAATTTAAGGACATATATAATGTAATGTATCTATGATTGAAGAGAATGATAGGGTTGTAGCATAGAGTAATATTGAAAGTACTTCAGCTCCGTCCCATTTGGACTCTATTTACTGAACACTTCGAAGTGGGCGACCAATAAATCATTTGAGTAGCTGGGTTGATGATAGTCAGCAACTTAGAGGAATGAGTGGCACTACAATAGAATTAGGAATTGAGGATAATTTTGTTTCTCAGTTATAGAGGGCTCAACCAGTTGATTACACTCAATCAGATTAATCCCGGGATACCACCAGATCACAGGAAAAAGGTGATGCTACTACCTCACAAGCTGCAGATGTTGGTATTGTAATGATAGAAACTTTACAATCATATGAAAATGATATACAAAGAACCAAGGAATGTAATCAATCCCATGTTGAGGATAATACAATCTATCATCCTTTGTCGACCATTAGATACTCAAAGTTGTGTATTGATCCTTTTTACCATTATAGAGGACTATGTAAGTTAGGTTCCCAAATTCTTAAAGGGTTCTAGCTCAATGGATTCAGAGTGCCTACCTTACAAGTAGGAGGTTGGTGGTTCGATTCCTTCATGCCCTAATGATATTATAATATCGGTTAAAAACAACTAAATTAGTAAGCAAAAAATAAGAAATAGGTGACCAAACAAAATGACCAAAACTCGTATATAAATTACTAAAAATGACTAAATTAGTCACCAAAACATGAGAGATGCGAAACTAGGCATTAAAAAGGATGCAACACGTGGTGCTAATGATGAAGTCAAACATGGCGTTGATATGGTAGAAAAATAAGACATTACTTTCGATGCAAAACATGGCGCTACATAGGAAGCAAAATATGGTGCAACAATGGAAGAAATATTTGGTGTCATTTTGGTAGCAAAACACGATGCAAAAAAGGAAGCAAAAACTGGTGCAAATTTCGATGCGAAAATTGGCACATATTTGGAAGTAAAACATGGTGCAAAATGGGATGCTAAAGTGGCAGCAAAAATGGATGAAATATTGGATGTTAATTTGGATGATAACATGGTGCTATTAAGGATGCAAATATGGTGCTGACAGGGGTGTCATTTAAGAAGCAAAACCAGACACTCGCTAGGAAGCAAAATATGACGTTATTTAGGAAGCAAACCTCGATGTTGTTTAGGAAGCAAAGTTGGACACTATTATGGAAGCAAACCTTGACGTTGTTTAGGAAGTAAAGTTGGACGCTATTCTGGAAGCAAAAAAAGAGACGCTATTTTGGACGTCATAAAGGATGCTATCCAGGAAGCAAAAAAAGACGTTTTTTGAGACGCTTTAAGTTTTGTCCATGACGCATCCCATTTAGTGTCTAGTTTGACCACTCAATGTAAAAAAACATTACACTAAAAGGGGACGCTAATTCCAAGATTTGTTGTAGTCTATTTATATAACGCGCTCGCGTTTTGTAGTTATAAAATACGCTCGCATTTTTCAATTCTACAAGGGCGAGAGATGTAATTTGAATTTAAACATGACAATTCACTTGCTCCCATGTCACCAATAGTCCTATGTGTCTGGTTTGGAGTTTTCTTTGGTAATACCAAACTTGTGCTATGGTATATGATAAACCATATCTAATTGGGAATTTCTTCCATTTTCTGAAGAAGTCGTTGTTTACACACTTGTTACAGTATGCTACACAATCATTTTTTACGAAATCTTAAACATAAATAGCATTTTTTCTGCAGATTCTAAATATGTAATTTTTATTAAAAAAATTTATATTTTCCTATTTGTTTTCAATTTCTATTGTGTCCTAACTCTTTAACTCAAAATACATGTTGTTAGTGTTTTCTCCATAACTTTTTCAACTCATAATCGTTTGAAAAAAAAATTATATGGTGCACTAGAAGACACTGACCTCTACATTGTATAAAAAACCCATTTCATGATTATTTCATTGAGACCTTCAAAGGCTGTACCCACAAAAGACGTACCATTTTTTAGGAATGGTCACTTAGATAATTATAAGAAAAAAGTAAAAATTACTAATTTTATTTTCAAAAAATAGCGTTGCACTAGTGCTATATGTCCTCTACATTCCTACAAATTTTTGTATCCCGAAAGCATCATTTAGGCCCTCAAAGTCTGCACCCACAAAAACATATACCTTATCATTTGCCTTAAAAAAGAAAGTGACTGTTAGAAAAAATGAAACTTGGCATAGTTATAAAAAATTTCAATACATAAACCTTATATATTTGGAAACGTGATTCAATTTCCATGATTTAATCTTATTTACTCAAAGCAAGATATTTTGTGTAAGTATCTCAAAAAATACAATTAAGTTGAGGGATGCCTAATTTTTCAGTTTTCTATTGCATCTAACGTGCCAAAAGTGACCCTCATTAGCTTGCAATGGCCCTCATATATTTAAAAGAAACAGTGCATTATGGTGTTTTCTATTCCAGTAGTGTTATAGCTTTGCTTCTTGGTTATACAGTTTTTTATTAGGCAGGGGATGCTTTAGATAGAAGGTCTATTGTAGGGTACATCTTTCAGCTTGGTCCAGGTCCGATTTCATGGTCTACTAAGAAGTTGAGAACTATTCATCTCTCTTCTTGTGGAGTAAAGTATAGGGAAGCTAAGGAAGCAACTAAAGAAGCATTGTGGATCCGGCTTATTCTAACACAATTTGGTCTAGTACAAAAATATCCTTACCAAATTAAGATGTGACAATCAAAGTGCAATTCATATTGTGTACAAGTCAGTGTATCACTCCAAGACTAAAACAATTGACTTGGATACTCATTACATTCAAGATCTTGTTGTGGGTGGTGTTATCACGATGTTATTTTTTTGGAGTATTGTCCCACATAAAAGAAAGCAACCGATATCTTCACCAAATCCATGATGGAATCAAAGGTCGTGTCTCTTCATACACTGTTGGGAATGAGGGAAGTTGTCATCATGGGGGAATGTTAGTGTATTACCATCTTTCCATAGTTTTATGTTGTTCTCCCGGCCATCATTAAGGGGGGCTATTGGAATGTGTAATTTTAATATTACATGTATAATGATGTCTATTATGATGTGGTAAGATGTCTTGTTTAGCATTGGAAGACATAAATAACTCTAAAGCGAACATATCTGAAGCGATGGGATCTCCGCAAATCTCAAAATATAGCCTCCCTACTTGCACCCCACCTCTCTCTGTTCTTGTTCTCCTATCTCATCTTTGTTATCCTTCGTCTGGTCTTCCGCTTGGTTCTTGTCGCCCCTCGTCCAAGCCCGTCTTTTTTACTGCGGATCAGAGGGGGATGAACCCCCTCCTGGGGACTCCATCTCACATACCAGAGAAAACCCTCGTTCATCCTCGCTTTCTTGAGAGAACAAACATAGAGCTCTGCCTCCAAACTATCCCAACCATGAGCAATTCAAAAATTAAGATGATATTTTAGTTCTCAAAAACATTTGAATTTTAAAAATCAAATGAGCATTCATATAGTTAAAACCAACAATGATTATAATTTATATATGTAATTTTTTATTGGATTCATCCAACAACATTTTAAAATGAAAAAAAATTGTAAAATTTATAATAAATAGATAAAACAATTATTACATGTGTACTAAAACAATTATTACAAATCTACAAGTGTACTATAACAACATTTTTTTCAGAATTGAATGAGGATGAGATAAGTGTACTATCCAAATTGATTTTATGACAATTGTTAGAAATTCTAAATAAATAATTATATATATATATATAGTAGCTAATGAATGGATAACTAGTAGTTGATACATAGATAACTAACTCGGGGTGATGAATGATGTGAGAGATTAAAAAAAAGAACGAAAAATAACTCATAGTTGATAAATGGAATAGATAGCTTGTTGTACCTGATGCATAAATGCATTAATAACTTATAATTTAAGATAGACTTAAAGTTGACTTATAAATAACATATAATTTTGTAGTAGTTGTGGTTTATGGATATTCACCAACTACAAATTAAATAGTTGTGTTAATTAATATCAATCTTATTCATAATATTAAAAAACAATTTTATAGATCAGGTGTTGATCTTAGAGCAATAATACTTTTGAGTTTGCACAATCAAGTGAAATTTAACCATTCCTATGAATGGGCAACAACCTAAAAGTTTTATAGTACGGTTGTTCATTTCGATCAGAAAATTAGGTTGACGTATCATAGCTGGATTTAACCTCTAAATGAGCAACACCCAAGGGTTCTTGATTGCGATCAGAAAATTAGGTCGACGTATAAGAGCAACCACGTGAAGGTTTTATGAATTTGGTTGAACAAGATGATAGCCCCGCCCTGTTGATATTGATCACCTGCTGGTATGAGGAAGCGCAGCGGCCACGTCTCGTTGACGCTGAGGGCACAACCGGATCAGTATTTGTCAGTCTGAGCGTATCTTAGATTGTTATATCCTGGACAGTTTAACCATTACTCATTATAACACGTTTAACACGTAGATTCTAAGATTCTAGATTCTAAGATTGGTATTCCTTTCGATACTCGTCAAACTGGATCTAAATTTTCCCTTATGACTATCCCAGTAGCATTATAGTTTTTCTTCTTGGTTATATAGTTTTTTATTGGGAAGGGGATGCTTGAGATAGAAGGTCTATTGTAGGGTACATCTTTCAGCTTGGTTCAGGTCTGATTTCATGGTCTACTAAGAAGTTGAGAACTATTTATCTCTCTTCTTGTGGAGCAAAGTATAGGGAAGCTAAGGAAACAACTAAAGAAGCATTGTGGATCCGGCTTGTTCTAACACAACTTGGTCTAGTACAAAAATATCCTTACCAAATTAAGATGTGACAATCAAAATGCAATTCATATTGTGTACAAGTCAGTGTATCACTCCAAGACTAAAACAATTGACTTGGATACTCATTACATTCAAGATCTTGTTGTGGATGGTGTTATCACGATGTTATTTTTTGTAGTAGTGTCCCACACAAAAGAAAGCAACCGATATCTTCACCAAATCCATGATGGAATCAAAGGTTGTGTCTCTTCATACACTGTTGGGAATGAGGGAAGTTTTCATCATGGGGGAATGTTAGTGTATTACCATCATTCCACAGTTATATGGTGTTCTCTCAGCCATCATTAAGGGGGGGTGTTGGAATGTGTAATTGTAATATTATATGTATAATGATGTCTATTATGATGTAGGAAGATGTCTTGTCTAGCATTAAAAGACATAAATAACTCTAAAGCGAACATATCTGAAGCGATGGGATCTCCGCAAATCTCAAAATATAGCCTCCCTACTTCCACCCCGCCCTTCTCTTTTCTTGTTCTCCTATCTCATCTTTGTTATCCTTCACCTGGTCTTCTGCTTGGTTATTTGACGTCCCTCGTCCAAGCCCGTCTTTTTTTCACCGCGGATTGGAGGGGGATGAACCCCCTCCTAGAGACCCCATCTCACATACCAGAGAAAACCCTCGTTCAGCCTCACTTTCTTCAGAGAATAAACATAGTGAACTGAAAATTGACTTATAAATAACATATAATTTTATAGTAGTTATGGTTTATGGATGTTCACCAACTACAAATTAAATAGTCGTGTTAATTAATATGAATCTTATTTATAATATTAAAAAAACATTTTTATGGATTACGTGTTGATCTTAGAGCGATAATACCTTTGAGTTTGAACAATCAAGTAAAATTTAACCTATGAATGGGCAACCACCTGAAAGTTTTATAGTACGGTTGTTCGTTGCGATCAGAAAATTAGGTCGACGTATAAGAGCAACCACGTGAAGGTTTTATGAATTTGGTTGAACAAGATGATAGCCCCGCCCTGTTGATATTGATCGCCTGCTGGTATGAGGAAGCGCAGCGGCCACGTCTCGTTGACGCTGAGGGCACCACCGGATCAGTATTTGTCAGTCTGAGCGTATCTTAGATTGTTATATCCTGGACAGTTTAACCATTATCAATTATAACACGTTTAACACGTTTCATATCATTATGCATTACCAATTACAACGCCTTGCAGAGCCCCAAGATTTGTAATCATAAGTTTGTACATTCTTACGAGTTTAATTAGGGACGATTTTGAAATTTTGAAGTTTAAAAAATAGTATTTTCTTGCTTCACTAGACCATAAAGAAAAGAGATTGAGATGGTCCATAGTGAAGCCCAATGTACCAAATCCTACTAGTTTAGCAGAATGTAGAGGTTATGAATATGAAATGTATTTTAATGAGTTTCAACTATTGGACAAGGTAAATGTTTATAAGCAAACAAGTGACATGATGTGTAAAGATATAGTTAAATCCATGAAGATAGAAAAAGACTTAGAACAACTCTAAATAGGACCATATTTCCTATTGCATTGAAAAAATATGAGGACCATAGTTCCATCAATAAATTTGGCATTTTGACCCACAACGACATTTTGTCCAACCTTTCCCTCTTTGGGTCAAATAATGGAGACCATCTCTTAAGGAAGAGCACCCCAAACTTCCATTTCCATAAATTGTTCAGAATTTTGGATGCATCTAACTCCGAGTTAAAATTAAAGGGCCAACCAATTCCTTGGATAAAAACACAACTCCAAAATACTTTCAATAATGCCCCCAATATTCTCATTTACCCAAGACTTTAAGCTCTTTATGTGAACTTTAATACATATCACTCTACCCACCAGAATTTTCTCCATTAATTCAATGACCTCATTCATTCTCACATATTCCCCAAAACCAAGAGGATTGGGTTCAATTTTAATTTAACATATTTCTTTTACTTTGATTTATAAAAGTTGCCTATGGATTTTCTTTATTCTCCCTCCTGTTCTGCACTAGAGACTCGTCTCTTAAATAGAAAACATTCTATGTGTTCTACACCTGCTCAGAATTTTTGTTTGCATCCTATTCTAGATTTTCCAAATCATTTTGTTTAGTAAAGGACATACATTCCACTTGAAAATCCCTTCTATCATCCTTTTCTCCTAACTTGTTTATCCTTCCAATGTCTTTAAAGAGTTCCCAGCTAAAAATTCACCCAAGAATTCCTCCATTGTTAGATTGAGAGCTTCATTAATAAAGGAAATATGGCATCGTTTCCTTCGAAAATGGGACTATCTCATTTACCTCTAGAACCCTCAATTACTTTTGGATGAGACCCGAGAGGATCCAGATCACATCCCACATCACTTCTCTTACAAACACTATCATCTTCTCACCGTAACTTTTTTCCAGATGAACACGAAACCCTGACTTGAGCCTTCTCTTGCCTAGTATCCATTACTCCAAGCCAATACTATACACCTTGTTTGAGTTGGTAGGATATATATATATATGTTCCACTAGTGTGGCCCACGGAGGTTGGGGTGGTCTAATTGGTGCATACCACGATGGGGTCTTCGATTGGGGTGAAGTCGTAACAAGGTAGCAGTAGGGGAACCTATGGCTGGATCGAATCAAAAGGAAGGCAAGCTCCACTTGAGTGACTAGGGGCCTAAACTAGAGTTCTCACTTAGTTCTCACTAGAGTTCTCAAACTTATATATATATGGTAATTAAAAAAAAAAAATTATATAAAATCTCACTAATACATCAAAAACATTTAAATCCCTTTAACATATAATAATATCAAATATTAAATTTCTAATATATATATATTTTTAATTCATATAGTATATTCAACATAACATAGTTAATTACATATTCAACTTTAATTTGAGAAAATATTTTCTCAAACTCTAATTTTGTTGGGATCAATGTATAATGCAATGCATGAAAATCCAAAATGTCTATTTTTATTCCGTTTTGTTTTCTTCTATATTTAACTTTTGGTTTTAGTCTATTGAGCTTTGAACTTTGAGAAAAGTATAAATATGATAAAGGCATTAATATTAATTTATATAATTTTAATTATTAAAATATGTAGTTTTTTAATAAATATGATAAAGTCAATTTTCAAAGAAATAAATACTTTAGCAATTATTATTATTAAATTTTTTTATTAAGTTATTCTAGAAGAAGAATCTTCAGTTAACAAAACATTTGTCAATTAAAGTATTTATTTCTTTATGCCCCATTGTTATTTAGATTATTAAAAAATATTATTATTATTTTCTAAATAAATGATTTATATTTTCTTGAAATTGGTAAATATTAGTGATCTTATTTTTTTAACATAATACTATATGATGATGATGATTTACGTCAATTGAGACCAACTTTGGTCTATCGAACTTTAAGAAAAAAAATATTTGGTTTACTTTAAAATCTTGTTCATGTGCTCAAAAAGCTTGCCAAGAGGCTTTCCAAGCTCACTATAGTTTTGGCAAGTTAGGAGCTTATAAATGTTTGTATCGTAGCAAATACTATGAAACTCAGATTTAACGTGGGTGTAAGCAAGACACTATAAGAGAAAGTGATTTTCATCCTCGACGCTCATAGACTCACACATATGGCAAACCCTTTCTGCCCATGGAATTTTAGGAATAAACCAATGCCTTGTTTCACTATAGAGTTCATGAGAGTTCGTTCTAATTTTGGCAATATGAATTTTCTTCCTTGAGCTAGCTACTACCGAGAGATACCTCTGATCCTCCAAGTTAGGATTAATGGCCTCCTTATAGTAGCTTAATTTTCTCTTAACCACTAAATTTTCCTCACACCAAAATTTCTCTTTAAACTTAGAAGTAATAATATTTTTGGCATTGTCAATGTTCTGCAAAATGTCGTTTTCATTAATGCCCCAATGGTTTAACCAAGCCATGGTATCTTTACACCAACACCGCTTGAGGTGTAGTTGGTTTTGACTCAAGTTTAAAGCAATTTTAGGAAGTTTCTCGTTTCCCATGTTATTTATCTTATGTGTGTACACCAGGGACCTAGTCATAGCAATGCTCTCGATGGGGGAAAGACCCACTTCTATGAGGAGAATAGGAGAAGGCGTATTGCTTTTAATTTTTAGGTTATAAGTTATAAACCGCTTATGGATTTGCTCAATCTTCCTCCAATATTCTCTAGAAACGCTGCAGCCCCATACTTCACAACCATACAAGATAACATGGATAACAAGAGTTTCAAAGAAGAACTTCTTTTTATCCCACATGACCAGATTGATTGATTTACAGTTATTTTCAAGACCGAAATAAGCTTTCCACCCTCCATTAATCATTTTCTCAATGCTATAGTTCGAATTGAACTCGTGATGAATATCAATTCCAAAATACTTATAAGAAGCCACTTTCTCTAAGTTAATAAAATAAAGAGTATTTTTCGTTTTCTTCGATATATTCATTTATATATTTTAATTTTATACATCCTTTATGTGACATTAACATTACATTATACTTTCACTTTCATTCAATTGACAATACTTTTATACCTTCTCTCTTTAGTGAGGTAAGTGCATTCTCACAGTTTTTTCAAACATGGGTAACGTGAGGTAAGGCGTTCTCTCCTACTTTTCTTATTCTTCCATTTCACGTTAGGGGTGTC
>LPNX010496631.1:1431580-1446421 GCA_001517045.1 Pseudotsuga menziesii | reverse complement strand
GATTTACGGAAACCCAGAAAACTATTAGACCTGAGCACGGTATGGAAGAAAGGGGAAGCCATGAAAACCTGAATACCTAGATATCTTTATGTTGTGAAATGGCCAGGTTTCTCACAGTTAATTGAGGCGCAACAACAAGATCTAATCCTTCACTTCAAACGCTGTAGATAAACACAAGAACCTGTACTAGTGTAGAGGAAAACAAAACCGCCTGTAGTACTGAGGAAATGGGCAGATGCACATAGCCATTATCATTAACTGCACATAGTTCGGGGTATGGGGCTTTCATGCCTAGAGCTTTTCTTTCACGTATCTGCTCGCCGAGTGAGGCAAGCAAGCTAAGTGAGGAGACTAAGCTTAGGGTGGTTTTTTCCTTTCTGAAAAAAAAGTTTACACAAACACACAAAAAAAATTGACACTCACAAATTTATGTAAAACGTAAAATGAAGAGCATGAAAAAGGCAAGACCGTCAACAAAAATCCATTTGACGGGCAAAAATCCATTTGACGGGCAGAAGGAATTTGAAATTCCAGGCCTGCATATCCCCCATGATTGATTCAGAAGGCCAATCAGCTGGTTTCAAATTTCGTGTAAATCATGTCATGATTGATTCAAATTTCGTTTAAATACAGAAAGGCCAATACTATTCTATTGCACTTGCAGTGAAGCTAAGTTAAGTTGTTTATAATGGGAGAAGGAAAACCCCATGTAGTGGCAGTCCCGTCCTTGGCTCAGGGCCATCTCATTCCATTCCTTCAGCTGGCCAAGCTTCTCGCCTCGAGTGGAGGCTTGGCGGTTTCGTTTATAACAACCCCGGGGAATGCGAAACGTCTCCAGCCTGAGGTCGAGGGTTCAAATCTGGACATGATCCGGCTGGTATCCATTCCCATGCCTCCTATCGAGGGAGGGCCCCCGGGAATCGACAACACAGACAATGTACCCATGCACGTCGTCCCCTTGCTATTTGCTTCTTCCCACAAACTGGCGGGCGCATTCGAAGAATGGTTGCAGGATCACGGCCAGATGAATAATACTGAATATCCTTCTCCAGTCTGCTGCATCATTACCGACATGACAACAGGATGGGCTCGCCGCTCGGGTGCCAAATTCGGGATCCCCAGCGTCGTTTTCGACACTTGCGGAGCAATCGGCATGTCTATGATGCACTGCGTCTTTAACAGCACGCCGCAGAATAGCGTGCAGGACGAGGAGGATGAGTTCTTTGAGCTCTCGGAGCTCATCTTCGGCCTCAGGCTGCGCAAGTCCGAATTGACTGTCTCGTGGCGGGATCCGGATTCTCAACCCCTCTGGAATTTTCTTAGGGAGGAGATTAACGAAAGCATGGAGGGACTGGGCATAATTATTCATACGTTTTACGAGCTGGAATCCCAGGGGATCGATTACATTCGAAGCTTGACGGGGAAACCTGTGTGGAGCATTGGTCCCTTGCTTCCTCCGGCTGTTTTAGACAAGACTGGCCCGATCGATCAAGAAAAAATTAGAAGCAGCCGGGGCAATGCGGCAGATATAGATGAGGGCGAGTGTTTGAAATGGCTAGATTCTCGACGTCCGAATTCTGTGGTTTTTGTGTGTTTGGGAAGCCAATTTTTCCTCAATGAGAAACAAATCCGGGCGCTGGCTTCCGGCCTAGACGCCAGCGGGCAGGCCTTTGTCTGGTCCATCAGATGTCCTCAGGCTAATCTGAAAACTGCCTGCGACGTGGGATTGCCAGAGGGATTCGAACAGAGGACCAGAGAGAGAGGAATGATCATATGGGGCTGGGCGCCTCAGCTGCTTATTCTTTCGCACCCTTCAGTGGGCGCTTTCCTGAGTCACTGCGGGTGGAATTCTACGCTGGAGAGTATCAGCTCGGGAGTCCCCATGATCACGTGGCCCATGTTTGCAGAACAGCCCTTCAACTCCAAGCTACTGGTGGAACGTCTGGGGATAGCTATTCAGATATGTTTGGATCTGAGCGGAGTTCCTGATGAAGAGGAAGTAAGCAGAGCTGTCATCATGCTTCTGGCTGAGGAACAAGGAACGGCCATGAGAAGGAGAGCCGAGGAGCTGAGTAAGCTTGCTAAAATTGCTGTGGACAAAGAAGGATCTTCTTACATGAATTCGGAGTCTTTTGTTCAAGAAATGCAAAAACTGCACGACAATCAAGTTGCGTTCCCTGATGATACAAAGAAGAATCAACTGTTGCAGGTCTAATTAAGCGAAGGGAAGTAAAGAAACTCCAGGAAATTTCATTTTTATTTCTACCAATGACAAGAAACTATGGGACTTGTCATTGTTACGTTACAGGTTTTATTATTACAGTATATCTTTAGGTTAAGATCAACTCCAGTGGCTATTTATGTTTGTGTTAAGAGTGCTATAGCTTTATGTAGTGATTTAATGTTTGCATTAGCATACATTAATGCCATAGCTACTTTAATGTCATAGCATACATTTATGGTTAGTTAAGAGTGCAGTCATAGCTTTAGTTTGAGATTAATGTTGGACTGTATGCAATGTCAGATCTTATGTTTCAGTGTGAGATTGTCTGTTAGAAGTATTCAATTAAAAAGGTGGAGATTGTATCTAGCTGCTGTAGAGTGTTTATTGAATTTCTGTGTATAATGGTTTATAAATTAGCTTTTTAATAACTATGTAAGAATATAATTTGATTTAATTAAGTAATTAAGTGGATAGAGGTTTTTATTTGAGATTTGGGGTGGACTACAGTTTATGGTTTTTCATTTATTGGAAGACTACTGAAAGATGAAACAAAGACAAGTGTATTGTAAAGATTGATTTTATGGCAGTCACTCAAAATTCAAAATAAACAATTATAAAAAAAGAATATCTAATGTATGTTGAAATTTTATAATATATCTAATTGAAATATCTAATGTATGTTGAAATTTTGAATTTTGAGTTTAATCATAAGGTATGTTGAAATTTTAGTAGTATATCTAATTTCTTAGAAGAAGGATCATAGATATATGTTGTTGTTGATGTCCAAAGAAAACATGTAGAGGAGTTGATGTAGATTCCATTCCTCCCATTGTAAGATCCTACCCTAGAAATATCATTCCAACCATGAGATGCCATGTTGGATGATGTGGTGTAAAATTATTGGTGTGTTAAAAAAATATCCATTAATTCGTGTCTACAAAAATAAGGAATAGCCAAGTGGTGGGTTTATTGTTGGCCATTAGTGAAACAAAAATAGAGATATGAGTGTAACATTATACCCAAGGATGCTCTTAATGTAAAAGAAGGAATGTGGCTACAGAAATTGTGTGATATTCCACCATGATGTAGGATGAGAAACTAAAAAGGAGGCCATAAATTTTGGTAATAGCAAAAATGTGTATTGTTTATGAGATGGCTATGTTGTGTACGTTGTAGATTTGATAAGTGATCTTTTGATCTATGTTCAAGTGGATCTCGAAAGTTAGGAAATACCTTTGTTGGAAGATGGTCTGAGATGTATTTGATTGAACTAGAGAGTTTTCTAGAGGCATGGAGCTATTGCTTCTATGAGCGATATACCATTAAAGTCCTCGATTTACTATTGAGCCAAGAAAGTGATAGGAGATTGAAATCTTGCATGTAGCTGAGAATAAATGGATTCTAGAAACCTCAAGTTCTAGTAGCATGAAATAATATGGAGAGGTAATTTAAGGATGGTGATCCAAGTTGTTGAAGAAGAGAGTGGTTGGATTAGCATTTAATGAACTATTGTCTACCAAAGTGTAGTAAAGGTGTAATACAATTGGTGAAACCCATTAAACGGATCCATATACTTGTCCCATGGATAACTTGTTTGTCCAACATAATTCCATGGAAAATGTTGTATCCATAACGCTTATGAAGGAATTGAGAGAGAAATTGGTGCTAGTTTAGTTTCATTGATTTGTGAAAATATTTGATGTCCCCTAATGTAATGTGAATAATAATGATCCTCTTCTAAGAGATTCTAGTAATCCCTAATTGATTTTGTGAACGATGACATGGAAGCACTTGAACTAACTAAGAAAAGGTACCAATGTAGTTGATTACATAATGGTCTACATGCAAATTTGTTTTGTCCTCATCTAGGATAATACCCTTGGGGAGAGGAGTCATGAAATAGGAGAGATGTGATGATTTATTGGTGTGATTTCCATCAAATGGCCCATTCCCATTATAAGTAGCATATACAAAAGGAGGATATTATTGAAAGATCACAACATAATCAATATGAGGAGGTGTTGTGACATAATGTGGTTTGGTTGGTGATCTAGCATTATGTGAAGTGGTTTGTTGTGGAGTGAACAACAATTTTAATGATGGTTTATGGTCTAGAAAGAGTGTTGTAATTGAAAATCATGTGGAATTAAATCTTGGGTGGCTCCTATTAATCCCTATATCTTGACATTACAGTTTTTTATTATATTATTATCGTTTTTATTGGTTGTCTGAGACCTTAATTGTAACTATATGGAGATCTCGGACCTTAATTGTAAGTACACACTTATTCTTATATATTACCCAGAATATTAGTCATACATATGTGTGTGTGTGTGTGTGCAATTATTTAATAAATAAGTCCCCCTCCTTCAAGAGGCTTGAAATTTATCTCTTGTTTCATTCTCAAGACACTAGGTTACTCTTTCCTTTTGATTTTATGCTATTTTGGAAATTTGATGCATAACATTTGGTATCAAATGCATTTTAACTATACAATCATTTCCAGGATGTTTGAGACAATGAAATTTTGAGGAGCCATTTCAAGATACCTCTGTTAAAACTTTCAAGTTTTTGTTTACTATAATTTTAGAGTTATAGTTTATGGAAGTTGGAGTTTTCACTAGTCCAAAAACTAGTCTCAAAAATGTGTTCTTCGTAAAACTAGTATATCTAAAACTTGAAAGATTAAAATTGATTGCTACCTATTGAATAAAAAAGAAGAGACCTGATAGTGTTTGTGGTAAAAAATTTAGAATCATAGCTAGAAAATTGGACACATGGTAAGCCATACAAGTTCACTTGCCTGAAACTGGGACAAAACATGTTTTGGGGTTCAGTTACCATAAATTTCTCTTGGCACATCAAAATTTTATGAAAACTATGGAGTTACAAAGAAGACATACCAAGCTACAACACACCAAATTTTAATATTTATAGGAGTTGAAATTTCATGGGCACATCATGAGAATAGATGGCTCACAAGGAAACCTATAAATAAGGGGTTTGAAAGGTATGTTAGCTTCAAAAATTTTGATTCTTTTCTATTTTATTTAATCCCTCGAACTAGTTTAGGGTCTTTCCTCCATATACTAGCGTTACCATTTAAGTTAGAGATCGCCATTCTACCTTTCATGTCGCTTGAGTAAACATAAATCTCGAAGTACTAGCTCATGCTTAGTAATTGTGATTTTGCTCTTTCCCTTATCTTTGTATCCATGTCAAATTTTGTTGGTCTTATCTTTTTTAAATCCCCTACTAGATGGTATCTATATTTCCTCTTCTTTTTTGGTGTTGATTTCTCAGTTTTGTCTTTCTTATAAATTCCAGTATTAGTTTACTTTTTATTAGAGGGATTATTGCAACTATATGTTTCATCACTTCAAGTTTCATAAATGTGGGGTTTCCTTTTTATGGAATCCATTCCATCATTGCTAGAGGTTTGAAACTTAACTTTATACCTTTTCATTTCAAATAAATTATGCAAGAGGACTTCAATTAATTCTTGTTGTTCCTCCTGTGCTTTCATTAGATTTTCATTATCTGCTTTATAGCTTGGTGACTTGGCTATTAAGATTCTCATAGACTCAATTACTTATGAAGGGGTCTCGTTTTCACAATTTACATGTTAATATCTACCTCCATATGGGCTTCTGTGGTGTGCACATTAAAATTTTGTCGAGGGTTAGGTTCCTCTTCTATGTTAACAAACATTGTTTTAACTCTTTTATTATATCTACTTGTACAAAGAAACTATTAGTTGTTAGCTTTATTGACATTTAGAATTGCTAGAGCCCAAGAGGCCTAAGTATTGTAACCTACAACTTTGATATCATATCTAATGTACCCAAAATTTACTAACTAAAAAAAAATTGAAAGGCATGATAATTCTCTATGCCTAAATTTGCCTCAAAAATATATCATATATTTGCTTAGTAATGCATGTGGATGGTTATTGCTTAGTAATACATGTGGATGGTTATCATTTATGTAGATGTAATATTTTTTTATTTTAGGATAGATGGTTCTTTCTAGGCGTCTCTACATATTTAAAAATAAATTGTGCCTTAAACCTATCGTCATAATGTTGTCTTCATTGATTTGGTTCATATGCTTTACTAGCGTTACAAATGTTTTTGTAATAAAATGGTCGAGAATAATACCCTTGATTCTATACTTAGCCACATTTAATATACAATTGCAATGATATTTTACCATACAATATGCATATAGACTTTTGCAAGATAAATTAAATAGTAACATTACTAACCATACCATCCTTTGAAATATTCATTTAAGTGTTGGTGAGTGTTAAATGGTAAAAGTAGTGTTCATAGTCCTCTAATAACTTGGTAGTTTGTTTATTTATAGACCCTTGTAGAGTCAAATTGTTACATCCATGCACCTCACCCCTGTCCAAGAGGTTGGCCTGGGCGCCCATGTGGGAAAACAGATGTTCAGTTGGCAAGACTTGGCAAGTGATACCTTGGCCAAGCGACATAATGATAGAGGAGCACGTAGACCGAGTATGATCGTGCTCCCACAAACGAATCCCACACACAAGCCTTAGAGCTTAGCAAGCCCAAGGGTGCAACACCTTAGCACGTTGACGGTTGGTAGCATGATGGAGCCCGAGCGCTTATGGGATAGACATACCTTGGAAGGATCCCAAACAAACGACACCAAATGATGACACATTCCTTAGGAAGCGTGCCCGAAAACCACATTGTTCGTGCGGGAGTTGCACTTGTGGAAGCGTTTAGTCAAGCGGAATGGCATTGGACCGATCGCATGTAGAAGGTGCACCCAACACCACAATACGAGGGAATTCAGAAACACACAGAGGAGGACGCCTACGGAGGCAGCGACTGACGACCCAACTGACGACTCCATGCATACCATCGACAAGATGAAATGCACGTGCATGGGGGAAGTGGACCACCGATGGGAGAGAGTGCACCGATCCTAAGCTAGCATGGGCGCTAAGTGAAGGGGTGTGCTCACTCATGCGACACATATAAAAGGCTAAGGAAAATGATGAAGAAAGGCATCGAAGTTTTGGAAAGCAAGAACAAGAGGCTAACATGAGTGTGTTCTATGGAGGCTCTCCAAGTTCCGCAAGTCACTGGAATAATTCTCTAAAACAATTGGATCAGGGACACAACAGATTTATGGGAGTAACATATTGAAAATATAGCACTCCAGGTGATTCAACAACACAATGGCAATTTCGGCAACATCAACCGAAGAGGGGTAGCAATATTCGATAGTCACGAAGTTGGGCGACCTAGGCGGTGTCAACTGAGTCTTCGTTGTAAACTAGTATTCTAATGTGTTTACTGGTTGGGTGCATACTAGGAGGCTTGTCGGTTCAGTAGCTCGACCATTGTAATATAGTTACACTTTATAAAATATTTATGGGGTTTGCTGGTTGGGCACCCCACCCATACTTGTCTCTTGTTTTACTTGTATTTATGTCGATGAATGTGAACTGCTTATTTACTTGATGTGATTGTGTAAACAAAGCTAATAAATAAAATGTGCTCAGTAAACAAGTGTAAGAGATAAGTGTTCAGTTAAAAATTCAGCATGGTAGGTTTATGCGTAGTCTGTTGGAGTGCGCTCGGGTTGGTATTACCCTCGGGAGGATTTTAGGTGGTGCCAAACACCGCAATAGATCACATAAAAAGTGGGCGTTTGTTCTAACAGTGACAAGTGGTATCAGAGCAGCAACATAACTCTTCACTTGGAAACTAGTTGGTATCAAGGACTTAGCGAACTTGGAGAAGTGCAATAAGGTTCAACTTGGTGGTCACTGAAGGTTTTTGAGCGTCTCAAGAAGGAACGCGTTGAGTCGTAGGAGCCATAGAAGGGGGTGTTGTCGGATTTGCAGTAACCCAACAGTTTGGGCAACCGGTGGACGAAGCGTCGAACGGCGGGCCGCTTGGAATCTTGACACCGAGGTGAGCAAAGAGCTCGATGTAAGATCTCGAGGGTTGTTTGTTGGGACGCCTCCACCACAGACGAATTTGAATGATTTCAACAAAAGAGGTGTGCTTCAGTTGGAAGAAGCGCTCTTTAGAGCGCCCAAAAACATCGCTTAGGACACGCTCATAGAGAGTGTGTCCTCCTCAAGTAGAACGCACAAAGGACGCATCTAGGGTGCACTCAAGTAGAGAAACCCATGACAACACATGTCTGAAATTAGTGCTCCATAGAGTGCCCAAAAGTGCACTCAGGAGATGCTCATGGAGACCACTCCATCATAACATGTTCGGTAGAACGCACTCTAGTAGGACACTTAGAAACATTCTTGGGTTGCGCTTAGGTGGAAACAACGTGCTCAGCACGTAGCTTCTACAGCAATAGAAAAGCGTATGATGGGTACGCTTAGGAGAAAGTGCTCCACAAAGGTGCGTCCACACTTTAACAAAATGGCCGAAGGTACGCTTTGTTGGAAGAATCGTTCTACACCAGCAAGAGCGCCCAGGAAAAGTGCACTCAGGAGACGCTCATTTAAAGCGCTCCATCACAACGTGTCCAATAGAACGTGTTTCGATAGGAGATCAGGACTGTGCGCTTAGGGTGCATTCAGGCAGAGCGACCCATAGTAGTAGTGCACTCCGACTGACAATGTTTGTAGAGCATCTAAGGAGGAATGCTCAAGGTGCGCTTAGGTGAAGCCCTCCATAGAGGTGCATATGGAGAGGCTTGCTACAATGGAACGACTGAAGAAGAGACTTGGTGTTTGAAGCCCATGGGTGATGTTAGTCGGATGTCACTTGGAAACATTCAGCATTGGTGTTTCCTTGGCTAGGGCCATCACCTCTTCTTTATGCAGAAAGTAAGCCAATGAAAGCATAGTCTAACCGAAAGGATGATCCATGATTTGTCTTGGAAAACCACTTGGTTGGGTGTCGCATAGGTGACAAGGAGTTAAACGAAGGAAAAACGTGTGACAAGAAGGTTCGGTAAGCTTGGGAAAGCATGCCGGAAAAAAAGTTCCTGAAAAACAAATGTTTCCAAGGAGGGCGTTGGTATCCAAAGAGCATGGAAGATTAGGTGTGGTGCTAGTAGCAACATCGCGCATACTTAGCCGCAGTGAATTCAAACGAAGCAGAATAGTGCATACGGGATGACCGTCAGTAGCGTGGAAAACTACCACAAAGTGTTGTTAAGCGAATGTTCAGCAGACAAAGACAATAGCACAATAAGACAAAAGGTTCATTGGAGAAGAACTGAACCAAAGACAAACGAAGATGGCTTGAACGACCTTGTCAGAAGCATTGGAAAAAATGACAAACTGCTTGCAAGAGTTGGATGGCTTATTGCAGAACCCGTTCTAGGAGCATGTTAGAGGTGTATTGAAGGGTTCTACAAGGGAAGGCACAGAATCCACCAACAGATTGGAAAACCAAGTAGTTGCAGAAACACTTTGCAAAACATTTGGAAGGGTGTCGAGCATGGTTGCAACGAAGGTTTGGGAAGAATGATTGGTGTAGATAGCTCATAAGTTGGCAAGAGAGAAGTATTTAGAAAGTTTAGTTGTGAAGACAATCAAGGAATTTTCCATCCAGGAAGGCATACTCCAGAGGCTTAGTCAAAATCTTGACGACCAAAATGACCAAGGTAGAATAAGTCTTGGAGACGAGCAAAACAAGAGATGGGATTTTCAACAGAGTTTTTCGTTGGCAGGAAGTCAAGTCAAAGTGGCCAAGGATGTCAAGGGGAAGGAAACACCTTTGGAAGAAGCATCAGAATATTGCGACGATCATCTTATCAAGGGATTTGTCAGACTTATCCCGCAGACCAATATGACTGTGGAAGACCAACTAAAGTCTGCTATTTTTTAAGACGTAGAGTTGGTTGTCACTCTATGCAAGCTTGCATCGAGTCCTCAACGAAACCGGGTGCAGCAGGAAACAAAATTTGGAACAGAAAACTTTCCTAACCAAGGAAAGGATGGAGAGGAGACTCAACCACTCTTTGTTGGGGAGTAGGATGAACAAGCTTCGTAGGAAGCAGAAGCAACATTCGAGAAGGAAATGGAGCTTACCATTGGAAAAGTGGAACACGATGGATGGCAACGTCAGTTTGTTTTTTATCCAAGATAAGGGATGAACGAGTTGGATCATTGCCTGTGACAAAATCAGAGAGACCAAAGGCACCTCGCGGAAGGTTTCCTTAGACAAATGTAGTCGAAGCAGTGTAGAAGCACACAACAAGAGAAGCGATGGGGCATTGCAACGAAATGTCTAAGTAAATGGACAATTCAAAAATGAACATTGCAGAATATTTTTTTCCAATCTTTGACAGGTTGTGGAGTACATCAAAACACAAAAGGAAACCCAATTTAGACATAAGGAAGTTTTTTCCTATGAGTTGGGTGGATGGTTGGATTAGCTACCCAACTAGTCTAACTTTAGGGGAATGCAACGAATGGAGGTTTTGATGAATAGAATAAATATTGATGTTGTACTAGGTGGAAGGCACAGTAATTGAGCCATGAGGGACTACTAGAGACTCTCAGCTATGACAGTCAATTGTGGATCATCCAGAAGCGACAGTCATGAGCAACGGTTGTAGCATGTTCCTAAGGACAATAGTTACTTGGGACATTGTCGATACAAAAACAAGCTTAAGCAGGGAAGTTGTTACATCCATGCACCTCACCCCCTCCCAAGAGGTTGGCTTGGGTGCCCATGTGGGAAAACGCATGTTCGGTTGGCAAGACTTGGCAACTGGTACCTTGGCCAAGCGATGGCACAATAGAGGAGTGTGTGGCCTGAGTATGAGGGCAATCCCACAAACGAATCCCACACACAAGCCTTGGAGCTTGGAAATCCCAAGGGTGCGGCACCTTAGCATGTTGACGGTTGGCATCACGATGGAGCCCAAGAGCTTGTGGAATAGAAGTATCTTGGAAGGATCCTGGATGAATAACGCTAAACGACAACATCTTCCTTAGGAAGCGTGCTTGGAAACAACATTGGTCACGCAGGAGCTGCGCTTGTGGAAGCCTCTAGTTAGACAGAAGGTCATTGGATCGAGCACTTGTATAAGGCGCACCCAAAACCACAATGTAAGGGACTTCAGACACACACTGAGGAGGATACCCGAGGAGGCAGCGACCGACGCCCCAGTTGACGACACCATGAGGACCATCACCAAGATGACACACACGTGCATGGGGGGAGGGGACCATTAACAAGACAGAACACGCTGACGCTGAGCTAGTGTGTTCGCTAAGTGAAGGGGTGCACCCACCTTTGGGGTCGTGCTCACTCATGCGATGCCTATAAAAGGCTAAGACAAATGATGAAGAAAGGCATCAAATTTTTGGAAAGCAAGAACAAGATGCCAACGTGAGTGCATTCTACAAAGGCTCTCCAAGTTCCGCAGGTCACTAGCATAGTTTGCTAAAATGGTTGGCTTAGTAACACACCATGTTTGTGGGAGCAATGACTTGGCAAGCTAGCACTCCAAACAATTCAGCAACACAGTGGCAGTTTCAGTAGCAGCAACCAAGGAGGGTAAGCGACAGTCGACAATCACAGAGTTGGACACCCTAGGAGGGGTCAACTTGTCTTCATTGTAAACTTGTATTCCAGTGTGTTTGTTGGTTGGGGGCATACCAAGAGGCTTTTCGGTTCGGCAACTCCACCATTGTAATACAATTACATTTTATAAAAGCATTACGGGGTTTGTTGGTTGGGCACCCCACCCATACTTGTCTCTTTTTTTACTTGTATTTTTGTGGAGGAATGTGCACTGCTTATTTACTTGATGTGATGTGATTGTGTAAATGAAGATAATAAAGAAAATGTGCTAAGTAAACACGTGTAAGAGATAAGTGTTCAATTAAAAATTATTACCCTTATGCCTTAGGTGTAGTCCACTGGAGTGCCCCTAGGTTGGTCTTACCCTTGGGAGGCTTCTAGGCGATGTTGTACACTACAACAAACCGCAAAAAAATTGGGCGTGTGTTGTGGCTATGACACAAATAATGTAAATGGTAATTGTCATAGCAACTAAATATTGTTTTTCTCGATATCATTAACTACATTGGGGTTTCTATGTCTATACATAGGGAACCTGATAAGGGTTCTACCCTATTGATTTATTATGACTGTAATTTGGATTACTTCGACCTTTTGTAAATTTTGCGTTACTTCGGTAAAGAGCTATGACATTTTGTGTTGAATTTTTTAAGTAGTAAATTATTTATACCATACCGATTTAAAATCAGTTTTATAGTAACTATTCATGCCATTGTTGTTAATTTTATCTTCACATGTATTTATAAAGTGTTAATATTTTATATTGAATTTAACTAATTTTTTAAAATGTTATATTAAAATTTCATTATCCCAATTGCGAAAATCAAGTGATTTGTCTTAAGTATTTCAAATAGAAATTTATGGAACTTCCCTCTCGAGCAGGAAGGGAGAGACCTATATTCCAAACAATCATCCAAAAATAGAATTTAAATCTAACTATTTCTCATTCTATCTAACAAAATACATGCCCTGTAGGTAGGAAAATGACCCTTATCCTTATTATGTGCCAAATTGATGTTTACCTAAAAGAAATAAAATAAAATATACCTAAAAACATTTTAAAATGCAAGATTCAAATAAAAATTTAAAAACAAAAAATAAAGACTTAACCATGTACAAAAATACATGGACAAGAGCATAGGGAATCATTCCATGGCCAAGGAAGGGATGCAGGTACAACCCATTCACCCTCGTTTCCTATAATGTATCCTTGTGGTGGTTGAACTGGGATTTTTGATGTTCCTGAACACTCACAATCTTGTTGAATCATTTTTTTGTTATATTTAGAAGTGTTGCTAGCTTGGTGGGCTTTTGTGCAGGGAGAATACCTAGACTATTCTCCCAACCAATAATCTGAATTGAATTATATTTAAAAAATTACAATATTCAAATATATTTAAAAATTACAACGCTGAAATATATTAAAAGGATTACTCTGTAACTTATTGAATTTCACCATATCCTACGATTAGTGCATGAATTTGGTGGACCTTTTAGATGCAACTACTTTTTTTAAAAATTGATCATGTTTATGCCATAACTTTTTCTTTTCTCAACCATTTCATATAAAATTATATGCTGCACTACTAGATACTGACCTCTACACTCTATAAAAAATCCAATCCATCATCATTACATTAAGACCTTGAAACACTACGCTAACACTTGCGTACTAATTTCGAGATCTCATCACTTAGATAATTTTAAAAAATATTTAAAAGTAATAATTTTGTTTTGAAAAAATAATGTCACACTAGTACTATTTGTTATCTACATGTTTATCGATTTTCGTATATTGATTTCATCATTCAAGAACTGAAAATATGCACTAACATGGACATATACCTTATCATTTGTTGAGAAAATAAAATGTCAATGTTCAAAAAAATCAAAATTTAGCTAATTGTGAACATTTTCAATAACTATTTAATTTATATATTTGGAGGTGATTTAATTTTCTATGTTTTGTATTTTTTACTAGAAGCAAGATTCATTGTGTAGGTATGTCAAAATACCCATGTAAGCTTAAGGATATGTTTTTTAATTATGTTGCATCTAACATGTAAAAGGACACTATCATTAGCTTTCACTCGGCTTTCTCACTCTAATTGAGTGGCTTTTAGAACTATTTATTCATTGTTCCAAGATTTACAAGATCTCTATAAGCCCCGGGTGTTCAGGTTTGGAGTACTACTTAAGATTGGAAATGAATATGCTCCTTCCTGGTTCCCCCAAATGATGTCCCAAAAGCATAATGTTTCCATTTTTCAAGATTGAGAGTGATGAATTCACATGTTGTGAAGTGGATTCATGGAATTTGATTTGTGTGCATAGCCGAGGGTAATGATAAATTATTTAACCTGCTCAATTATCTTAGAGAGTTTAGAGAATCATGTACTCCAGCAGCCAGCCTTCGACATAACCAGTCCGAAGTTTGATGCCAAATTTTGTGAACATGACTCATGAATCACTTTCCAAAATCAACGTACCACCAAGTTACTAACTCAAAACTCAGATAGAGTTGTCAAATATGTTATGAATTGCTAAATACATTGTGTACAACATCAGATTCTAGACCTATACTTCATAACTAAAACAACAATAGTGTCCTTCTCCCACATGGTCATGATTCATCCTCTTTTCAACATGGTTGTTCAAGTTGCCTTATCTAGTTATTAAAACATAATTTGTTTAAAACTACCACACCATAATGACATATTGTAAGCTTTAATCCTTCAAACAATAATTAAAGAGTACTTAAAATATGAAATTACATATAAAAGTGAGTTTTAAAATAAATCTAACTTCTAACAACATGGACATAAAGGGATGTTACATGTGTCTACTATATCAAGTTCTCTTTCATATTGTAAATGTTTGATCTAATACTTGGTACACATTATCAATATATTTATACACAATTATTTTTATTTAAAGAAAATGTTATTTCTTATTTTTAAATTATAAAAATATATATTAAAAATAAAATACTTTTTTGTTTATAATTTTATAACTATATAAAAAACAAATTTCAATGATATTGTTTTAAAAAATTAAATT
>LPNX010496631.1:1406391-1430955 GCA_001517045.1 Pseudotsuga menziesii | reverse complement strand
TATATATATTCGTATCATAATATGTATATATAATCGTATATTATGATACACTCTCTATATATAGCATTTCCTCGCATTTCACACACAAAAGATAGATTCTTCATTCATTAAATTAACATTAAAATTATCATGAAATGGATTCATAAATAGGCTAATGGAATTTATACTTCTTCAATCTGTAAAATTATCATTAAATGGATTACTATATATACTTGTGGATTTATATTCTTTATCATTAATTGGATTCCTATATATACTTGTGGATTTATACTCTAAAGAATTTATATGTAAAAAATTGCATAAGACGAAATGAATAGCCCTAAGAAAAAAACTGTCGACTAATTTTCGTTCATGGATTTTATATTTTAACAATTTTTAATTCAAAACAGTTAACATAAGCTTGAAAATCCATCTATGTAAGAATTATGAAAATTTAATTTTAAATTTAACATAATCATGTAAAGTAAATATTTTAAATTTAACATATAAACATGTGTATGCAATTCTGGTGGCGTTGGGTAAGTTCAAATACTTCAAAATCCATGAAATTTATAAAAACTACCACTTTGATCCATAAAATTATGTTTAGTATTCATATTTCTACCAAAATTATTACCATAAATTTTAAATAAAATAAATCTTAACTATTTTAATAAAGATTAACTTACTAAAATTCAAAATAACAAATAATATTCAAAATAACAGATAATATTGTGATTGACAAATAAAAATAGCTTTAAATAATATTTTACAGTGCAGCATTTAAAATGTTGTTATTGCTAAAATATGAAGCAATGAATCTAATAAAAAACAACACAGATTATCTCCCCTTCTAGAAGGGAAACGGTCCAATAATATTAAATAAAGTAACAATGGTCGAAAGTTTCCCAAAAGCTCATTGATTACAAAATGTAGTCATTTTCTTCCACTGTCATACTGAGCACAGTGCAAATAAAAAAGACAAATGAAGGGCACCTATCATGAATATAGACATTACATCAAACCATTCAAACTATTCAATCATTTCAAGATTATCTTCCCAAAAAGTGACAAATAAATGCTCCAGCTCTCATGAATAAAGACATTACATCAAAGCATTGAATCAATTCAAACCTTTCTTGACAGTGAAAATTATCTAACCTGCTATGCAATATTTAATATTCTCACAACAACATTACATTCCATTGGATTGGATCTTATTACATTCCATTGGATTGGATCTTAAAGTGTTGAAATTCAACACCCACAGCATTAAATATGCTCCAATAGGCTAGATATTGATAGCCCACGCTCATAATTATGAAGCTGATGAGAGTGAGATCAAATACAAAAGGGAAGAGTAATGATTAGAGGTCTTAATTAGTTAAGGGGAAAAGAAACGACTTAACCTAATCTAATCGTTATGAGCAACCACCTCAACGTTTTTGAATTACCATTGACGGGGATCGGAAAATTAGGTCGACGTATAAGAGCAACCACGTGAAGGTTTTATGAATTTGATGCAGCAAGATTGGAGCCTTGGTTTTGTTGTGGGCTGTTGAAAGTACCATCTGGATTAATATTTAGGCAAAAGTTATTTATTGAGCTGCAAATCATTTAATGTGGCTGCAGCAGGCTTGATGACTATTGGATTTCGAACAGCTCAAGATCCAACTATCATCAAGCTTACTGCAATAGCATTAAATGCTTTGCAGCTCAATGGATAGCTCTTGCCTAATATTTATCAATCTGAATGCGACTTTTTTGTGAGTTAGCAAACACTCTTTAACAACAATTTCTACTTCTGTCCTTTTAGAATCTTTTTCTGTTCTTCATATCTTTTATTAACAAGAATAATTAATTATAAATATTTTTTTTCACTTTTTGTGGAAAATAATAATTAAAGCATTTTTCAACAAAAAGTAATAATAAATTATTAATTTCAAGTGCATTACATTTATCCTAAATAAGTTTAACAAAATCAATATATATCAATATGAACATCAAGATCAATATATATCAATATGAACAAAAATTGTACTCACAAGTTTGTATATTCTTACATCATTGAATTAGTGGTTGTTACAGAAAATGCATCCACGAATTTGCACTTCTTGATGGACAGAAAATACATTCACTAAAAAAAATGTAAATATAAACAAATCACATATGACTGCCTATTGTCCTCACTTATTAGGCTAATAAATACTGATTAGCCTAATAAGTTTTAACTTAACATAGATCACTAATAACTTTAAAAAAAATGGGAATAGACAAGTGAGATTAGCCTAATAAGTTTCTAACTTAATATATATCACTAATAACTTTTAAAAAATGGGAATAGACAACTAGGATTGAGTTACAACTCAGATTACACTTAGCCCTCCATTACTTATTAGCTAAGATGTTTGAATTTAATATACACTACTAAGATTATAAAATTAAAAATTTGATTTTGTATTTTATATTATTTATTTAAAATTTGATTTTGTATTTTATATTATTTATTAAAACTAGATTAAGAATTTAAATTAAAGCTAAATAGATTCATTTTTTCTTAAATTTTTTTTTTATAAACTAACGTAAAAATACAATTATATTTTATTATTGAAAATTCTCACTTATTACTTTACTCTAAATATAATAACTACATTGAATATTCTTTTTACTCATTTCATTTAATATATATATAAAACAACTCCTATTCCTTTTGAATAAAAAAGTAAGATTGCAAAATGGAAAAGAGAATTTTCCAAAAAAAATGTCATAGTCACTTAAGGGTATGTTGCAGGGTAAACATATATTAACAATTAGAGTTGCATATCAAATTATATGCTTAAAAAATAACTTTAATGTACAAATACTTTACAAAGATAATAATAAAATATGTGAAATTTTAATATGAAAAAAAGCTTACCAATAAAGAACATCATATGTGAAATTTCAATATAGGAAATAAAATATTGGCATTTTAATATGGGAAATACTTTATAATAAAAGTAGATTTTAATATGGGAAAACTCTATAATTAAACATGAAATAAAATATTGGAATTTTAATATGGGAAATACTTCATAATAAAAGTAGATTTTAATATGGGAAAAGTGTATAACTAAACATGCCTTAAACATGTCTTATGGTTACAAATCTTAAAAATAATATTTATCTAATAAAATCATTATTAAAATTAGAAATCTTAAAAATAAAATATGATTGAAAATAAGACATATGTGTTTATTTTGGGAAGAAGACATTTGTCACTCTTGAACGGTTTAGGTGGCACACTATATTTAATTCATACCTAACAATAGATTTTATTTTTCCATATATAGTTAAAACGTTATAAATGTCTCTAAAGGAAAATGATGAGTTAATGAACTATGTGAAGATGGATGGGACCACTCAATAAGACCCTTCTTAACATTATCCACCAAACAATCAACTCACAATTAAAGATCCTTTTGGAATGGTAAGTACTCACTTAATTTGGTAAAGACTTGCAAAACATTTTTATATTCATTATTTATTATTATAATTTGTTTATATTAATTATTTATTATTATCAAATGATTTGAAAGAGACTTGCAATTACGTATGAGACAAGACATGTTGTCTAGAAACCACTTAAAGAAAGGTTACTAGTTTTTTTGGGAAATATAAAAGTACAAAACCTCTACCATTTTGTTAATTGCATTGTGGTATATTTTCATTAAAAAAAGAAATTCATGTTTTTTTTACACAAGATTATATTTATATTTGGTTTCATGAGTTTTGTTTTTATTTTTATAAGAAATATATATCCTAAGCTTGTTATCATATCATTTAAAATTTAAGTTTTTTTACATAAGATTATATTTATATTTGGTTTCATGTGTTTTGTTTTTTCTATAAGAGTTATACATCTTAAGCTTGCTATCATATCATTTAAAGATTAAGGGGGACCAACTACTTTGTTGTCCAACTAAAACTTTAATAAATAACAAAAACATGCCCACTTCAAAATGACTTGCTTGCCCTTCCAATCTCCAAAGCACAAAAAAAAAATCTCAAAATGTCATGCATGACAATAAGAAACTATAGTTTATTTTATTTTTCTCATAGAATAAGCTTGAGGTTGAGTAACATTTATTTCGTTCACTATTATATTTTAATTTAAATCAAAGTGTATGTGAGAAGATATCTCCAACTTGGTATTGCATAAAGAAAGTTTCATAAGTTGGTATGTGTTGCATAATATCTTCTAAGAAAAATATACTTTTTGTAAATGTTAAACACAAAACTTTACTATTTTATAAAACATCAATTCAATTTTTTTTTTAATTTTTAAACTTAAAAAAGTAAAATATTGTATATTTCTAGTGATATTGTGGAGATGAAAACATTTATTCAATGTTTGGTTTTACAAAAATATATGTATTGCTAAATACATAGTGGAATAATCATATTCATGAAATGCACAAGGAACAATATTTTATTAGTGATGGTTTGACTACCATGTCCAATGATGATGTGGGCATTGATGTTAAAGAGATGGCATATATAACTCCATTTTCCAGTCAAATATAGGGACTTAGTTCTTACTCTTCCAGTAAATTTCATGGTGTTTCTTAAGCCACGAATATTCATTTACTATTTAGAAGTACCTTGATAGTAAAATGACATTTTATTATAAACTTAATTTAGAGTAGTGTGCAAATATGTGTGGACAATTAAATCTTTTTTGGAGAAGCAAGTGCCAAATATACTTTGAGGAACATAGGGTATGAAGGATAGATGTTGAATACTATGCCTATTTGTGGTATTTTAATGTTTTTGTTCATATAATGCAAGTAGGTTGAGTTATATTTTCAAGCTAGAGATGCATATAATGTAACAAGTGTGGTTTAGATGTGGTGTGATTATGTAGCTAATCTAAGCTTTAAAGTATGGTAAATGGTAGTTAAATTTAAATGTTCTTTGAAACGTGAACGGGGATAAATATCTTAAAATCCATGCTTTAACAAATTTGTATGCCTATATTTTTTAGTGGCTTTGAATGTTTTAAATTTTAAAGCTAATATAGAAAGGCTTGCCAAATTTGATATTTTATGCATAAAAATTTTGGCTGCTTGCCTATAGGTTCACTTTTGTTAATTTTTGTTTGTCTATGATACAATTGAATCCTATAGGGTTTTACATTTTAGAAAGCTTGCATATAATATATCCTATGATATGTTGTGTCTTACTATGTAACAATGTCCTAAAATATATGATTTTCAAGTTATTTGTAATGCTTTATAAGTGATAAAATTTTAGCGAACATGTATAATGATTTTTACTATAGATGTAATTGTTTTTTTTTAGCCTTTTCTTTTGTTTGTGTGTTGTTTTGTCAGTTTCATATTATATTTTTTAATGGATATACTACAAAGCTTCCTATTATTATATATGCAATTGTCTTTTTTAGCTTTTTCTTTTAATTATGCATTGTGTTATCAATTTCATATTTAATGAATATATTAGAAAGCTTCTTATTATTCTTATTGTTATTGTTGTTCATTATACATATTATGCTTCGTATATATATAATTAATTATAGGATGTTAATTTATTAATGAGACTGCTAATTTATTATTGGATGGTTTGAAATATAGCTCTCTTTTTTACTTGATCAAAACCAATTCAGTTCTTTCTTTTTATTGTACCATTTTGCAATTGCTAGCTTAAAACCTGTGGTGCCAAGAAAATGAGGGACAATTATAGGCACAACGACGTTGAGTATGTATGACCCACTATGCTTTTGCACCAGCATGGGTAATTAGGTTAACGTGTCAGACAAACCACATGAAGGTTTTATTGGTCTACTGCCCTAAGATAAGACTTCATGAGGGTGTGCAGCAGCCACGTCCCGTTGAGGATGAGAGCACCGACGATCATTATGAACCTTAAAACATGTTCTTAGAGCGATCTACGTGGATGGATTGTGCACTGCCAATTGACCCCAAAACCAAATTATTTAAGCAGTATCTACACAGCTACTGTGTTGAAGATTTCAGATTCTCAGAAGCATTAACCGTAATGGAAGGGTTTGCAAACATTCGTATTGTAACATGTCTGCTGGCATTATTGTCTCTAACGAAATCAGCTTGCGCAACACAGACAAACCCTAGCAAACCGAGGGTATCCGCCATTTTCATATTTGGAGACTCCACTGCAGATCCTGGCAACAACGATGGACTTGCAACGGTTTTCAAAGCCAACTTTCCTCCATATGGGAGAGATCTTGCGGATCATAAACCCACTGGTCGATTTACTAATGGAAAATTAGTAACAGATATTTTCGGTATGACTCAGAAGGACAACTTCGTGAACTTCGTGATCTGTAGAATAAAAACATATGATAGCTTAGTTGTAATGTGACTTACAAAGGGATAGTATTATGAATTCTGGGAATGTTGGATTTACAAAGGAATAGTAATGTCTGTCTTAAATTAAAACACAACAATGGTGGATTAGACTGATACTGTTCTAAAGTTTTTGGGGATGTAGTAGTTGAAGTTTGACTGATTATAGTTGCTAATGATGTTCAACTGTGTACAGCTGGTTTAGTAGGTCTTCCTGATTTACTGCCAGCATACTTGGATCCCCAATTCCAAGGACCACAACTACTTACAGGCGCCAGCTTCGCTTCTGCTGCAGCTGGATACTATGACTCTACCTCACTCTCTCTTGTTAGTATATCTTCTTTCACACATCTCATTTCAGAGTTTTGATTTCCAGTTCTATAATTCTCCTGACCTTTAATCTGTGCAGAATGTTCTAACTTTGCGGCAACAAGTAGAGAATTTCAGGCAGTATAAAGCGAAGCTTGCGAATATGATAGGCGCCGCTAATGCCAGCAAGATTATATCAGGAGGCTTGTTTGGGATAAGCATGGGAACTAATGATTTTGGCCTTAATTATTATGCGAATCCCATTATAAGGAAAATATATACTGTAACGCAGTTCCAGGATCTTCTTCTACGCTCTCTCTCGGAATTTATACAGGTGATATATTGTATCGTCAATGTAAATATAAATGGTAATGCAAGGAATTTATTTAATTCGGCATGGTCTATAAATTCATGGTTGAACTTCCTTTGTGATAGAGCATCTACACAGAGGGCGCCCGCAAACTTGCTGTTATTGGCGTTCCTCCTTTTGGCTGTTTACCTTTCGAAATTACGCAGCAGAACTTGATCGGTAACACATGCGTTGAGAAGTTTAATGATGTTGCGGTTTCTTTTAATCGGAAGATTTTGTCGTTAATAGAGAAGCTAAGGCCAAGATTTCCTGGCCTTAGAATGGCTTATATTGACATATATGATAAGCTGTTTGATATCATACAGCATCCCACTGTATATGGTAATCCCTTACTTTGTCCTTGTAAAATTATTAAAAAAATTTGTATATTAAATTTTTTGAAATATTATTCTGTAATGGTTTATGACAGGATATATTCATTTTAAAAAGATCTACCAAGTAACCAAAGGATCAAATTTTTTAACATCAAATCTGTCAAACCCTTTTTTAAATAGAAATGTAGAGTAAATGTGATTATGGTTCTAATTTGTGATTTTAAAAATATTTTAAATCTAATTTGAGCCAAAATATTTAGTTGAATGTGATAGTTTTAAAATGATCTAAAAAACTTATAGATTCTTTATATTTCGTTAAAGTTGTTAGTTTTAAAATGACTCAAAGAGCTAATAATAGGTTATTCTCTCCATCTAAATGATAAGACTGGCTTATTACTAAACTTGTTAAAGAGATGAAATAAGACCAAGCTAATCTTATTGATCAGAGATTCAATTTCTCATCAAGAATTAGAATTAGGCCGAGAATCAGGATACATTCTGGTCCAGGAAAGGGAACTTCCATAGAATGATCTCAGGGTATAATTGAAAATGAAGTTTTGACTTTGTACATGCTAGTAAATTAGTAATTTCATTCAATTAGACATGTTATTTTTATAGCATTTTATTATTTTTTATAAAGAACATCTGTCAGCTTTAGGATGAACACTAAAGGACTTACACATCTCCATCTATTGGACTATAGAATGAGCGTCTTACCAACAACTAATCAAATGTTTTAGGTAGACACTTTATCTATCTTCATAATCATCTATTAATAAATCTTAAATCCAATATTGTTATCGTGAAGAGTAAAGTGAAATATCTACCCAAACCAGATTGATTCATCATAAATCATAAGCCAATCCTAAAGAGTAAAGTGAATTGATACATCATCAACCAATCTTGAAGAGTATAAACCAATCCTGAATATATGAACAGTAAAGTGAATTGATTCAATAAACCAACACTGAAGAGTAAAGTGAATTGTCCACCCAAAACAGATTGATTCATCCTAAACAATTGCACAATGACATTCCAAACAATTTAATACAAAATGTAATCAATATTATTGATTAACTCCCCCATTAAGAACAGATATCTGGAGATAGACACATCCTTAGATTTCCCAAAAGTTAAAAAGGGTGGCTTTTAGTTCGTTTCATAATCTATTGTGTTTTTGTTTTGTGGGTGCAGGGTTTGAAGAAGTGAGGAAAGGTTGCTGTGGAACAGGTTTGGCAGAGTTAGCTTATTTGTGCAACTCCAAAACCCCAACCTGTTCGGATGCATCGAAATACGTGTTCTGGGATGCAGTCCATCCAACAAGCCATACTTACGCGATCCTCGCCCAAGACATTTTGCAACAATGTCTTCCACTTATCAGCTAGCGGCACTGCATCTATTTCGTGTACTATTTATTAATCTCCAAGGATTTAATGGTAAAATAATAATACTTTCAGTGCCAACGGCCAACATACTGAAGACTCTACCATCTCTTCAATTAAACTGTTACTACTACGTCTGTTCTGTCTACAAAATTTTAAAAAATGTAATAAAAAATGTATCACAATTTTTTTAAACATCTATTGAATTGAAAGGCAATAAAAATTCTTAGCCATCATTAATTTTATTTCATTATTTGGTATGGCTTTATGATCCATGTGCCTTTTAAGGGTAGGTCCTTCATAACTATTATTATTCTTATTCTTTGGACTTGGAAACATTTGTTATCTTTAAAAAAACCCTTCTTCTAAACCCCTAATACCATGCACCATCTCTATTTGGTTTCTTAACTTGATATATAGATATAATACAATATCCAAATTTAATACAATATGCATCATAGATATAATACAATATCCAAATTTAAGTATAGATTGATATTGAATCTAAAATCATTTTTATTAAATATATCATTAAATTTTTAATATAGGTTGCTCTAAGTTAATGAAAGTCTTTTTTAACTTGTTAGATGTAATAGAAAACTACAAAACATGCATTCTTCAATTTACGTGGATATTTTGAGGTACTTATAAAATGAATTTTGCTTTGATTAAAAACGATGAAATGTAGGATATTGAATAACGTTTCTAAATATATAAATTCTATCTATTTAAAATGTTCATAACTATCTTAAATTTGATCTTTTCTAATAGGTACTTTTTTATTTTTTTGGTAAATGATAAGGTATATGTGTTTGTTCGTGTAGTTTTTGAGTACCTAAATGATGGATTCAACCTACAAAAATTGGTAGACATATAGAGAACAAATAGTACTTGTGTGACACTATTTTTCAAAAGTAAATTAAAAAACTTGTAATTATTTTTTTAATTATCTAAGTAATCAAGCCTTGAAGTGTGGATGAAACCGTTGAAGGTATTTATGCAATGATCATGAACCCATATTTTGATAGCATGTAGAGATTGGTGTCTACTAGCACAACATACAATTTTTTTTAAATGCTTGAGAACCAAAAAAGTTATGGAAAAAACACTAACAATGTGTTTTTTTAGTTGATTAATGACACAAGAAAATTAGTTTTTTTTTTTAATTGCATAATTGGAATATGCATAAAAAATGTTATATGTGTCTCAAATTTCATAAAAAAAAATTGTGTAGCATACTATAATGAGGGGTAAAACACAACCATATTGAGCAAAATGGTGAGATGCCTAGTTAGCTATGCTTTATCGTATTCCATACCATAGGTTTGGTTAACCCGAAGCTAAGTTTGAAGCACACACAAGAAGAGTGATGACACCTGGAGAATTGACAAGTCTCGGTCTTAGTGCTAAGAAATGTAAGTGTGTTTCTTTTAAATTCAAAATTTCCTTTCTCACCTATGTGGGTCCCATGAAATCCAAAACATGTGCACGTTTTATCTCTACAAAACATGTATGTGTTTTGCAGTGCTAAAACACACACACATTTTGATAAAAATCAAATTTACCTTAGGGGTAAGGGGGGGAAGGAGGGTTGGGAGAGAAATAAATAGAGATCAAGGTTGAGGGATAGGGGTTTAGGGAGGATTAGGGTAGTTAGTGGGAAGGTGTATGGGGTTGGGGTAGAGAGAGATATGGGGGGGGGTGCATAGGGTTAGTGCTAAGGGGAGGGTGGTTAGTAGACACAAAGAGTGAGAGGGGTAGGGGTAGGGGTAGGGGTAGGGGGAGTAGGAAAGATAGAGAGAGAGAGGGGTAGGGTTATGAGAAGTAGGATAGATAAAGAGAGGGGAGGATGGTGTGTATATGGGTAGGGAGAGAAAGAGTGGGGTTATGGAGAGAGAGGGAAAGTTAGGGATAATGTGTGTGTGTGTGAGAGAGAGACAGAGAGAGAGAGAGAAATATGTTGGTGTTGAGGTGTTGGGGGAGAGATAGAGGGGTTGGGGTGAGGTGTAAGTGGAGGAGTAAGGGAGAGAAAGAGTGAGAGATGGGGTTAGTAAGGGTTAGGGGGGAGAGAGGGGAATGAGACAGAGATGAGGAGGGGGTTTAGTAATGGTTATGGAGAAAAAATAGATGAGGAGGGGTGTTAGTAAGGGTAGTGGAGACAACAGAGAGAGAGAGAGAGAAATGAGGGGGGTTAGTTGTAAAAGGAGGAGTATGGGAATGTGTGTGTGAGAGAGAGAATGGGGGGAGGGTGTTACAGGGTTGGGGATGAGAGAGATGGGTGGGGACTACGAGAAGGTGGAGGAGTAGAGGAGTGAGTGACTGAGTAAGAGAGAGACAGGGGGTAAAGGGTGTGGGTGATTATGGGTAGGGGGAGGAGGGGAGTTACGAGAGAGAAAGAGATAGACATCCTACTATAGAGAGGATTTGGGGTAGATAAAGATATCCAAATGAGTGGATGGTAGGGGTTTAGGGATGTTATAGAGAAAAGAAGTATAGGGTGGGGAAGAGAGAGAGAGAGAGGGTGTGGTAAGTGTTATGGGTAGGGGGATTAGGAGAGACAAAGAGAGAGGGGTTAGGGTTTGGGTTAGGTGGAGCAAGAGAGAGAGGAGGAGGGGGTGGTTACGGGTAGGGAGAGTACGAGGGTAGTTAGGGGCTATGAAAGTGTGTAAGAGAGAGGTGGGGAGATTGTACCCATCATATGCAAGTGAGTAATATATTATTCATAAATGCAGACACTCAATCATGTTGTAACAAGATTAACTAATAACATCAAACAATAATAAAATAATAATAATGATAATAAACATCAACATATATATATATATATATATATATATATATAAAATAATTAATAATGTATTTTTTTTAAACAAAAACGGATAAAATTTGTATTTGATTAAAAAGGTTGTACCACGGCCAAGCTTATATATATATATATAATTAATAATGTATTTTTTTTAAACAAAAACGGATAAAATTTGTATTTGATTAAAAAGGTTGTACCCCGGCCAAGCTTACAAAGGGAGGAGTTCAGATAAAAGAGGGTTGATGACCTCTAACAGTATTGTCAGCCTTCTTATGAATACTTTGGGAGAAAGATCCCACTTGCTTCTAGGGATTTTCCGAGAAAAAAATGATTGCTTACAAGAGTAAACTCTCACGAATTGAGAGCAGAGAAGAGTGCAGAAGCAATGTATTAAATGGAAGGAGAGGTGAGATGCCACTTAATGAAAGGGTCCAATCGCTTATAGGAGCCCGAAAAAATGTTTGAGGCCGCTTCCTTTTCCCTGTGTTCTTTGTTGGTCTTTCGCCCTCTGGTGAGGGGAGGAGAAGGGGTTGTAAAGTATTCAGAATCAAAGCTTCCCTCCGACCTGGATGAAGGGACTAAGGACGTCAATCCTACTTGGGTTGGAGCCTTGTGACCTGACGCTTGGGGATTGGGATCAGGAGGAGCAGGTCTCGAAGAAGCTTCTTTCGCGGAAGGAGCAGCAAGAACTATCTTCAAGGGGACAAAGGTACTTGGGGGCACGACCTGCGCCTGGTCATCTGCTGCTTCAAATTCTTGATCTTCGACTTCCTACAAAACTTCAAAGCTATTTTTGGTTTCCGACGGAGGAGATTCTGCGAGAGGAGTTTGATCTTGAGATGAGCCCTTATGCTGTGAGGCTTGAGGCTCCTTTTGTTGAGGAGGTTGACGTCGATTGATGACCGTCTGGAACTCTGTATCTTTGGGGGCAGGAGGAGTTGCTGATTTCTATGATTCTGCAAGCTTGGGGCATCGTTTGGTGAAGTGATCATATACATGGAAAAAGTTGCATTTAAATGGAATCTGCTCATAGTCCAGTCTTTGGATGTGACTCTAATCTCCTAAAGTAAGATTTAGGGCCTTCGGAAGCCCTTTTTCTAGATTTACCTCTACGTAAATGCGAGCACATCTGAACTGACCCCCTTTTGGATCTACACTATCTAGGTAGCACCATAGCTTATTACCGATGTCCACAATAGTGCTTTTTCCCCAAAGATGAAGTGGGAGGTTAGGCAGTCTTACCCATACTTGAGAAGTTGTAATCTCTGCTTTTGGGTTAAACCCCAAAGTCCAAGTGGCTAAAAACAACCCTCTCAATCCCATGAAGAAGGGGCCATATCAAAAGACTATATCTCATTCTTCTTTATTCAGAAACAGAAAGAAAAAAAAATACCCCCTACCAACTGCAAAGAGAGAGACCTGTCCTTGCAAAATAGGGTTCCAATTTTCTATAATCCAGAGCTCCACCGCCTTAGGGCTGGGCCACAACCCTGTAAACTTACCAATGAGGGATTTCTCTGAGAGAATGAGTTATTTCTGACATGCATCTAAAGGAGAGAGCTCCAGAGAGGGGATCTCATCTATCTTCTTCACGAACTTGGAGGGGGCCTGAGAGGCTATCGGAGGAGTGGTTGCTTGAACTAAGGCCTTAAAGGCTAGGAGCTGGTCATGAGAATCCATAACTAGGAAACCGTGAGCCACTGGGAAGAGCCGAACCCAAAACTCACGCTGAACCGACGCGGTAGCAGAAACACCAAGAAAAATGCAGTAGGCAAGACCATCGGGTGATCTAATCGGCAAGAGAAAGGAGACGGATAGGGAAACCCTAGCTGCAAATCAGAGGTCGCTTCCTTCCATTCATCATTGTTTAAGGCCATCACTATATTAGGTGTGATTAAGCTGAAATTTTCTCAAAAACTTCAATCATAATAGTTAATAATGTCTTTACGAAAAGAAATAACTATTAATGAAAGGGTATTCCGCCAAAATGTAAATAAGGGGCACTCAATTGTAATTCATCACTTATCACTTATCTATCAATTTATGCATCATTTTATATCTACGGATATGTGGGTTATTTCAGAAATTACGGGTTCATTCCGAGTTAATTGAGAAAATCCAACTATGGATGTTACAGTGGTATTAGAGCTATACGACCCTTGGACATTATTTACACTTTGTGTAAATTTGGTTTTTAACCACTATTAGGGTTTCCCTAAAAAATAGGACATTTCCCATAATAATAAAAAGTAAAACAAAAAAAGCGCATAAAAGTGAAACCATGTGTGGTTTCTTAATAAGTGGGTTGGGGTTTGAATATAAAATTTCATAATAAATACTACTAAAAAGCAAGTGAGATTTGAACTTAGGTGGGGAAGGTAACAATCGTTCCTCCCAACCACCCAATCTACAAGAAGTCTTTAGGGGAAGAAAATTAATTATTTCAACCTTAAAAAAATATATTATTATTATAATTACTTAATAATTGTATTACATACAATTATTAAATTACAAGAGTAAAGAAAAAAAAGACAAAATCAAAGAAGACAAGAAGTCAGTCAAAAGGAAAACCAACTATCGTCAAAGAACACCAAAAGTCAGGAATTATGACAAAGTCTAAATAATAATTGCAGTCCCAACTAAAAGTAGCAATTCACAAAGTATTTGACATGATGAAGCTGGATATTTCTAAGGAATTAATGAGTAAAAAATATACCAATCAGAATCTACAAAACCAAAAAATCATGAAAGATGCAGTCGAGAATAACGAAGAAATGAAATGATTAGGCAAAATCATCAAGGACAAAGATGACAAAATCATGCAAATTCAAAGAAAATTAAGATGCCAAGAAGCAGATAATATTTTCCACCTTCAGGAATAGATTGAGGAACTCCAGCAGAAAGAGGAAGACTCAAAAAAAGCACACAAGTTAGAAATTACGAAAGTCTATAACACATTAACAAGTAATACTAAAGAAATATATCAATTAAGAAATCATAATAAAATATTAGTTACAAAGATCAAGAAGTTAAAGAGTACCAAGAAGGTAGACAACTCGAATGAAGACATTGAAGGAAAAGTCCTAGAAAAACAACAAGAAAATCAATGCCTTCTAAATGTTCATCAAGAACTAGAGAAATAAATCGAGAAGTTAAAAGACGACAAAAAGTCGCAAGATGAAAGGTTCGAGAAGATTCAGAGTAAAAACGATCTACTAGAGAACAAAAAAGCGCAAATCCAGAGAGAAGCATCCAGACTCCACAAAAGACAAAGTCAAGTTGAGAAAGTGAAGGCAGTCCTCACTGTAGTTAAAAAGGAAGAAAAACAGACAACACATACGCCTTACAGACATCCCAATTATAATCGTCATTTTGACCAACGACAAGGTCAAAATGAGCATTCACAAAAGAGTTATGTTGACAAGCAAACAGTTCTACATACTAAGCAACAATTGAGACAACCTGTTTCCCAAAACAATCTCAGAGGTCCAATCAAAATAGATCTGGGATGGACCACACAAATACGATGCGACAATTATCCTGGGGAATCCATAACTCATATCGTCTTATCTCATCAAGTGTCACAAAGGATACAAAGATGACAGTTCAAGAAAATCAGACGTTGTTGTCAATGAAGCTTTGAGGACAAAGCTTCCCTTAAGGGGAAGGCAATGTAACAAACTTAAATAACAACAACAAACAATAATAATAATAATAAACATCAACATATATATATATATATATATATATATATATAATAATAATAAAAATAATTAATAATAATTAAAAATGTCTTTACAAAAAGACATGACTATTAATGAAAGGGTATTCCGCCAAAATATAAATAACAGGCTCTCATTTGTAATTCATCGCTTATGACTATCTATCAATTTATACATCATTTTATATCTACGGATATGTGGGTTATTTCAGAAATTATGGGTTCATTCCGAGTTAATTGAGAACATCCAACTATGGATGTTACACATGCATAATACATTAGCTGAATATAAATATGTACACAACTAAACAATAGCATTTAAGTAAGTAGATATACATGAAATCACAATCAAACACTTAGCTTTGTTTGTTTGGTGGTTGGACTCCCTCTTGATCCTTATGTCCTTGCAAGAATAATTGGAGTCTTTGACAGCGTTTTCTACTTCATCATCTGCTTTTGAGGACCTGTGTATGTATTTCTCATGCTTGAGCAAGTCTTCTATACCATTGGTCACATGAGACTGTGTATTGGTTCTGAATCTGAGTGTCACTTCTTCATTTATAACTGCATCCCTTCTTATCCAAATACTGAGACTGATAAGAGTATGATATATGTCTTCATTGGTATAATTCTTATGGATCAGAGTACATATTCCTCATCACTTGAGGAATCTTCCGTTGCTTTCTTCTCAGCTACAATATATTCATTATTGGTTGCATTTAGAGAAAAATTGGTCTGCTTTTCTGCAACAAGTTGGAGTTCTCTTTCTGACATTCGCATGTTCACATCCTTGAGTTGAGTTCTCAAGGTCATCTTCTTTTTGATGTTCTTCTTTATCATGGGTTCAATCCTTCTGGATTAAAGTATATATCCCTCATCACCTGAGGACTCAACTATTTTTTCTCTGATTTTTTTCATTGTTGGTTCAGGGTGTGTGCAAGCTAATGAGGGTCTCTTTTGACGCGTAAGATGCAATAGAAAACTGAAAAAACAGGCATCCATCAACTTACATGGATATTTTTAGACACTTACACAATGAATCTTGCGATGAGTTAAAAATATGAAATGTAGGAAATCGAATGACGTTTCCAAATATATAAATATTTTCTATTGAAAATGTTCTTAACTATCTAAAGTTAGATCTTTTTTAACGGAAAGTTTTTTATTTTCTCGACAAACGATAAGGTATATATTTTTGTGGGTGCAACATTTGAGTGACTAAATGATGGAATAAACTTAGGAAAACTAGTAGACATATAGAGAACATATAGTACTAGTGCATGACTAATTTTCCAATAATAAAAAATATATTTTTTAATTTTTTTTTAATTATCTAAGTGATCAAACATCGAAAATGGTATGTCAATTGTGGGTGCAGCGTTTGAATGTATTAATGCAATTATTTGGAAATGGGTTTTTAGTAGCATGTAGAGGTCGGTGCTCTTTAGTGCACCATATAAATTGTTTTCAAAATGGTTTAGAAACGAAAGAGTTTTGGACGAAACATTAACAGTGTGTTTTTTGAGTTAAGGAGTGATGACACAAGATAAATAACAAAAAAATATAAAAAAAGTATATATTCTTGGTAAAAATTACATATTTTGAATCTGCAAAAAAAGCCATATACGTTTATAAAATTTCATAAAAAATGGAGGCGTGCAGCATACTGTAAGCAACGGATAAACATAGATGTTGTAGGGGTTGGTTATAACAAAAGAATTTAATAATTTTCTCTGAGGCGGTAGATTCTATTGCCAGAGATGCGTTATTTGTTAAAAAAATAGCTATTCTGATTTCTTCAGAATGAGACTAATCCGAGTTTTCATGGCTTACCCTAAGCTGAGTGCGCCTAGGGTTCCTGGTCTGCAGGCCTGTAGGCCCTGCGCCAATGGATCCTCTGGATCCCGTGTCTGTTGAGGATCACTTCCATGATATCGTGGCCTCTCTTCCCCCTCCATCGTCCCCATCCCCCCCCTCTTCCCGCTTTGTAAAGTGCGCCGACGTTCTTGAAGTAAAGCTCAACTCCACCGCCTCAAAACGCAAAGTTGTTTCCCTCTCCGAGAAAGGCCTCATAGGCTTGTTCACTGGGCTCTGGCCATCTCCTCATTCAGTTGATGCTTGGCTTACCAAAAATTGGAGAACCCTTATTCAGGGTGAGGTTCAGCAGATTTTCTGTGGGAAAGGTTACTTCGCTTTCATCTTTGAAAAGAAGGAGGATCGCGATCTTATTTTTAGGAATGGCCCATACTTCATGGGCCCAAGAGGCATGTATTTGAATAAATGGGATCTCTCTTTCAACCTAGAAAAGGATATCCCAAAGGCGGTTTCAGTCTGGGTAAAGCTTCCTCATCTTCCACTCCACTGCTGGAATGGTGAGGGCTTTCGAGCAATTGGGAATACTTTGGGGAAATATGTGGGAAAATCCGAGCCAAAAGCCCCAATGTTCTCATGTGCCTGAATCTGTGTCGAGGTTGATCTTGAAAAGGGCCTGCCGGAATCCATCATCCTCTCCATTGACAGATGGAACCACCTACAAACTGTGGATTATGAACAAATTTCGTTCAAATGAAAATGCTGCCATGATTATGGGCATTTTGCTAAATCCTGTCCAAAAAAGCTGGAGAAACCCATCTCTGATAGTCCACAAGAAGAGGGTTGGAATGTTGCAAGCGGGAAGAAGACTGCAAAGACCCTCAAGTAGCCCCACATCCCGCCAAAGAGTGCCTCCAGAAATAGGTTTGAGGTCCTGCAAGCTGAGACACAAGAGAACGAACCCCAAGAGGAAAATTGTCGAAGATGCTCTCCACTAGGAAGATGAAACACCTGTAGTTATTCCAACCCAAAAGGAAAAAGAAGACCTGGAAGAAGATATGGCACAACCCCAGGCAAGGAAGGAAGCCATAACAAATTCTGAAGGATCGGTCACCAGATCTAGGGCAAAAGCATGTACTGAAGAAGCCACAGACACTTCCACTGAAGAACAAGAACATCTCTCCAGAAAAGGAAGAAAGTCCAATAAAGTTATACTGGAACAGGTAGCAGCACGGGAGAAGGCAGCAGGGAAGCAGTCTAACCTAGACTTTCTAGTCAAAACATCGCAAGCAAACAAGTATCTACTCAGTGCAGAAGTGGAAAAAAAGGAGAAGGAAAAGGCTCTTAGACAACTCAAGAAATAATGAAAGTGGTCTCCTGGAATTAAAGAGGACTAGGAGGTTTCCAGAAAATAGAAGTTATCAAGAGATTTAAAACAATGGAATCTACCTAAATCCTTCTCATCCAGGAGACAAAAAAATGGCTGAGGATAGCCTTGCAACCCTAAAAAGATTTTGGCCAAAAGGCGATGGCTTAGCCACCAACGCCTCTGGGGCCTCTAGAGGTCTCCTTTGTTGCTGGGACACTGAAAAATTTGTCATGCACTCTTCCATTGAGAATAAAAATTGGCTTCTCATCAAGTTAGAAAACAAAGAAAAGAAAGAAAAGTTTTGGATCGGAAATGTGTATGGCCCAACCATTCACGCCCAGAAAGACAGTTTTTGGACCTCTCTTGAAGAACAATGTGAAGGTAAATTGATGCTTCCTTGCTTCATAGCGGGGGATTTCAATGTTACAATCTCTGTGGATGAGCGCAAAGGCAGAACTAAGGTCAGGGACCCCTTTGGGGAACAGTTGGAGGACCTTTTCTCGCAATGGGGGCTTACGGATATCAAACTGAAAAACGACACCTACACTTGGAGCAATAAACGGATCAGGCCTAGCCATATTGCAGCTAGATTGGATTGTTTCTTAGTCAGCACACATATCCTCAACTCTTACCCTGAATCCAAGCTGTTGTGCACGGCTTTCTCAAATTATAAGCCTATATGTCTTTTTTTCTCGCCCTTGGAAAACTTGGGGCCCCTCCCCTTTTGTTTTAACCATCTTTGGCTTGAGGCTGAAGGAGTTGAGGACATCATCTCTAGTGCCTGGCACTGCTTCATTCTTGGCTGTCTAGGATACTCATGGGAGCATAAATTAAGAAGGGTAAAAGTAGCACTCAAATCCTGGGCGAAGCATCACTACCAAGAGCCTTCACATCAGAAAGCAGAAATGATAAAGAATATGGAAGCCCTTCAAGCAGAAATGGAAGAAAGGGAGATTACCAAGGAGCATCTTGTCAAAGAGATAGAACTGGAAAAAATTCTACAGAAAATACTAAGGCAAGAGGAGGAGGGATGGAGGCTCCGGTCACAGACCCTCTAGCTCAAAGGGGGTGATCAAAACACTAAATTCTTTCAAAATCAATGCAGGGATAGACAGTGTTGGAACACTCTGTGAGAGCTCAAAAATGAGGATGACTCGGTCATCATCGGTCAAGCGGCAATCAATACGGAGGTAAGAAATTTTTTTGAGAATTTGTACAATGATGAGGAATACGTTTCGTAATATTGTATGGAAGAAATGGTTCGAGATATCCCAGCCCTTATCAGTCTAGAGGATAGCCTTAGGATTGAATCCCCATTTTGGAAGAAGAAGTCAAGAAAGCCATATGGTCCCTACATCCGGATAAAGCCCCAAGCCCTGATGGCTTCCCTATCTGTTTCTACAGAACCTTCTGGCCCCTTATAAAAAAGGATTTGATGCGTCTCATCTCCTGGATGGGGAAAGGTAATATGGGAGGAGCCACCAATTCCACCTTTCTAGATTTGATCCCTAAAGAGGCAAACCCCTCCTCCGTTAAAAAATTCAAACCCATTTCCCTCTGCAGCACCTCTTTCAAAATATTATGAAAAGTTTTATCTCTGAGACTAAATCCTATCATTCACTCTCTGATCTCCCCAAATCAAGGAGGTTTCATCTCGGGCAAGCAAATTAGTGATAACATTCTGATGGTTCAAGAGGCGATTAACTCTAGTACTAAAAAGGGCGAATCAGGCATGGCCATCAAGATGGACTTGGCTAATGCTTTTGATAGGATGAGGCATTCTTTCATCCTTCTGGTTATGAAGAAGTTTGGTTTTCCTCCTATATTCATCGATCAAGTGCAAGCTTGCATAAACTCTCCGTGGATTGATCCTCTAATCAATTGTAGACCATCTGAATTTTTTAAAGCCTCCCGAGGTATAAGACAAGGGTGTCCTCTCTCCCCTTTCCTCTATATTCCAGTTGTTGACTCCCTCGGCAGAAGATTGATCAAATTACAATCAGAAGGCTCTCTTCCGGTCCTTTCTTTTCATAATGGATTCCTCCCCATCAACCATGCCCCATTCGTTGATGACAAAATCCTGCTTGGGATAGCCTCCCCTCAAATAGCCAAAAATTTCCTAAGACCCCTTGATCTTTTCCTTCACTCCTCTGGAAGTTCAGCCAATTTGAATAAGTGCCAGCTATATGGATGGAATTGCAACACTGCAACTCTCTGCAGCATTTCTCAAATTATGCAAGTTAACGTCAATCCTAACTGGACTCATTTCACCTATTTGGGAATCCCCATAGCCAAAAAATCCTTTGTTGCTATCATGTGGGCTCCGATCATTCAAAAAATCAAAATCAAGATTCAATCTCTGGGATCGAAGTAGCTAAACCTTGCAGGGAAAACAACCCTTATACAGTCCATGCTTTCCTCCTATCCTATTTACTCTAGTTCGATGGTTCTAGCTCCCAAAAATGTTATCAACAATATTTGTGAGGAAATCAGAAAATTTATATGGCAAGGAGGAAAGGTTCAAACTAAAAAATTTCACCTAGTCAAGTGGGACACAGTCAAAAGAGCAAAAAATAAAGGTGAGATAGGCATCAGGGATCCTGAACAAATGAACAAAGCCTTGGGAGCTAAGCTGATATGGAGGTTGGTCATAGGTAAGAAAGAGTGGCTGAAAGAAATAATCAAGAAAAAATATATTAGAAGGCCCAGAACAAAAATGTTAGACAGCGCATGGACAGGCAAAGGGACTTCTCTATGGTAGTTGTGCAAAGCTTATTTCAACATAATTCAGTCTGATTGCTATTGGATCCCAGGGAATGGAAAAAAAATTAATGCTTGGAACTGCAGCATTCTTGGACAACCTCCCTGCTCCTCGCTCTCAAGCTTGTATCCTCTTACTGATTGGGCTAGCAATTAGGGTCTGCATACTCTTTATGACCTCTCACAGTGGAACTCATTGGGATATTGGAATGGATGGAAGGACCTTCACCCTCCAGCTCATCTGAGTGAAGCCGCGACCCTCTTTCTTTCATCTCTCCACAGCATGTCCCCAACTCGAGCTTCAGCAAGAGATCATATTGGTTGGGGAAAAATTGGATAGTATGCAGTTAAAGAGGGATACATGAGACTCTCCTTGGAGCCGGTTGCAAAGGATCGTCTCTGGAGGAAGGTTTGGCATCCATACAGCATCCCTAAGGTAAACTCCTTCTTCTGTATCATGATGCATAATAAGATTTTAACAGCTCAAAACCTCAGAAAAAGAGGGATAGTAGGACCTTCTCGGTGTGCACTGTGCAATATGGAAGAGGAAACCTCAAGCCATCTCTTTATCCAGTACAAAATTTCTCTAAAATGTTGGCAGTGTGTTCTTCCTCCAAGCTTAAACCTCAACCCCCTAAGCACCGTAGCCCAGCTTCTAGAGGATTGGCCCAAGCTTTTTCCTGGCTCCCTCATCAATAATCCCATCCTTAGTCACTTTTGGATCTCTATCCCCAAGAACCTCTGCTAGCAACTGTGGATAGCCAGGAACAAGTCTATTTTCAATGATCAAAAAGTTGTCCTAGCTCGTATAGCCTCTAAAGCAATAGGAATGATAGCGGAGAAGTTTGCCTCGAACAATACCAACTTCCCTAATGAGGAGCGCATCCCTGAGCCCTTCTCATCTTGGTGCAAAATCTATCTAAAAGAAGCGATCCCCCTTCAGTTCAAATCTCCTAATAGAAGTGCAACTCAACGTTTTAGAACCTTTCCTTGGTGAATAAGATTAAACAGCAGTGACTTCAAATCCTGGCTGAGAGAGAGAAACTCTTACGCCTTCTTTTTTTATGGTGCCTCGAAGGGCAACCCAGGGGTGGTAGGTGTGGGGGGGATCCTTTTGGATCCCAGAAGACATGTTGAACAAAAATTCGCTTGGGGTCTTGGACATAGGACCAACAACGAGGCCGAGTGGTTGGCGCTCCTACAGGGATTGCAATCTTTAGCCAACAAAGACCTCTCCAAGATTGCGATTTTCGAAGACTCTCGACATGTTATATTCAATATTATCAATGGATACACCACTGGCTCCATTAAATGTCGTCGCATGCACGACAAAATCATTCCTCTCATGACTAAGTCCTATGAACTCTTCCACATCCTTCGCACAAATAAATCAGCAGCGGATGCCTTGGCAAACATGGGGGCCTCCCTCCCCTAAGGCCAATTTAGCCTGAATGGTCAAGTTCCTTACCTCAAATATATCCCCTAATGGTTTTCCAAGATTCTTGTTTCTACCCCCTTGGTATTTGGTTATCTCCCATTACAAATCTCGAAGAGCCTAATGCACTCCCTAAAGGCCTCATCGACGCTCTCATCCTTTTTCACCTTATCTCTCCAACCTTAATCACTCTACCCTCCCTTCCCCTTATCCCTCCATCTCTCCCCACTCCACCACCTCGTGCCCTCCTTCCCCCACTGGCATCCATCATGCACACTTTCCCGAAGGGTCTCCAGCCTTTAAGTGTTGTCTTGCTTCTCTCCATCCTCCCACCGCATGGACTCAACACACCACTCACCTCCCCTCGGTATACGCAGGATTTATTGCTCACCTCCCCCGGGTTAATTGCCTCCTCCTCTCGCACGCTCCACGTCTTTCCACTCCCTCCACTATGTCTTCCCCTTGAAGCTGCTCACAACCTCATTTCTCTCCTAGTATTGGCTCTGTCCATTATGTGATATACTTGGAGCGCATCCTCTTGGATGTCATAACAGGCGTAAATGAAGGTTGGTTCCAGGAAATCCCATGGGAAGCTCTCCCTCTCACTAGGACTTTCGTGAAGGAAATACTAGCTCTCGCAGCCTTCTCCACCTATTCTTGTAGTACCCTTTCTAGAACTTCGCTATGGTTTTTGAACATTGACTCTGGTCCCAGTCTTCCCATCGATGCACAGCCCTCCATTGCTGAGAATAATTCAATTTTGGGCTATCACTGTTCAGGGTGGAAGGAAGGTGCAGTTGGCACATTATCCTGCTGAATCAAGACTGACCGAGACTCCCTCCTGCAGGAGCTAAATACTCTCAAGTTCATTCGCAGTGGTCTCTCCGCTGAGAATCAGGCATACGTGGTTGCAGGTTCAGTTCGAGCTCTTCATAGCAATTTCTCCCATATTGAAATTTCTCCTGGACAAGGCAGAATGTCACAGGCTAATGAGAACGCTAGCATAGTGGATTTGAAGAAAAACCTCAGGCGCCTCTATGAAATGATGGCCATAGGCATAATGGACAACAAGGAAATTGCACAGGAGGTCAAGAGCATGGGGGATGTGCTCAGTTACACATCTCTGCAAATCAGTAACCATGATGCAAGGATTGATGACAACGAGAGTAACCTTAGGGAAATGATGGGAAAGGTGGACAGAATATAATAAGACCTCCAGCGCTTGATTAACATGAACCAATGTAGCAAGTCCTTCGAAACCCCAGCAGTTGCAGCGCACCCCATGGAGGAGGAATTAGTTGTTCAGCCTAAGAAGCCTCTAGGTAATCCTTAAATGGTTTTTTAAATAGTTTTCATGTTTTATTGCCTTTTACTTTGCAGGCAGTTTATAAGGGTATACACTACCCCAGGCACTAGATGTTTTGTAAATACTCTCTGTGGAGTTCTTTGGTCATCCCCATGGACCATTTTTGTTTTCTGCATTTTTGAACTGCAAGAACTCTCTGTTCCCACTCTTATTTTGTAATGAATGGTTGTGCACAGCCTGTTTTATAAAAAACTTTCTTAGTTTCTGTTAAAAAAAAACAACGGCTAAACACGAGCATATTGAAAATTTGGATATAATACTCAATTAGCCATGGTTTATCATACTCCAAGGCATAGGCATGTTGAATCCAAAGCAAAGTCCAAAGCAGATATAAAGGCATAAGAATGTCATGCCAGCATGGGTGGAGGCTCGACCTTATCATTGGGAGGGAATACATTTTTTAATTTAAACAAAACGCGCTCGTTATATCAAAGCAAAATGAGTGAATGTTTTTAAATACTACAACAAGTGTGTGTTTTATTAAAGTAAAATGAGTGTGCATTTTATTAAAGTAAAATGAGCGTGTGTTTTAAATACTACAATGAGTGCTTGCTATGT